>OU015493.1:34064096-34109096 GCA_907164885.2 Dolomedes plantarius
GAAAATAACTAATGAATTTGAATTGATTAAAACTGAGAAATATGTTTGGAAATTTATCTTTAAATTTGAAAGTGTTGATAGGGCGTTGGAAACGATGACAGAAAATAATGCTCCCCCAAGGGAACAATGTGTCAAGTAATTTTACGGTGCACATTTTTCAACTATATAAACAATAATTTGGAGACATTGTTCCAACAACAATTTTTTTTATCATGATGTATTCTTAGAAATTTTGCAGATCTTTAATAGTACTCAGGTCCACTGATGAATTTGGATTTTGTTTTTTTGTTTATTTGGATTTTGTTTACAATTCTTTAACAAATTTCTGAATGAAATATACTACCTACAAAGCTCTTTCAATGAATTCCCTGAAAATTGCCATACACTTTGTAAGTTAAAATAATATTGATTTTTAATTTAAATGAACCTTCAATTTATTTTTCAACATGACCATATATATGCGTATAAATATATATATATATATATATATATATATATCAGAAAAATTCTCATAGATAAGAGGATAGTTAGGTAGACATTTAAAAATGCTGAAAGGAGATAAAGTGTTACGTTCAGACACTCTCCTTTAATTAAGAAAAATATCTCTGTTATAAAACTATTTTGCTCGTAATTAATCTTTTAACTTCATTATTCATTTAATTAATAATTTAATATAATTTGTCTCTGTCATATACACCATAATTATCAATTACCTGACTTCTATATCTTCTCTCTCAGTAAAAGCAAAATGAATATCGTCGGTTACCGTATATACTGAAATTAAGTCATGTACATCAAACGAAGAATAGAAAACTTTCAGCCGGAAATCCGTCTGCTGATAATATAGTTAACAATGAGATTACTTGGTAAATACTGTAATTAATAGAGCATTCAGTCTTCAGATAACATACTCAGTAAAGTAATCAGTCTGTGAATCTGAAATTCAGATTTAATTACAGATGGAGATAGAGTAAAAAATCCATGGCAGACAGTAAAGGCTTTATAAGGTTTAAGCAGTCTGTGATTCCTTATAATAAATTGTCTATTCTTGTGCAGCAAGTTGTTATATTAACAACCGACTACGTTCGGACCCTTTTTTTTGAAAAATGTACTTTCGAAAATTTCTACCTTCTTTTTCAAAGGAATACAACACAAAAACTCAAAAATGATGGAAAAATAGACATTAACTCTGCAAATTTTTGAAAATTGAGCAAATTGGATCGAAAATCTGCAATTTTTTAAAGAAACGTCTCTAGCTCTAAAAAAAAATATGCACATAACATTAACTTCTTTTGTCATATGTATATAAGTACCTTCTAAGTGAAATGAGCTAAAAACCAATCGGCATCTTAAAATCTATAAAAAATGCAGGTTATTATATGCAATTACATGTAACATTTTAGTCACTTCATGAGATTTTTTATAAATGCAGCTATAAATCAACAAATAATATACCTAGAAATAAATCTGTAGTTCAGTAAATTCTTAGTATTATGAAAAACATACGTGAAAAATTGAATAGACATATCATGATTAGATTTTGAGTTACCACAAGAGTCTTTTACATTTTTGATGAAAAATAAGTTCTTCAAAACACACGATTCAAGTTTTTAACTTGTATTGAAATTCATATCTGCTGATAATCTTTAAATCGTCCTCATTTTATTTCTAATGATCGTGCCGAAAAAAAAGTAGATTTAGAAACATAAATTTACAATCTTTATATAAAAAGGAAAATAAATCAGAATTTTCATCAAAATCGATGTTTTAAAGGTATTATGATACCTTAAAGTTAAAAATAAATGTAGTAAATATTTTGCAGTTACTCGTTAAAATGTATCCCTAGATCCACAATTTTCTGGTTAATAACAGAACCAGAATAACTGTAAAATAAAGACTTTAACTATAAAATAAAGGTAATAACTAGTTTGATGGTATATAAGTAGGACAATGTGAAATACGATTTTGAAAAAATAAATGGTTTAGCAGCCTGTATTAGGATAGTATATCACATACAATACAAATAATTCAACATGAAATAAAACGTATAAAGAGGGCATAAACTGCCGAACAAATTAGCACCTACCCTAGCATTGAAAATTTTAATTCTTCAATAAAATATTGCGCAGTTGCAACAAATCCTCATACTGAAAACGGACAAATATAACTAAAAGTAAAATAATTCAACAAAGCAAGAAAATTATTAGCAGGAAGAATGTAGACAAAAATAAACATAGATCACGTACTTAGGACTCAACTCACCATAATGCAGGATTCTGTATCAGTAACGGAACTAAACCATATACCGAGGTAACCGATTGGTCTCGTCATTAGGAGGCCTAACCAAATCAGTTTCTTCAAGGGGGAACTTTCTGAATAGGATGCAGGTCTAACCAAAATACATCCCAAGGCTCCGAGATCTCTATTGAAACAGACAGTCAAATCAAATGACAAATTCACAGACATCCTGCACTTAGGGCTCAATGCATTATAAATGCAAGTACACATACAATCCTAAAGAACAAGAACGATAGTACATTACCTAATATTTAAGGCAGTTTTAACTCAAAAAATATAGACATGACATAAAATATAGAAGAAAAAAAATGTAAAAGATAGTTTAATGTTTTATTGAATTATTTTTTTTGCGTAAGGATCGGTGATTTTTAAGTACAGATAGTCCAATGTACAATTTTGAACCGTAGTGGAAAAAAATTAGCACATGAAAAAAAAAATACACGGAAACAAACATGTTTATTCATACGCGGAATGCGTTAAAAAATAAAACATTTATATTTACGCAAACGTGCTGAAATACGGACGAATGTGTAGTAAAATAAAGAACCAGATATTGCATACATAAAAGAAAAATATGCAGAAAAATCTTCCACTTCATGTGTTTTTATTTCTCCCTTACAACGAATACTCATCTCGAGCTGTGCTTGATGCATTTCTGAAGGTCTCCGAGACAACAGACCCCACCGTGAGTAAATTGAAAAAGGAATGCCTGGGGACTTCTGTATTTTTATTTTTAACCTTTTGTTCCCTCGAAAGGAATTCTTTTATCCGAGTTGGTGGGATCTTCTGACGGTTTTTTAATGAGAATGTGTCTGTGTTTGTGGCAGAAACACGATAGAAGAACAACTTGTGTGCTTCAGGAGGTTCGTACCTTGTCAGATAGAAGAATACTGACAGGAGCATTTTTGACATGCATAATTTGAAGTGCCTTACACAAGCTTTTAATGCAAAATACGACGAGGAGTTCTTGCGTAATTTTTTGTACGTTGCTCGGGGGACGTTTGACGCCTTTTATCGCATTTGAGTTATTTTAAATTCAGCCAGGTAAATATATTCATTATATATACTTATTTATTTAAGGATGATGCATGAAGAATGTCAGAGAAACAGAAACGGATTTTTATATGAATTAATTTTTGTTATCAATTTTCGCTGAATGTATCTTTATTGTAAACACAATGTGTATCTCGAGTTTTTCTCTTTCACAAATCTATCTATCTATCCATCCATCTATATACATATATATATATATATATATATATATATATATATATATATATATATATATATATATATATAATCTATTGGTAGTGGTCCTAAGGCTTAACCCGTCCTTCGATTTTATTTTCACTCATCCACAGAGAGACATGACTGACACACACACACACACACACAAACACACACACACACACACACACACACACACACATATATATATATATATATAAGTGTGTGTGTATGTGTGTGTGTGTGTGTGTGTGTGTGTGTGTGTGTGTGTGTGTGTGTGTGTGTGTGTGTGTGTGTGTGTCTGTCTGCAGGTGGTTATCAAAATAATGGAAACACCTTTCAATATTATTGGTGTTTATGAATGTGCTTCGTATTCCTTAAAAAAGAAGTCTGGCCACCGGTCTTTTTTTATATAATATAGTTTATGTATTATTCTACTGTCAGTAGCAATAATGAAGCTAAGGGAGTCGTGCTTTTTGGGGGAACAGCGTAAAATTTCAAACCTTGCAGACCTTGTAAAAAGGACCAATTGTTTGAGCGCGTTTAAATTGGAGTATCTGTTACTGCAACATCCAGGCTAATGGGTGTTTTTCAAGCTACGGTATCGAAAGTCATGACAGCATACAGAGTACACGGAAAAACATCCTTTGCCAAACAGAATAGTGGACGAAACGGAGAGCTGAGTGAAAGTGACAGACGAGGTATAGAAGCGAATTGGGACATGAAGAAATAAAACAACTGCAGTCAAAATGACCGAAGAGCTTAATCTGCATCAGCATGTTCCGGTATCAACCATTAGAGGTAGAAGGGAATTTCACAAACATTGTATTTAAGGAAGCGTAGTTTATCCCAAGTCACTTGTAATACATGCCAACAAAAAATATCTTCCACAATTGTGCCATGAGCACAAATCCTGTTCGAGTAATATGTCGAAAAACGACATTTAGTACGACGAATCATTGTTCACATTGTTCCTGGGAACAGGACGTGCGTATGTCTGGAGAAAACCTACACAAGCGTAAGATTCTGGCTGTGTCATCTCAACTGTCAATCATGGAGGTAGATCTGTCAGGGTTTGAGATGGCAACTCATGGTTTTCTCCAGGCCCTATTGTCTCCCTGAAAGGGAGATTGAATGGGAAGGAATATGGCGAAATTTTACCTCACGGGTCCATTATATGGTGCAAACATTGATTCTTGCAGGAGATGGCGCTCTACAGGATTATAATCCTCCTATAACATACAGCTAAAACTATCAATTATTGGTTTGAAGAACATGAAAAAGAAGTCAAATATCTTATCTCGCTCTGTACAATCCCCCCGACTATATATCATTCAACCACTGTGATCTGTATAAGCGGATAGAGCCAGGTATCGATATCCACCACAGCATCTCTACATGAACTTTCATGATTTTTCCCTGAAGAACGGTGCAATATATTCTTAACAACTATTCATGACTTCTATAATCCAATTCCACTGTGAATCAGGTGTTATTACATTAGAAATATAATCCGGCGCCGAATTAATAAATAATGTTTATTTGTGACCCCATTATTTTGATAACCACCAATATATATATATATATATATATATATAATGTGCGCCTGGATGTCGCTTGGGCATATGGCACCTCAGGGGTTCACTTGGTAAACACAAACTACATATAATACATGCCGCTGTGAGCATTGCGTCGGTTCTACGGACTTTCACAGTGAATGTGAGATTAAGTGTACGGCATTATTCATTATCTCTACATGTAAATATGTAAATAATTTCTTCTCCTTATAATTTCTTATAATATGTTTGACTGTTCGATATCCATAATGAATTTAAAGTAATAAATGTATTATTCCATTTAACTGATATATTAGATTTGTAATTTAAGTGCCCAAGGACCGACTACGAAGCCAAATGCCCGTTAGGCTGTTTCACCGGATATCGGCGTTAGGTGTTATCTATAGATAGGGTATTTCATATATATATATATATAAAATATATGTGTGTGTGTGTGTGTGAGTGTTTGTTTGTGTATGTGTGTGTGAAATACCGGATCTATAGACCATACCTAACACCGACATCCGGGAAAACAGACAAACGGGCATTTGGCTTCGTAGTCGATAAATATATATATATATATATATATATATATATATATATATATATATATATATATATATATATATATATATATATACAATCATACAACAAATATTTCTCTTTAATTATTACGTTTCACTTGTCTTATAAATTATTTAATTATGAAATTAAATTAATATTTTATAGCTATTATTGTGTTTTTAAACCAATAATCTAGTACCATGTGTACAATTATAACAATAGTTTCTCGTATCTCTTGAGTATTGTTGAATGGATTATACAACTTTTCTGCCAACATTTTATCTAGCTTTGGTTTTATACGTAATTCCATCTCTTTCTATGAAAGCTTTGTGGATTGGTGATGTTAATCTAGGAAATATACTAATTGTTCTCGAAATAAGCCGTTACACATTACATTATAAATATCATTTAAAATGTCTGTCTTCGTGCCACTGTATACAGTTCGGTCAATATGTTTTATCTAATAAAGTTAAAAGGGTGCAGACATTTTCCTGAAATTTTATATTATTTTTCTGATTGTGCTTATAAAAATAAGGAAAAACATCATTCGTATATTAATATGAAGAAGTAGATAATTTCTATATGTTTGTTATTGGTAAATATCGTCACAGTTTCCTCAATATAATCTTTAATATTTCATGAACTAAAATATATATATATATATATATATATATATATATATATATATATATATATATATATCGTGTTCTTGTATATTTCTCATTTTGGGATAATATATTCGTATTTCTCTATGGTCATTAGTTCTTTTCCAAAATCACATTTATTTGCTTTTTAAATTTTCTAATGTCATATTGATTTCTAATGTCATTTCTAAAGTCGATATAAATAATCCTTTTGTTAGATATTTAGAAGAAATAAAAGTTTCTGATAAAATATGAATGTCATATTTGGTTTGATATATAAAATAATATTAAAGCATAAATATTTCTATGAGTGACATTTATATCTAGACATGTCATTTAAATACAAAATAATGCAAAGTTTTGCCTTAAGAATTAAAAATGATGTAAAATACTTTTAATATGACATTTATCAATATATTTTATTTTAAATCTATTACTTTTATTTTACTTGCATTGAATAAAACTTGAACATAAGGAATGATATTCTAATACCTTTAAAATTGTTTTTAAGCTTTTCATCCATTTTCGGCATAGTTTAATTTTAATAAGTAGATTTTTCCTTCTGAAATACACATTTCAAGCAATCATTTTTACATATTAATAAATATATTTATTTTAAATGAGATTTATTTGGAAAAGAAATAAATATTTCAGATGCGGAAAATATTTCCATTTTGTTCGTGAATTCTTACAAACCTTAGAGAAAAATAAATCAAAATTAAATTTTAGTGTTTGCATTTTATTTTCAAAGCGTTTCTAAATGCAAGTTAAATCGTCAAAATTCAGTTACACGAGTATATTGTTATGCACACCGATAAAGTGCTATGCATATTTTCAAAGATTATTTTTCTAAAACTACATTTCATATCACTACATTTAAAAACAATTTTTTTAATCCCTACTAACACTATAAATATCTGAATTATATATCATTATCTGTATTTTTGATATATTTCGTTGGAATAAATTATCATTTTAGTAGGTTTAAAATAACTTTCATCTAAAAAATTTTACTTATCTTTTAGTTTGAAAATATGGAATATGATTTTTATTTTTTAGTTCGATTGAACAATGTTTATTATTTTTCATCCAGCTTGTTTATATGAGGGAAAACCGAGTACTATTCATAAATAATAATATTTTCCGTGTTATTAGAGTATTTTATCCCCCATATATCAGTATATGAAAATCCATACTTAATGCATGATTTTAGTTTCACTTACATGAAATTAAAACGCATTCGATTTCACTTAAATCAAATTTTATTTTTCTTTCTTGAGATAGCGAAGAGATTGTTTTGCAAAAGAACATGCATTCTCAGGAATTCAATTTATTTGAAAAAAGTTTTGATATATATTTTTAATCAGCGTAAATAAATAAACTATCCAATGTCTTTTACACCATATGTTAATTTTAGAAATTTATATTTTCTACATTTTAATTGCTTAATCTTTAGGGCTGTCCTATTTCGGAAGGTCTAAGAAATATGTGCAGGAAGTGAACTACCACAGGTTGCTCCTAAAATAGAGGCTTTATCTGAAGATAATCGGTAATTTAAGGGAAATGGAAACATTAGAAAGCGATTTTTGAAATTTTTACCTCAGAGATATAAAAAATTTTGCAAATATATTTATTAAAGACTAACTATATTAAACACCTTATAAAAGTTTTTATATATTAAAAAAATTATACTTAAAAGAAATTGAAATTAAATTTTTTAAAAATAAAATGCTCCTTGCTATCCAATTTTTAACTTCCCCTTAATTTTGCGTTTATACTGCTTGTAAATACATTTTGAACAGAGTCATGTATTATTTTGTGCTTTCGTTGAATAGTGAAATTTTATGGATTGTTTTTTAATTCTACTCTGAATTTTCGTGAAATTTTTGCACTTTTCTATAATTAAACGAAACCTTTATAATATGAATATTGTCGAAAATTAAAATGGATGCATAACTTTATTTTGATGTATTACAGGAGTCTTTATTGTAATTTTTATAAAATTTCGTCAAAAATTAAGAGTCAAGCAGCATTTCAAAGACTTGCAAATCTGGAAAATTACTCATTTTGAGAAAAAGGTCATTTAAAGGGTATTTTTTCACCTACCTTTAATACTTAATTTTCTAAAGCCACGAAATTTTCATTTTACTTTTCCCTACACATTTTAAATGCATATTATTCCAAGATTTACATATTTTAAAATATTAATATATCCAAAAATCATTCCCATTTTTGTTCAATTTCTTGTAATTTGAATGTCTACCATCCCTTTAATATAGAAATAAACTGATCCATAGTTGACAAAATAGTGAAATTTGTTTCCCTCTTTTAAAAGTTTGGACTTGAGTGACTACTTAAAGTTACGATATACATAATTTACTTATTTTATATTCCAAGATGAAGGAGACTTTTGGAATGATAACGAGATTACTCAGCGCTTATAACTCTAGCTTTCTAATTGGCCAACATGGTTTTCAAAGTGAACATAAAGAAATCATGTTGTAGTAACTGAGGAACCATATCGTCACCGGAGTGCAACAGCTAGGTAACTCGATTCTTCAAGTTCTTGAAAAATGGGCGAAAAACGTTTTACCTATTCCCTACAGGGCATTTATCAAATGCTTATCTGCATAAAATGCTTAAAATGATTACCCATTATTATTGTGGCAGTTAAGAATAACAAGAAGTCCTAAATTAAATCTTCACTCAGGTCACTTATTTAAGAAAATAAGAACAATTAATAATTAAATGGTAGTTTTCCAGTTCTTGCACTAGCAATTTCGCACTAAACGAAAAATGTGTAGTACTGTACTTACTTTGTTTCTTCCATGCTGTATACTGGTAAAATAACAATAATACTATTGTTGAGAACCAAGAGTGTTCTAGGCACTTTTACTCCCGCTCGATGGTGCAAGAAATGGCTATCTCAAGATGTGTATTTCGTGCAGTGAGATAACACTCATCGCTCTGTTCGTCTAGTTATTACACTTGCCAACAGGTAGCATTAGGTTAGCAAGGCGAGTTGGCTAGTTATTGCATTCCATTCTTATGTAATTTAGCTATAAATAGCCAGGTATCTCAAAAATGAAATTTTGGAGTTACTTAGTTCTTGCACTCAGATGATGATATGTCAAGTAAACAGAATCAGGCTACAGGATAGCAACTACCTAGGATGAAATGTTATATTTTAGTTATCATGCTTTGGAAACTAAAAAGATTACGATTATTCAAATACTTATTCTAAAGGATATATAATAGACAATCTATGTATGCATTTTATTGACTATGCATGATAGGTTCCAATGATAAGATATGATTGATAAGCATGACGAATATTAGGACATTTAAAACATGAAACTTTTAAAATAAAGCTAATTATTGCCATGCTGTTTTTTTCTTCGTTATAGTATTTTAATTAGTTGGCAACCTTTTTCCTCTGCCTAGCCACGTATTTCAAAGTTCAAGGTGAGTGAAATACATTTATCTAATTTTTACGAAATCGGTAAATGCATTCCGAAATAAAAACTGCTAATTACTTTTCATGTACCTGTACATTACCATTTTCAATCCTATTTTGGAAGTTATTTCGCACAAAATAGAATTTCTACATCATGTGTTTCCTACATTATTTTTTTATTATTTTCAAATTGATGAAAATAGCTTTATTAACTATAAATGCGAGAAGTAATTCCTCAAAAACTGTCACGCAACGCATTTTCTTCGTATCTAATTATTTTAGCGCTTTTTATCCACAAATTGGGGAACGTTCCCACTGCTAACTGATTGGCTGTCTCACATAGATCTCATTAAATATCATTAGTGAGAAACAAGTGAAGATAATTCATCATGTTCCTGTAATTTTTCTGCCCGTGGAAAGTGAAATTTCGAAGGATGAGTCTCATGCTATGTTTAATAATGCGAGTACACCAGTAACGCGTAATGAACTTTATTAGGCAGAATTAAAGTTTCCTACCTTTGTATTTTCCGAATATTGAGTATATATATATATATATATATAAAGTATACCAAATATGAGACTACAGGAGCTGTTCGCACATTTTTTAGACGATTTTGGTAAGCGGTAATAAAAAATCGTTTGCTGCAAAAGAAATAATTGCAATTGTACTATGTTTTTAAAAGTCAAAATTATCGACTGCGGCTTGAAAGTTTTGTTTTTATTCAAAATGGCGTTTTTAACAAAGCAGTGGTTCGAAGGCTACATTTATGCTCTTTCCGAAGAGAAATATGCATACTCCGTTATCGAAAAACAATGTGAGAGTCCTGGTTTTGTGATATCTAAAGCATCGATAGGTAATATCGTCAACAAGAAAGGAAAAAAACGTCAAATTGGAGCATCAAGTGGGAAAGAAATTCCAAACAAGTATCCAAGGAAAAAACGGACATCTTCGACTATTGCAAAGGTACGTTGTTTAATGTTAAAAGAAAATCCCCCTAGTCAAAGGACAGTTGCAAAATCATTATAATGCTCGGTGTCCACTGTAAACAAAATGATAAACGTTGATTTAAATCTTAAGAAAGCGAAAAAACGCAATGTGCATCGTCTTCTTCCAAACCATATCGCTGAACGCAGGACACGCTGCAGAATTCTATATGAGGAACACTTATCCAAAGAAAAATGGAAAACAATTGTCACAATAGATGAATCATGGGTGTATTTAAATGATTGCAACAAAAAAAGAGCCATTTATTATCATAAAAGGAGAGAAAAAAATTTAAGTACATGGTTCAAAGAATCAAAAGAAAGTTTTTCTAAGGGATTCATGATTGTTGCTGGTTTTTCTTATAATGGCAAGTTAAAAATAAAGAGAGTGGAAAAAAATGTCAAGATTAACTCCAAATACTATCAAGAACATATTTTAGTGCCAATTTTTCTGAATGAAATACCATCGCTTTACCCACAGTGCCATCAATCTGTGAGACTCCATCAGGACAAAGCTAGCAGTCACACATCAAAATTCACTGTAAATTTCCTAAAAGATATGGAACAAAAAACTGGTATCAAGGCCATACCCTTCACTGATACCCCTACTAAATCTCCCGATGTATCACCTATGGATTTTTGTGCTTTCGGACTTTTAAAATCTGCATTATTCAAACGTCGTCCCAAAACCCTTACAGGGCTCTGGAAAGCTGTTCAGGAGGAATGGGATAGAATACCTCTTCTGACACTTCAAAAGGCATTATTTTTAGTTTTGTGAATACAATATATATCGTCTAAAAAAGTGTGAACAGCACTTTATTAGACGATAACCTCTGTATATATATATAATTAGTTACAAAGACGAAAAAATAATTCATCATGTTCCTGTAATTTTTCTACTCCTTGAAAGTGAAAATTCGAAGGATGTGTCCCATGTTATGTTTAACCTTTAGGTTACGGGGCCCATTTTTCCAACTTCCTTTTTAGAACAGGAAATACCATGCCCACCCCGTAAGGAAAAAGTTAATAGTAACTCCAATAAAGCGCAATAACATTTATTACAGAGAATTAAAGTTCCCTACATTTCATCTTTTTTATCTTTGAACATTTTGGATATTTGTGTGAGTATGCTTATATGACAGTTATTATGGACTATATAAGCAACAAAATGTTAGAAAATCAAACGTGGAAATGACTAAACATAAATATCTTCAGATTCTGTACAAACAAACAAACACACACACACATATATATATATATATATATATATATATATATATATATATATATATATATGAAACACATTTTAATCCTTTTAAGTACTCCAAACATGCTTTTTCCGAATTCGTTTATCTTAATGCAACAGAATACCGTCCCCTTAACCTTGGATTGTGACCTAAATTCAACCAGTATAAATCTATTTTTCCCCTAAAGCAGTTGCACGCGCGGACCATTTCATAAGAATTATAATACGGACATCGCAAAATCATCAACTCATATGTCACAACTTAATCAAGTGCCCGTTTCTGAGAAATCAGAAGTTTGATAGACCCGTACTCAGGAGAAAAATTGCGCGATTCAGAGTTCTTTGTGTTTGAACCATGAAACTAACATCACGTAACTTGAGCCTCCGTCCATATCTCTCTGTGCTCTGCGCTGCCGGGACCTTTTTGCCCGGCATCGGTGGAATTAAACTTGTTATAATCCTACTTGAAGATGTCCAGCACCATTTCGGTAAATAAAACACTATTTTTTGACCTGATATCTCCTTCCATGGCATTGGACTCAGTTACTCTCTCCATTTGCCAGCCACTTGTGTGTGAAAACGAACTGACTGCAAAATTTATAATTCAACGGCCACGTTATTTGCCTACTTACTACACCTATTGTTATCATTACATATATATATATATATATATATATATATATATATATATATATATATATATATATATATATATATATATATATATATATATATATATATATATATATATATATATATATATATATCGAAGTAGCAAATTGCCGGAAAAAATTCGATATATAGAAATTTCGATATATAGAATGAAGCTTAGTTTTATCATAATTCTCCTAAAAAAATTAAAGCTAATTTTCGTATACGAAACTCCATTTCTAATTTATATGCGAATCCCATTAAATGAAAGTTGATAACAAAATTAATATTAAAGATTTATTGAGTACTACATACCTTTAAAAAAGCTATAATCCAGACAGTGGTTATAATGATCACAGTTACATTTTTTATTTATTCAGTCCACTAAAAACTTAATCAGGAACCTTTTCCGCGAATTTAAGTCCATGACATATTGTTTCAAATACCAAAAATTGGGAGATTTTATTCTAAAGTGGTATAAAATGTCCCAATCTGTCTTAATAAAAATTTTCGATATATAGAGATTTTTTCGATATATAGAAACAATTTTTCTGTGTAATGAACATGGAGATTTGCTAAGAGTTCGATATATAGAAAATTTCGATATGTGGAAGTTCGATATATGGAGGTTTAACTGTATATATATATATATATATATATATATATATATATATATATATGTGTGTGTGTGTGTGTGTGTGAGAAATTCATTACTGGATCACGCAGCTTATTAATATGCATAATTCAAAATAAAAAAGAGGATAATTAGTTTCGGAAATATAAGTGAAGAATGAATTTCAAGCAAGTTATTAAGATCTGTTTATTCGTTCGAGACTCGTTGCCACATTTTTATTTTTATACTGAGGATATTAAGAATCTCTACGTACCTGGTGTCCTGCCGGAAAAAGGAAATAGATAGATAAAAGTATTTTAGTTATCACACGGATAATATAAAAGATACCGCATGTCATTAATAAAGACACCACTTATATCCACCATACGTAAATGCATATATCAATAATTAAATATATGGATTTATACAGCGAATGTGCTGGAGAAGAATATTAAGGTATTTCTGGTATTACTCCATTAGAAATAAAGCTTTAAGATTTTTTTATACGTTCTTTTCAAGAAAAAGTGTTAAAAACTTTCTTTTGTAAAATTTCTTTAGAATGAAAACATTTCATTTCTTTGTAAATGAAAAAAAGTACACTGTCTGAATGAAAATTTAATACGACGAAGTGAATTTCTAGGGTTTTTACAACCACGAATTGTCAGATTATTGTAAATTATTGTAAATTATTATATTGTATCTTATAGAATACAATTATATAGAGGTATTAAATGTGTTATGATAACATGCCGTATTTCCTGAACCTTTCAGACTTGCTCCTATTAATTCAAAATGCTTTACCCTGACATTACCCTGAATTAGATAACCAGTTTATATAAAATTTGATGTGATTAATATTCACATTTACCTACGGCAACATAGATCAGAAATAAGTTTTACGTTTCAACAGATTTAGTAGGTCTCTATTGGATATACATTTACCCGATACTCCATCAGCTGAACTCAGGCCTACGAAGATGGAAAATCGTTAAAATCTTGTATAAGCGATCAAAAAAGGAACAGGTAGAGACCGCGGTTTCGTCGACCTTGATTCAAGTTTAGAAATTCAAGGTCCAGTGAGGTACTCTCTAGACCACAGCAATGCCTGCGTATTACGAAAGGAATTTTGATTCTACTCGATTGTAAATCCATTTTGCTTTGCCGCTAGTTGGCAGTAGTTACGTATAAAAGCAATCTATTGGTAGTAAACCTAAGGATTAACCCTTCCTTACATTTTATTTTCGCACACACACGGAGACACACACACACACACACACACACACACACACACACACACACACACACACACACACACACACACACACACATATATATATATATATTAAACATAGAGAATAGAAGCATTGCTAAATGCTTATAACTGGAAAACATACATGTCATTTGTACTTAAAAGCTATACTAAAATGAAACCATATTTTTCTCTTTAATCAACGTTGAATAGCATGCGATGTTGACAAACTGAGTCTGAAGTTGAAATGTGTCATTTATTGTGTGGTATTATTGTTTTGACACAATATTATATCGTAAACCAAATCACGCCAAAGCTTAAGCCATTTTTTCGACTGATTTTAGACTTCAAGAGATTCGCAGATAAAATTTACTCCAAATTTTGCTTTAATTATTTCTGAGACAATATAAATTCTTTAATTAAAAGGGAAGAAAATTAAAAACTTCTCTTTGTTCTTCATTTCTTCAATATACGAGAGCGAGATAGTACTTCTGGGAATGGATTAATAACTCTTTACTCTTTTTATGTTAATTCCATTCTTTCTTTTTCTTTCTTTTACTTCTTTAGCTTGTTATTTTTCTTAAAAATGTTATTAATCCATATTCAGAGTCTCGCTTTCTTTGAGCGCATTAGAAAACTCGGGTTCAAGAATGGAAAGAAATTTAGTTCAATTATTCTCCTCTGGAGACAAGACTATTTGTTTTCCCGCCCTTTTGTTCTAAGGACCGTTTTAAGAGCGGATGGTCGGCGATATAAATGCCAGAAGTGAATAGAATGTGAAAAATAAAACACACAAGAAGTTGGAATATTTTTCTATACAAACAAGGAGATGTGGAGGACAACTCTTTCATAGGAATCCTTTAGACACCCTGTTAAGGATACTTTTGTGTGAATTTAATGATCATCTCAAAATAAAACGTAGCTTATTTCTTTCTTCATACCCTCTAATGTGTTCATGCGTATAGAAACTTGAAGTTATACTGTGAATATTGGAGAACATAGTATAAAATACCTTAAAAGCAATATATCTTTGAAGTAAAGAATTGCGGATAATAAGACAATTTTTCTAACTATTCATAGATATTGCTTTTCGATATACATTATTTGACGCTATTCTTTTATACCCCTTCAGACATGAAATTCTAAAACTCTATATTTATGTTTTTTTGTAAATCTTTCTATTTAAATGTTACAAATATGTGTCACTCTGTTTCAAACTAAACGAGTCTTCCTTTACCTGCAAATATGCATATCTCAAATGCACCCAGCAGTCTTGGATCTTGGTTTTGTCCTCTTTATGGGATTCTTAGAAACACATATTAAAAAAATTAGCTACCGCACAGTGCAGCACTATTCAGCAAATCGTTAAGGCTTCATGGTATTTTAGATATGTTGACTTCTACAGCGAGCTTGGACTCCCAACTATTCGAAATTGCCTCCAAATATTAACCATAAACTTCCATAATTCAATTGATAATGATTTACTTAAAGATCTTGCAGACTATAATCACTGCCAATAGGACCCTATCAAAAGGAAAATGCCTACAGTCATCCGATCTTAAACTTCTTAGTGTTGTCCTTCTTTATTTTATATAATAAAATATAAAATATGATACTTGGCTTGCCAAGGCAAAATACATGAAATAACAAAAAAAATGCAATTCAAAATTTTTGCGTTCCTATCCCTATGCTTTATACTCTTATTTTTTACTTCAACTAGCTTATCTCTCACATTCTCTTAATTGTGGAGTCGATGCTCTCGGGAAGAAGCTACAAGCTATAGTCTGATCTCACGGATCCAAAACCTTGTTTCTTTCGTTTTTCTACTAACCAATTTCCGTTCTCCCTTTCGCCAATTAGTTACATGCGTACACTGACAGTCAAACCTGCGTTAGAGGACGTGGCCCAGTAATCGCAGTTAACTCACAACTTCTGTTGGGATCCTTAGCAAGGTATAGACGATAATTACGGTGGAAGAAAAATAATCTCAAATCCTGAATTTTTTAAAATTTTTGCTAGTGACTGGGAGTGTGCAGTCCTACAGTCCACCAAGGAAAGGACTATCTTCTATTAAGGTTTGTGGTACAAAATTTAGAATGTCGAAGATGAGAAAATGCATGGGGAAACTACCTCATGGATGGACCACAATTGAAAAATATTTATACCTTCAACGTACTCGGTTCCCTCGAACATGATTTCAATCTTTTTATTGGACTTCAACAATGCATAACCCGTATGTACGCCTTGCTGTAACACCTTATGTGAGAAAAAGTGACGTCAAATGGTGGAACCTCTATCGTTTATTTTTTAAGCAAGTATATCTTATCATTATTGATATGCCAAACAATACGAAATGGCCCATCAAACATTGAGTATGAAAAACATAACACAAGCAGAATAAAGATAGATACACAACTTTATATGGAATGGAAATAATGAATAAACACTACAGTTTCTTTTACAAATACCGGGAATACGGGTGTGCTAGATGTACAGGATTATGAGACACTGAGGTCGAAGCTGAGTTAGGTATACTAGATTAAATATATTCACGTGGTCTCTGTGATGAGTCAAGTGTTAACGGAGGTTTAGGACAAAAAATTCTTAATGTAATAGATTTTCTCTTTTCTTGACAAAATAACGGTGTAGAGATTTTGCAAAAAACTCACTTTAGAATTCTTAAATACACCAATATATTATTGATAATATTCTATATTTTTTTTCTTCCTCTGTTAAATGTCTACAATTCATTTCTATATTACTCATTTCATTTTTGAAATTTCCATTTTTAAGCTTGAAAATAAGCAGAAAGTCAAAACTGCAAAAGTTATAACAACAGCATTGCAGTGCAGAAAAACTCGTATCTAGATTTTAAACACATTATTTGTTTTCTAGCTCTGTCAAACGTCGCCACAACATTGTTTTATTACTTGCTTTATGGGGAATTTTCGTGATATTCCAAAAGGCAGAAACGCAGATCTGGCAAAGTACTAACAATACCACCATACTACTAAAAATATCGGATCGAGATTTTAAATACCCACCGAGTCATTATTGATTAAATTCTTTAATTTTTTCTTCTTCGTCTGTTAAACGCCACCCTAACGCTTCTGTATTACTTGTTTTATTGGGAATTTCAGAAAACTTGAAAAAAGCAGAAAGCCAAATCTGCAAAAGTTATAACAGCATTACACTGCAGAAAGCTTGTATCTAGATTTTAAACACGCACCAAAGCTTAGTCTTTGGCTTAGTCTTCGGCTTTTTGAGCTGCCACTAAGTTCGTTGCACTGATGAAGAAGCTCCTTTGTAGCTTCGAAACGGCCGTATGCAAAATAATTGCATCTTATTGCTATTAGTGCTTTATTTACGTTGGTTTTTCTGTTTATTCCCCGAGCACAAAGGTTGTATCTTTTCTTTTCAAAACGCACCAAAGTGTTATTTTTAAACACATTATTTGTTTTCTAGCTCTGTCAAACGTCGCCACAACATTGTTATATTACTTGCTTTATGGGGAATTTTCGTGATATTCCAAAAGGCAGAAACGCAAATGTGTCAAATGGCTAGCAATACCATCAAACTCCTAAAAATATCGGATTGAAATTTTAAATACCCACCAAGGTGTTATTGATTAAAATCTTTAATTTTTTTTCTTCGTCTGTCAAACGCCACCCTTACACTGCTGTATTACTTGCTTTATTGGGAATTTTAGAGAACTTGAAAAAATGGGATACACAAATCTGTCAAAGTTAAACAATATCAACCCAGAGCTGGCAAAAAGTAATCGATATTTTAAATACGCATTAAGGTCTTGTTTTCATACTTCAGACGCGTGTTTCCTTTACCGGAAAGCAGAAATATTACTCCAGAAAGATTATTCGAATCTGGTTTGTTTCAAGATACTGCTCCCTTTTGAGACATTATTAATAAACAAGCTGAATACCCTTGCTTAGCTACGGAGAACATTTAAAATTAAATACAGCGGTCAATATTTGCAGTTAATGCCATATATATATATATATATATATATATATATATATATATATATATGAGGTGTTGAAAGGCAAAGTGGTGTAAGTTACATTTTCAACTTTTTTCATTTGAGGGCAAATATGTAATCCCCATGTTCAATTTATAGTGGAATTGTAAATAGTTATTATTTGCAATATTGTAATAATTGTTATGAATTATAATTTGCTCAATTTATAGTTGAATTTTTTGTAGTTTTTGCATTTAAACTCTTTTGACTTACACCACTTAACTTACTGACTTATACCACTTTGCCTTTCACCGCCTCATATAATAAATACAAAGGTCAATGTATGCAATTAATTCCTCCCAAAAATATATATTTATAAAAAAAATCGTAATGGATATTTTTATAGACAAAATAATGTAGAAGAAAATGTTGAAATTAAATCTAATAGAATATGCTAAAGAATATAGTACAGTTAATATAGTACACTTTGAGAATATTTCTTCGTCTGCCGCAGTAGCAAGAAAAAAAAATTGTCAATTTATTTAGTTGTTATGCACGTGACTCAGTTTAATTTAAAGTATCACAAAAAAAAGAAACAACGTGAACAGCATTTAATAAATTAAATTCTAAAAATTATTCTTTAAAAATTCGCCAAAAATCAGAAAATGATAAATATTCAAAAAAATATTTCATTTTAAAGGAAATTATATGTCCTTTCTCGTGATATAAATTTTATAACCCTCAGATTATTATTTTAAAAGCAAACTTTAAAGAATGTTACTAAAACAGCTTAAAAATTTAAGTTAAAAAAATGTAAGAAGAATTTTTGAAAAATCTTTCTAAGTGCACCCCTACACTATAAGAAGAATCGCAAAATTTCAACCCTTTAGGTCCAACGGTTTGGTCTGTGCGTTATCTGTCAGTCAGTTAGTCGGTCACGGAACTGTTTTATATTTATATAGATATTGCTTAAAATTTAGAGTCTGTCTTTCCATCTTTATTTACTCGGTAGGGATTACTTTACTTGGGGTTACTAAGGATTACTGTAACTTGATATTATGAATAAGTATTGACTGACGATATATTTATTCCAAGTCATTTTCGCACATGTTATGAAATGATGGTAAAATATACCAAGCAACTAATGAGGACTTTCTGATTGATTTCGAAACTTTCATAGCTAACTAAATTCAACCTCTCCATTCAAACTATTAATGTAGGTACTATCCGGGGAACAGTTTCAACATCAGAAGATTTTCAGGTTTAGAATATCAAGATTATCGTTACACAAATGGTTTCTATTCCCATTTATCTCCTCTTTTGAAGATTACCGTTAATCAGTCAAATAAACAAAACTGGATTACAATTAAGAAATCTATTATGTATACAATTAAATTTGACCATGCTATAAAACTGAATGGCTGTTTCATGAGACCCAGATGACAAGCAATTTAAATCACCGTATTTCTGATTGCAATATGTTAAGCATTTTGTTCCACCATAATAACCTTCATGCTTAACAAATGGGATTTCTATGGATTCCGTTCTGTACTACCTTTAATGATCTTAACGGCGTTTGGTGGAAATTTCTCTTTGATTTTGTTGTCTCTCATAAAGCATTAAAGTTACCTCTGAGAAATAAAACTCATTTAACACTAAGCGTTGCAATTGCATTAAGATTTTCCTTTTAATAATTAGATACAATTTAAATATATAGTAGGTAATCATATTTAATTGAAATGCAGCAAGACTGGACTGACACTGCTACGAAAAGTTTTGAACTAAGCCGGTTAGGATGCAATAATTCACTTTAAAACAGACTTTAGTAAAACATAAAGATACTACTGACATTAAATACTATGAGAACGAATCCATTTCTGAGTAAACAGATTAATCTGATAATTTCAAATCTTTCCATTAAATGGGCAAAATTAAGTTTTGATACAGAACTGGGATATTTTTCCATGCAGTTATTACCCTATCAATTTTCAGTGTTGCATATTTTAAATTGTTGCTGCAATATGCTATTTAAATTCACTCAATAAATATCTCCTTTTATCTGCTAAAATGTTCATAAATTTATACTGGATTTCATTTGACGTATTTTAAAGTTCTATTTTTATCAAAGTTGTATGTAAAAACACCGCATAACGCAAAAATTAAGTAATGTAAGGCATTTTTTTACTTCTAAGAAATTAAATTGCAAATACGTGCATAATTTTCGCTTCCATTTATGTAATGATTTAGAATGAATCAAAATTTTAGATTTTACTAAACATTAAATGAGAGGCGATGGGTAATGACTGGAAGAGGGAGGGGTGCATTTAACCAAGGGTTCAAGTTCAAAGCAAGGCAGATTGCATGGGTCTTACCGATAAAATATTTTATAAATAAGATTGGACGTTATTCATCATTATATAGGTTGGAGTTAGGGGAATTTTGGAGTTGTTGTTGCTTATGCCCCTTGACCGACAGTAACATCAGATCAAGTCCCAAAGGCTAAGGGCGATGAAGGTGCGGCTCCTGTTGTGAAATAGCACCACAAGTGTCGAAGTCCGACTTGGCTAAATGACCGGTCCCGTAATTTTGAACCGAGTCAAGTGACGAGACCGGAACACTTGACCCCGCACCTCCAGAGGTAAATTTCAGAACTTGGAGGACATTGCAGCCACGCCCTATTTTACGTTTACGTTTACGCCACCATTAGTGAACATGGCAGTAGATTTGCAGCGTCGAGCATCGAACCAGGGACGTTCAGATCACTGGTTCGCAGCTCTTGCCAACTGGGCTACCGCACCCCTACTTTTCGAGTTCTGTATCCTATCTACTGCACTGCCAACATTTTTGTATTCAATGAAAACACATACTATTAAACTTTCTATTACAACAAACATGAAATTAAACTACAAAGAGCATTTTTAGAGTAAATGTTAATTTATTATATTTCATTTGTAAGTTTATGAGGCCAAAATGATCCGTAATGAAAGCGTCTCAAAATTTTATTATCTGGTACCATAAAACTAAAACTATGTGTTTGTTCCCTGTAATAACACTGGGTCGTGACCTGTTGCTATTAACTACGGCTGAAATCGTATCTCGTACACTGGTTGTAAGTTCGCCAATAGGGCGGTAATTAATTAATTAAATAGATGGGCCCAACTCTCAAGAATGATACTGAATATACATATATACACTTTATTTATACATATTTAAATACATTCGAACTTGTAACACTTAGCAAACGCTGAAACATTAGTAATGCTAGGAATTTACACATATATATATATATATATATATATATATATATATATATATATATATATATATATATATATATATATAATCTTATCCGATCACTATATTTTAAATCATACGATGTCGCCGGCCCTGGCGGGTTAGAGGCGATGATGTAAAGAGTCGGTATGCGAGTTGATATAATACAAAATGCTCACCCATTTGTCGCAGCCGTCTACATTGAATTCACCGATAACGCTGGTCCATAGTAGTACACAAAGTTCACACAGTGTTCACAGAGTTCGTGGGTACGGTTTGTTCACTGTAGCGTCGCGGTGTATCCTCGTCCTATTTATCCAGTTCTCTCTATTGGGACTGAACAGTTCGGGGTCCTTTTATGTCGAAGGTCACTTATTGAAGACTCCTCGTACGTTACTCAGCACAGGTAGCTTTTCTTACACTATGCGGGTCGGTCAGCATTGGTGGGCGGTCAATGTTGCTCAGCATAGGTGCCTTCTCTTCCGATATGCGGGTCGGTCAGCACTGATGGGTGGTCGTCTGGGTGTCCAACTCGCTAAGCGACGGTGCGTATCTCTCTGGTATCGGCTTAAACTTAATGGTAGTGTCGTCTCTTCTCCCTCGGCACTATGTTGACATCTATGGGCAATCGCTACTTCTGCAACTTCTCGTCACTGATTATTCTATTTCGCGTCCGGAGCTAACGCTGTTCAATCCGTACGTATTATGTAGTTGCGTAGGACCGGCGTCTTTCTTCTAATATTATACAGTGGGTCTCTTCTCAGCCCTGTGGCAGCTTATTTTTTGTTGAGTTTCGTAAGTTAGGGCTCTCGTCGGCCCGTTGGCAGCTTACTGTATTCTCATCTCTTTTTTTTAATGGCGCTCTCTCTACAAATGTCTCATCATCTTGTATATATTCTTCTCCATCCTCGTCTCATTGGTTCTCGCTTCCTCGGTCCCTATTCGCTCGCCACTCCCTTGTTTATAGAGGGGGCGGATGCTATTAGCTCTCATAGGTTATTCTTGTCTCTTGCCTTTCGCAATTGCATAAGTTCTGGCTCCGATTATGTCTGGTAAAACTTCCCATCAGACGGCCCCACCTGTTTGACCTCCGACCTCAGATATACGGCCGTTGACAACTTAATTTCTACGTTTTTTATGGTACCGTAAATCTGGCGTTATAAAAATGTCGGGACTGTAAATTTTCTTGTCCACGCAAGCTGGGTGGCCCCTTAACAATTTAGGTTTCTGTTGTTTTCACATTCCGACTCTTTACATTCCCAGTAAAATTTTTGACGCTTTCGTCTGTCTGGACCGTATTTTGCATAATTAATGTCTGGCACGATTCGGAAAATACGGCTTCTGAAGAGTTTGAATTCTCCACTACTTCCACCCTTATTTTATATTCCACATTCTGTAGTCGCCATTCAAAAATCTATCTTTTAACTTGCGAAATCAGAATTTATGCTGGGAAAACAAGTGTAAATTTCAGTCATTAGTTATCAAATGGTTTTCTACACGAATACTGTTCTTTAATTCCAATACATTGTTGTTTGATTAAGTTTGTTTATACGTTGATGTTATAGACCAGCGATCAAGTTAAGCCCTAATATAGCTTTCCCTATTAATTATCCTTTATTTAGTTTAGATTCGGGTGTATAATGAAAGAGTTACATAGATTTTTTCGACGTAAAATATAGTAACTGTCAGAAAATAGCCAAATGGCTAGGGCAATCCATGTATTTGGTGATCCATGCGTGTTCGAGTTCTTCTAATAGCATGGAAATTTGTAGTCGTTCAAAATCGGCTTTGAACTGTAGTTCCAGTCTAATTAGCCCTCGCGTAGCAAAAGTAACCAACTAAAACATATTACTTTAAAAAGTTACACATTTTATATTAACTGAATGAAAATAAAATTTCTTTATATTTATAACAGATAATGATAAAAAATTGGGTTTTATACTGTTCCCAATATTTTCCTCCTCTCCAACGCAGACACATTCCACTCAATCATTCTTTTCATAACAGAGTTTTATTTAATTTAGTAATAAATATTTTGAACGTTGAGTTATTAAAAAAAATAAAGCATACTTTACGAAATTCAAACTTGACGAGGATTCATGATTTTAAGTCAAGCTGCATGTATAAGAGAGGACCCGAAATTTTATGATACACTGAAATTTTATATTTGATTATATGGTAACTAAAATCTTTACATAATATAGCATATTGGAATTATTTTCGTATAAAATAACTTACATTTAATACATATGTTAAGGAAATTTCCTAGATTTCAAGTCAATCGTTGATGTTATGACGTGACGAATGGTCTGCTAATATTTGTTATAACCAGTTGCAAATTAAAATTATTTTAGTTCGCTTTTCCCACAGTTTAATAATATGTTTAAATTATGTATTTCTTATTCTATAATTTCACTTATTTAAATGTATTTCAGCTTATCAATGATAGCTGAAATTATCAATGATAGCTTATCAATGATAGCTGAAATAGGCTTTGTTAACATAAGATTCTTTCCATATTCGCTCTGAACCACATGCATTTCTTAAATCAGCGGCATCATTTAGCTAATCAAGCTATGTACAGTAACTTTAACATTTAAAGTGAAACCAATCACCCTTATGACAGAAATTCTCCTCTAAACTCAGATCAATCTTCAGAAAAGCATTAAATGTATGACTGAGCTTAGTAATGCTATTTTTGGGCAACGAAGTATTGTTAAGGAGATGGGTTCACAAGAATCAATTATATTGCTTGGCATCATTCAACGAGAAGTTAATGCCTGTCCGGGAAAACACAGATTTAAGAAAAGCTGGTATAAAATATTGAAGTGAAGTTACCAATGATATGATTTATAATTTTGAAGCTTTCCTTTTCTATGCGTTTAATACAAGCAAGTAATGTTTTTGTCTTGATTCCTTTACTACAGTGTAATAGCTACTATAAAGAGTAGGTTATTTGATGCTAGTATTGAGAATATGATATCTTAATTGACAATTAAAAAGTTTGATTATTTTTCAAAACATTTTATTTCTATGAAATATAAATAGATATATTTAAATCAGTTTTAAATTCTAAATTATTATACAGAACTTTTCTAATAGAAAGTTATATTTTGAAAAATACGACAAATTTTCGACGCTTTTATCATCAAGAGAATAAATTTTTAAACTTTTTTTTCAACCTTTGAGACTCCCCCAGGGTTTTTTTTAAATCTGACACTCGCAAAAATATTATTCACACCCAATCTATGCCCTACTTCGATATTTGTTATCCTAGTAGCTCCATTTTACAGTGTATGGTGCAGTTTTCACCAGTCTCATTGCGTCTGTAGAGAGAGGCAACGTTTTTCCGAAATTACCACATATCTAGGGGTTAATCATGGTAAATCCTCGGTGCATATGATTGGTTAGAAGAGTATATATAGAAATGCAATGACTCGGGTTTCTTACATATGTTGATACTTCTTAACCCTTTCAGGGGCAATAACCTCCGCTGTTTGCACTGTGTAGATATTTTTCCTGATTTTTTGTAACCTAAAAAATCTTGAAAATTGTTCAAATTGAAGGTTGCAAAATGTTTTTAATTCTTTAATCTGATAACAGATGGCGGCACTAACTATTTTTCTGCTCACTTAAATGGAAAACATTGAATGCAAATGAAAAGGAGACTAGATTTAGGCGTTTGCACTGTGCAAACGGCTCCCTTCAAAGGGTTAAAGAGAAATCTGAACAGAAAAAGAGGTAGTGATTGCTTAATAAACCACGAATCATTTGCCGACATCGAGAAAACAGGAAAAAAATGATAATATCAACATATTTACTCACATCTCATTAAAGCCCTTAAGAAAATGTCTATTCCAAACTTGATACAAGTAAAAGATTTAAAATATAAATAAGACCAACAATAGTATTGCCAGATAGATGTGCTATATAACGCAGAAAAAAAATAACTGTACTGCCAAACACTAACGGTAAACGGGGGTTGTTGTAAAGAACCCTTTGCAATCATATCCGATTCTAACCGATGTGAGAGCTCAATTAGATTAAAATTCATTTCTATTTCTAAATGAATTTGTTAAAGGAACTAGCAAACAGTAGGAAGGAAATAGAAGAAAACGTTTCCTAATTGTCAGAAAAAAAAATATGGTTGTTTTAACACATGGGTTAAAATCACTGTTCGAGACATGATTCCTGCACATATGTTTTTTAGTTGTAATCATAACAAGATACTTTGTAAGTAAAATAATTATAAGGCTGCAAGAATGTTTATTTTAAATTCAAAGGGAAAGAGCTAAATTTAGTGTCATTTCACTTTGAGTATTCTTGCAACATTTAATTTGTTTCAGACAATAAATCCTCTCAACTTTATAGTGGTACATTTTGAAAAAAATATTGCATTCAAAATATCTTTCTTGGTATTTCAATAGGAAACTACTAAAATTTCAGGTATTTTATTTTATAAGATTCCCCATTACTTATTTTTAAGTTTTAATTCAATGTATTTTTAGCCACTTTTAAAGTTGTTATTTTGACATTTTTCCTAAATTTTGTGCTTAAAAAAGCGTTATATTATTTTCTATGCTTTATTTACTCAATATACATCAAAGTAATCCTGTGTGTCATTAAGATATATCATAGCATATATATACAAAAGAGTATGTACTGCTAGAAAACGTTTTTTCTTCTCCTGAAAGATTTCATTCAACGTCTCCATTGATTTTATATTTAGAATAACACTTTTAAAAACTTGTTAGTCAAAAATTCAGTTGAAATCTGAAAGAAAAATCTCATAAAATAAAACTGCTGACAATTTCAGAGATAAGAAAATTGAGTATAAATTTTTTTACATAGAAATGATTAAATACATTTTATTCTATTTTCAAGGAATTCAAAGAAGAAATTGGTTTTTACATAAATTTCCATGAAAAAAATATAGACGTATTGGTTAGTTAAAAGTTACAATATAATATTTTTTGTAAAGTAAATATATAATACCTTTTTTTTTCTCAAAATGCATTGCAAAAATTTAGATGATCACCCTTACGGAGTCAAATATTTAAAAGAAAGAACTAGAAATGTAAGAATCAATGCTGCTCCGACGTTCGTGTATTTTTTGGAATGTATTTGTTTCAGATATTTCATGAAGAGAAAAAAAATAGCTGTTAATTATTTTGGTTGTGTTGATGCTGTATATTTTTGTTTTTTTTCTTAGACTTTTTTTCAAAGGATTTATCTAAGATACTGCAAGTTACTTTTCATTAAAGGTGTGCAGGCACAATATGTATATCCAAACGAAATTTCATAATCCGAAAGGCATTTTTTTAAATAACTATTTAAATTTATTTTTTCTTCTCAGAAAATTTTTCAGAGAATAAATATAGGATAAAGAATTATGTTTCTCAAAATGAGAATCTGTTCTTGCAACTAGTATTAAAAATTTAAAATTTCATATTATTTTTTATTTTTTGACTAACATCTCTTACATTTTCCTTTTGTTAAATAAGTCTTGTAAAAAAAAAATATATATATATATATATATATATATATATATATATATATATATATATATATATATATATATATATATATATATATATATATATATATATATATATTTATACTGCTGGCCATCAAAATTGCAACACCGGGAAGGAAAACAAATAACAAAATTTTACTTATTGTACGTATACAGCATAGTAGGAGGAAAATATGAGGAAATTTTTTGTCAATTTGGGAATACACAGGGTCCGAAATTAGTACATATTGCTGCCGCCTCTGACAGCTAAAACGACTCTAATCCGGTTAGGCGTCGAGTTGCACTGGGCTTGGAAGACAGATATGGACAATTCATTCCATGCTGCTTTAAGTGTATGCCACACTTCATCAATCGTAGTGGCTGGACAGCTGTGGCATCCCAGTCTCTCAGCAACCCATGACTAGATGTTATCAATGGGTGAATGATCTGGAGAACGTGCTGGCCAGGGCCACAGTTGAACAGCATCTGGTCTGGTGTCGAGGTAGGTCAGGACACGACGGGCAATATGAGGACTTGCGTTATCTTGTTGAAAGATCACGTGTCTGAGGCTTCGAAGATAGGGCACAGCCACCGGCCTTAAGATCTTAGAAGTTTAGAGCTGGCTGTTCAGATTACCGACGACAGGAACAAAAGGTGTTCGTGTCGTGTACCCAATGGCTGCCCATACCATCACACCAGATGAATGGCCCGTACGACGATTTCGAATGCAAGACGGCCAAGTGTGTTCTCTTCGGTGCCTCCAGACACGGATACGTTCATCATGATACTACAAGCAGAACCGGGACTCGTCTGAAAAGGTGACGTGGTGCCAATCTTGTATCCAGTTTTATTGTTGGGCGTACCAATCTCACCGCGCGTCTTTATGCTGCAGTCTCAAGGGAAACAGCAATAATGGTCACCCTGCAGACAGTCTGTGCTTCTCCAGACGTCGTTGCGCTGTCCTTGAGGATACTTGTCGTGCTGCGTACAAGTCCATTTCCTGACTCAAGGTCCAGGATATGACTGTACGATCCTGCAAGACCGACCTGACAACATGTCTGTCCTCTTGATCGTTAGAGGTGGGAGGCCTTTGAGATCCTGCATGACGTTAATTATGACCCTCCTGAACCCCTGGATTCTATATCCGCAATATCCGCATGGAAGTCGTTGGATTCCGACCAATGTGAATAGCAATATCGCGGAACGAAAAACTACACTCTCGATACTCCACGATCCTCTCGCTATCGAACTCTGACATGTGCTGGTAGCAGTTTCTTCTTCTTATACGAGGCATGACACGATCTTCCCACAAACAACCAACATTCAAATACCATTACCGAACGAGAAACTCACAGTGAAAGTTTCCTTTTACACCGAGTTTTAGATGCCGTTTCTCCGTCCTCAGTCGTTCGATTGCGCTTAAATGCTAATCATTTGCATATCCCAGAATAGTCTTCCTTTTATGCGAATTTGTCGTTTGTACCATCCTTCCATCATGGTGTTGCAATTTTAATGGGCCAGCACAATATATATATATATATATATATATATATATATATATATATATATATATATATATATATATGTATATATATATATATATATATATATATATATATATATATATATATATATATATATATATATATATATATATATAATACACTGCTTTACAATTGCTAAGGAATAACTGGTTTTCTCAAACTAGCGTTTCCGACAGCAGACTAATCACAGTAAAATGAAATGCAGAGAGCCTAATAGGGCAGGACCTGTTATCTGTATAAAAGGCAGTGCACGAAAACCCTTTATTCATTCGAAAGTTCATGCAGTTAAGTGTTTCACGAAAATAGTGCCGTAGATTGTTGGAAGTTAATTCTGTGAAAATCAGTGTGGTGTGGCTATAATTAAGTGCAAAATGTCTGCAAGACAACATTTGAGTGTGTACGATGGTGGACGAGCAGTTGGACGACTTGAAGCGGGAAAAAAGTGTCACTACTGTGGCTAGAGTAATGGGAGCGGCAAAAAGTGTCATCGCGATTTAAAAAACCCGCTGAAGATGGAAATGCTATGCGAAAGCATGCCGGTGGTCATGGAAGAAACACCACACCTCAAGAGGATCGATATGTATCCCTAGTGGCGAAAAGGAACAGACATATCACTTCTAGTCAGATAGCTGCAGACCTTGCAACCGCTACCGGTACAAATGTATCAGCCAGAACCATTTCTAGGCGATTAAATCAGGTTGGTTTGTATGCACGGAAGCCTTTTCAATGCATCCCACTTCAACCACGCCATCGTCGAGAAAGATTACATTGGTGTAAGGAACATATTGGTTGGGGTCAGCAAGAGTGATCCAGAGTGATGTTCTCTGACGAATCCCGTTTCACTGTGACAAGTGATTCTCGCCACCAGTTAATGTGGGGAGAGAGGGGAACACGTTATGCACCACAGAATGTTCAGGAACATCATCGGTATGGCCAAGGCGTGATGGTCTGGGCAGACATTATGCACAATGCTGCATAATGTCTGCATAAAACACCGCTTCACATCTTTGAGCGAGGTACCGTTACATCGCAGCGGTATTGCAGAGAGATTATTCTGGATCATGTTCGTCTTTTTAGGGGTTCGTCTTTTTAGGTCCAGATGTTCTGTTTATGGAAGACAATGCGCGCTCACACAGGACCGCTGAAGTATCGGACACACTAGAAAGTGAATATATTGAACGTATGGCATGGCCTGCTTACTCTCCTGACCTAAATCGTATAGACCATGCCTGGGATGCTCTTGGCAGACGTGTTTCTCAAAGAACTTGCCCTCCCCGAACCATGCAAGAACTGAAAATCGCCTTGAGAGAGGAGTGAGACAATATCCCCCCAGGACTCCTCAATACTTTAGTAGACAGCATAAAAAACAGATCCAAAATGTGCACCAGTGTCCGAGGAGGTCACACACCTTACTAAGGTACTCATACCTGTTTCATTCTGACAGGAAGACCCATTTTTCGTGGCTGTTTAGAAATGCTCCAAAGAGCTTCTTTTTTGTTTTTCGTTTTCTTTTTTTTCCATGTGGCGTAATCTGTACCATCTGTACCAATATATATATATATTGCATAGAACAGTCAAAAAATGTGACTGTTCTATGCAATTGTCAAGCAGTGTATATATATATATATATATATATATATATATATATATATCACAAGAATTATATATCACAAGGTTATTTCACAAGAAAAATTTTGTCACATTAAATGTGACAAAATTTTATTTTAAAATATAATGAAAGGTTGAAATGGAGATCTTTCCCTCAAATTACTCATTTTTCCCTCAAATTACTCATCTATACTTTATTTTATAAGAAAGATAACTTTAAAAAACTCAAGTAATAATTTTATAACTTTTCCGTATGTTACATTTCTAAAAATGAAACTTCAATGGTATGGTCTATTCATTAAAAAAATTCGAGATCATGTTTGAAAGCAATAAGAACTTTTATTCTTTGTGACACTTTTTCTAAATTTTCTTACTATTAGCCAACTTAGTTTTTTTTAAAAATATATAGCTTAAACAAGCGTACCCTTCCTATTTATCAAAGAAATATTCACAATAAAATCAAAGGAATCCAAGTTCAAGTTATATAATTCCTTTGTGCTTAATATGCAGTGATTACGCATGCACATATCGCACCTCTCCTAGAAGTGTGTTACATCTCAAAATAAGCCATATTTTGAGGAAGAGCTAAAGAAGAGTATGTCAAAATTTCATATCTTGATTTATGAATGCCTATGAAAATTTTAGGAAAACTTATTTTTCGAATCACTTCAGAAGGCAAAGCTATTAAAGTTGTATTCAACTTTTGAAGCAAGAATTTTAATTTTAATTTCAAGATATAACCCTCTTCTTGTAGCCTCATTATATATACATACATATATATATATATATATATATATATATATATATATATATATATATATATATATATATATATATATATATATATATATTATATATATATATATAATGAGGTCAACATGGATTAAATGATTGGAATGAATGGATTGATATAGATTGTCGACATGGACTGAAAAACTTCAGGGAATACTGTCATATCTCTATGCTACTGCACAATCTCTCTAAACTTTTCACAATGCAAAGAAAAAATCATTGATAACAGAACGTTAGAAAAAAAATACAAATTTATTTTCCAAATAAAAACATTCATTTTCCAAATAAAATTTAATGAACATTTTTATTACAGGAACATTTTAATTCAACAACTTTAGGCACTGACAAAAATCTTATTTTCATTCTTCGCGCATGAGTAAGTTCCCCCTTCTAGTCGTCGAAGAGGGTATCGTCGAAGAGAGTAATAAGCGCCATCTGGGAGACTGTATTGGTACTAGGCTTATAACATTATTCGAGAATGAGAAGCACTTCTTATAAAGCATTGTGGTGCAATTATCTCAAAATCGAAAATTTCGAAGATGTGAAACCTTTCTAGCAGACGTGCGATACCAGATTCTTCCTAAAATAGTGAATAATATGAAGGAATTACAGAGATGTGTAGCTAATGATTTCATTTTCATTTAAAAAAATACAGGTATATAAATGAAGATTTTTAGTTCAGTTCGGAATGCTTATTACGATACAGCTACTAGATTAAAGCTTGTTCAAAAATAATGATTATGTTGCTATTTGTATGTGTGATAGAAGATATATAAACTGATATTTGAAGTATTTTAAAATATAAAAGAGAAAGACAGACGAACTTCTTACTGGTACTCCATATCAAACGAGACTAATTAAGAGGCATAAAGAAATCACCATATTTACATGGACTAAGCTCCTTAATTTTCCCCAACCTTTAGGCAATTTTTATCATTTTTAAGATATTTGCTTAACGGTTGTTTTTTTGTTCTTACATTTGCGTGATTTAAAAAAATTTCAAATGGATGCGTAAAAGGACAAAAAATATCTATGAAATTTTTCATGCTATACATATCTTCGAGTCTTCATTTACTTCATATACAAATGAGTTTAGTGCCAAAAAGCTTTTGGAAGAATGTCAATACATTACTTATCATGATTCATTTATTTTTGTGAGAATGTTCATCTCTCTACTTATATATAGGTTATGCGTGCATGTGTGCGCATGCAAGTGTATTGCGTGTAGTTTTATAGGGATCAATATCTTAAAATTTCGCTTGCCCCATTAATTTTTGTTCCTCAAAAGCAATGTAGTCTATGTATTCAAAATATTATGGATGAGTTTCACCGGCTGCCAAAACATTTAATTACAGTTAAGAAAAATTATATTAACATCTTCCATATAAATACATATACTTCCGTTTTGAGAAATATAACTGTTAATTAAAAAAGGAACAAAATTGTACGTCCTATGCCACATAAGACAGTAATTTCCTTGTTGTATCTTTGGCACATCGCATCTAAGAATAAATTGGTTATACATCGCATCTATTCGGAAATACTCTCGGGGATTCCCGAACAGTTGAAGGACATAATGCTCCGGGCAACTAAAATTAACAAGGACAACTGTGTTGTTTTTTACTTCGTTCTCAATTAGTAGTTACATAGGTTTTTCTTTACTCTTGTGATATTTCTTTTTGCTAGAAATCATATCTTAATGGAAACGCGAATGATGTACATAAAAATGTGTTAAAAACCTCACATGCTGTACACTGAATATCTAATGCATACCCATACTGAAATAGCGCTACATATTACTCATAAATCACATGCCTTATACATGCATATAATATATATTTATAATATATATACCGTAAATACTATGTATATACTTTGTTCATATTCAATCTGCAAAAATGAGGGTGCGTATTATCTCGTGTACAAAAGAAACGTAGTTTTAAACATTGAGTAAACGAAAACATGCATGAACTGCATTCTAGTGAAAGTTTTAAGACTGATATGTACTGTATTGTTTTGTTTTGAGTTAAAAATTTAAGTTTTTTTTAACCGAATTTGACACTTTCGTTTATTTTATTGCAAATTTATTATGGTAATAAATATTTGTAGAATTTTTAAATAAAATATCGGAAAGTTAGAATCAAGATTTTACGGTATATATATATCACAGTATTTCCGAAAATACACGTGCAGACAGTTCATAGAAAATGGATGAAAATTATCTTAAACGCTGAATTAGAATTAGTTGAGGGATGTGCAGCTAAGCGCGTTAAGCCTCTAGTTAACTGATTCCGTGCAGAATAAAAAATCAAAAAATTTTCTAATATATGTCTATACATGCTTATGGTTATAATGTCTAATATGTCATTGCGAATGATCAAAGTAGGAAAACAGAGAAAATGTGAAACAAACAATAAACTTGATAATAATGTTTTTTAAAGGCTATTGTACGCATAAAATATATCGTTTTAGGCATAATTAATTTAAAATATATTATTGAACACTCGGAAATTTCAACATAATTACTTTTGACAGTGAATATACAGGTGGTTATCAAAATAATGGAAACACCGAGAAACATCTTGGAAACCTTTATTAATGCGGTGCAGGATCACCTTTGGCATGTAATAACACCTGATTCACTTTGGAATTGGATTATACAAGTCATGAATAGTGATTAAGAATATATTATACCTTTATTCTGGGAAAATTCATGAAAGTTCCTGTAGAGATGCTGTGGTGGGTATCGATACCTGGCTCTATCCGCTTATACAGATCACAGTGGTTGGATGATATATAGTCTGGGGAATTGTACAGGGCAAGATAATATATTTGACTTCTTTTTCATGCTCTTCAAACCAATACTTGATAGACTTACCTGTATGTATAGGGGGAATTATCATCCCGGAGAACGCCATCTCCAGCACGAAAGAATGTTTGCACCAAGGATGGAATAGAGAGCTAAAATTTCGACATAGTCCTTCCCATTCAATCTCCCTTTTAGGATTTCAATAGGGCCTGAAGAAACCACCTCTTGTTATATATATATATTATATATAGATATATATATATATTATATATATATCTAAATATATAGATCTATATATAAAGGAAGCAGCTATGCTGATTAATTAAATGAGACGTGAGTAAGTTTACGAGAATATTATGTGACAAAATAATGTAACACAAATAATACAATTTTTAACTGTCTGTCACGGTTCCGATACCTTGTCTCAGAAATAATATTTGGAGAAAATATCTAAAATCCTTTTTTAAAACAAAGTAACCTGTAATAAAGGTATTTTTCTTGAAAATATTTTATGAATTATTGCATATATTCTAAATTATAAACTTTCTTTAGATATATTGCTCTTATATCAAGGGTAATTGTTTCAGAGGAATTTCTCTCAGTTTTCAATTACAAAGGCGAATGTATAAAGATGCTAAAAAATAGAAGAAAAAAAATCCACTTTTGTTATTCTTAATGCTTGTTACATCCATGTTCAGTTTTTCCCTGTAGGCATGTTTAAAGGAGGAAAAAAAGTACATTTTAAAGTTTAATTAGTTTGTTCCCATAAAATGAAAGAAATAAAGAGAAGAAAATATTAACTTATGTTTTATGCCTTTTTGAGCAGGTTATTTTTCAGAACTTTTGTAGAATTTTTAATTCCCTCGAGATATTTTAAAATCATAAATATTCTTCGGTTATCTCGAAGGATAAATACTTTTTTTGCTTTTAAGGTATTCTTACTGTAATAACATGATGTGAAAGTGAAATAAAACTAAACTAAATATTTCTTGTTTTAGGGTAATTGTGCGTTTTACTTGAAATCCTTCTTAAAATTCGTCTTAACGTTTCTCTGAAGGATAATTAGGTAGACGAGAATTTTGAAAGCTCATTTTTAGTTTACCCTCCATTTTTATTTCCTATGTCGGTAATAAGTTTATATTTAGCAATATTTCTTAATTGTGTTATCTCCACATATCTTTCAGGTTTCAGATTTGCTTATTTGAATATCCTTTTATAAGTGCGTCTTATAAGTTTAACTTATCACATTATTAAGAATGTGATTATTTTATGTTAGGGAAACTACACACTTTATAAATTTTCTAATTCCATATTTCCTTATTTTTTTCCTTGATGTTGCTATCACATACCATATATAGGGAATTTAATCCTCCATGTTTGGGTGATTTTCATAATTTTTAAACCTTCATTTTTATGTCCTATTTCGGTAAATGAGTTTATATTTAAAAAAATATTCTTAATTATGCTTTCCCCACATATCTCTCTGGTTTCAGCTTTGCTTATATTAATATCATTTATAAGTGCGACTCATAAATTTAACTTATCACATTATTAAGAATGTGATTATTTATCTTACGGAACTACACACTTTATAAATTTCTAGTTTCATAGTTCCTTATTTTTTTCCTTGATGTTGTTATCGCATACCATATAGGAAATTTAATCCTCCAAGTTCGGCCGATTTTCATAATTTTTTTCCAATATCGCATGGATGAACTTTATATCTACTATGGCATAGTTTCGTAACCTTTTACGCCTTTGGCACCCTTGGGAATCCCTTGATTAGAAATTGGAGTTACCCTTGTTAGAATTTTTTTTTCATTTTAACGTAGTATTACGTTCCTCCATAACGGTCATGAGGAAAAGAAAATTTCAGACGCTAAAACTGTCCGTCCATACGTCCTCACGAGTTATAAATTTTGCAGCGCGCCAAACCAGTCTACCGCTTGGACAAGTTCAACAGGAAAGTACAAATATGCTTCAAACTTTTGACATATATATATATATATATATATATATAATATTAAAAACTAGTAATTTCTAAATTCAACAATCTTAACATTTAAAAACTATTAATCCTCACTTTACTATTCCAAATTACAAACCCTTTTTAATTCCTGAAACCGGTAATTCCCTTTGGGCATTCACGTTAAATTCCATTTTAAAATCTAACATTATTCTAAATTCCCTTGGGCGTACGAGCTAACTTTCGTTTTCAAATCTAAGTCCTAAAAGGCCTCTAGTGGAAAAAAATTAAATGGCTGCCTGTTTAAATGAAAACGAAACTGACGTGGCGTGGGCAGAAAATTAAACGCTTGTAGCGCATTTGTCACTCCTTTTCTTAACTTTTAACCAATTAAACCCTACTACGATCACATGACGAGATGAGGTTATATAAGGTTTGGGATCACGTACATGTACGCTTTTCGGATTTTGTAACTGCCTTGAGAAGACGTAGTTCGCCGTCTAATAAAATTTAATGCCGTAACTTGCCGCGTCGTTTATTTCGAGCAACGAACTACATCTTCATTCCAGTGATGTGCTGGACGCCCATCTTTTCCTTGGGTTGTCCAGTACATTACAGAAAGTCGGCAGGATTCGAACCTGCGCGGGAATATCCCAATGGATTTCCAGTCCATAAGTACGGTTGCTGTTTGCGGTCTTCGGTCAGGAGAAAAGTTATTTCACGCTGTGGGCTTTATGTGTCAAGGTCGAGGTCTCCTCTTTCCCCGTCATTCCGTCGTAGTATGTGTGTGCCATCGAAGATTGTGCGCGTCTTTTTTTTTTCCACAAGTTGTGTAGCTGCTTTTGCTTCTGACTTCAACTTCGAGTGAATCTTTGCGATTGTGTTCTCCAGTGCTCCGTGTGATAAATTCTTCACGATTGTCGTCAGGAAATAATCCCCACCATTTGAAAAATCATCGATATGTTCTTGTGTGTGAATTTAATTAAGCCGGTATGCAAGCCTTAGCGCTGTACCGTGAATAAATAAAAATAAAATTTGTGCAACCGAGAATTTTACAGTAACAAGACAAGCATCACATGACCAGGTTGTATGTCTCCCATCATAAACTTTTTAAAATTGTGTAGCAAACTATGATTATATGATATTATATTCTTGTTTTAAATTGAAATATAATTGTGATATTGTGTTAAACTTATAAGATGGAAGATAAATCTATAAAGACAGAATTTCAGGGGGAAGATAAAATTGAGACAGAATGCAAGGACGATTTTCAACTTGAATATGTAGAGAGGGAATTCAGGGATTTTATTCCTTTTGACCCAGAGGGGGGAATGAAATTACAAAAATGGCTTGCCTATATTGAGCAGAAATTTTCCCAAGCAAATGTTCCAAATGAACAAAAAATAAAAGTATTTCAAAATTTCTCAGGGGAAAGGCTCTAACAGTTTTTGTAAACAATTGTAGACATCCATTGGACAGAATTAAAAGACACTTTGCAAGAATTATTCTTTGAGGCAGATAGCGTGGAATTCTCTGAATTTTCCAATTTGAAATTTGAATATAATGATGACTTAACCAAATATTTTCATAAAAAAATTGATGTAGGAAAGAGATTGGGGTTATCACAGAAATTAATACTAGAAGGCCTAACACAAGGCCTAAATGCTCAAATGAGAATGACCATAGCTGCAAATCCTCCTCAAACCACAACAGAATGGATAGTGTTGGCTAATAAGCTAAACAAAATAAATAATGAAGAAAACAAAACTAATCAAGGGGATCGGGATAACTTTTTTAACACTAGATTTGAAAATAGGAACCAATTACGACAGAATTATCACAACCAGCCTCAAGTTAAGATGAATTATAGCCCACCTCACCAATTTAGACAAAATTACTCTTTCCAGCCTCAATTTAGACCTAATAATAATCAACAAACTCAGTTTAGACCTAATTATAGTCAGCAGCAACAATTCAGACAATGGCAACCCAGAGATCAAAGGTTGAATAGAAATTTTGCACCCAATCCCAATAACCAAATTAATCACCACCAACAATATGCAGACTTACCATCTAGACCCTGTCGAAAATGTTCTAACGTTGGCATAAGTAATGCTTATCATTGGGAACAAACTTGCTCTATTAATGAGAGATTTGATAAGATGTCGGTGTCAGACAATAAACATCATTATGAGGAACCTGAATTTGAAAGAGATCAGGCACCAGGATGACAATTACTGTCATTGAGGGGAAACATTGTCAGAAATAATAGGGTTGACAAAACAAAAAGACTATATGAAAATGAGAAACAGAATTTTTTAAATTGTGTGATTGACACTGCTTCGACTATTAGTCTGATGTCACAAAAACTGGTCAAGCAATGTCAACTGAAATGCTATTCAAGCTCTCCAATTAAGGTCAGGCAAGCTGAGGGTGAAATCTTAATTACAACTAAATGTGTATTAACTTTGAGAATAGGGAAAATAATTAGAAACATTTCTGCATATGTTTTGGACAATGACTTGCCTTATCTTATTCTGGGACTTCCTGAGTGTAAAGAGTTTAAATTAGTAATTGATTGTAACCAATTGTGTGTGTATCAAAATAGAATTGCTTTGAAAATGGTTAATATTTGTGATATAAGTAAAATTTCATTACACCTACAAAATAAATGTGATAATAAGCATGTGGATAATAATAGTAATGGTCATGAAATTGAAGTTTCTGATATGTTTAACCCTTATGAAGAGAATTCGCAGAAAGAAAATGATATTTTCTGTATTGATTATGATGTAAATGACAATTTTAATGAAAGCTCTGGTGAAATCAAAGCAGAAAGTAATCCAAATTATGAAAATGTTGACATTAATGATCAAATCAAAAATTTAGATGTTGATAGGGAATTAAAGAATTTATTGCACAAAAATAATAGACTGTTTTCAACTAACAAATATGACATAGGCAAAATAAGGATGGAACCCCAAAGAATAATCCTAAATTCTGATTTACCAGTGAGTCTAAGAGCATACAGGACTTCGCCAACTGAGGAAAAAGAGATCAGGACCCAAATTAAAAATTTGTTAGAAGCAGGAATCATAAAAGAATCACATAGTTCATACTCAAGTCCTGTGACTTTGGCAAGAAAGCGAAATGAGGGAAAAACTAGACTTTGTATTGATTTCAGAAAACTAAATTTAATTACTAAGACAGATGCAGAACCCTTACCCAGAATTGATGATATTCTAGATAAATTAAGCAGAGCTAATTACTTTTCAACTTTAGACCTTACCTCAGGGTATTGGCATGTACCCGTCCACCCAAAAGATACTGAGAAATTGGCATTTGCCACTACTTTTGGCTTATACGAATGGCTAAGACTCCCATTTGGTTAAAGAACGCCCCTGCAATATTCAATAGGACTATCAGGAGAATTTTGGATAAATATAAAGTTAACTTTGCATGCCACTATTTCGATGATATTATAATTTTTTCAGACTCCAAAGAACAACACCTTGAACATTTAGAGATACTATTTAACATTTTCAAAAAAGAATATCAAGTTAAAATTAACTAAATGTACTTTTCTGCAACAACAAATTAATTTTCTTGGATATAATGTAACAAATGGGAAAATTGCCCCAGACAACATTAACATTGAAAAGATAAAGTGTTTGAAACCACCAACTAATGTAAAAGAACTCCAAAGATTCTTGGGCACAATAAATGTGTATAATAAGTTTATTCCAAAATATGCAAAAGTAAGACAGCCATTAAATACATTATTGAAAAAGGGGTAAAATGGGGATGGTCAGACAAGTGCCAAGAAGCTTTTGAGGATCTTAAGAAGTTATTGATTTGTAAACCAATATTGCAATTGTATGATGTAAACAAAGACTGTCATTTATTTGTGGATGCTAGTAAACAACAGGTTGGAGCTGTTTTAAAACAGCCAGGTGAAGATGGGGTGTTGCATCCCATAGCATATCACTCTCGTGTATTAAAGGACTATGAGGCAAATTATTCTATTACTGAACTTGAGTGTTTGGCAATTGTGGACAGTTTAGACAGGTATTATCATTATCTCCACGGGAAAAAGTTCACAATTCACACAGACCATGCTGCCTTAGTTTGGCTTAAAAATGTGAAAAATCTTCGAGGTCGACTTTTCGCTGGTCATTAAAACTAAGTATGTTCGACTATGAAATTAAATACCAGAAGGGAACTGCAAATATTGAAGCTGACATGCTTTCAAGGAACCCTATTCTAGAACCTAAAACCCAAATAAATCATTTAATTGAACTAAGAAAAATTGTAGAATTTCAAAATAAAGACAATGTACAGGGACTTAAATATAAAAAACTAAATGATGTAATCTACATGAGAAAGAAGGATTTTTAAAAATTGTAGTACCATTTTCATTGAGGTTAGAAATTTTAAAAAGAGCCCACGAGGATTATGGACACCCTGGAATAAATAAAACAATGCAATTACTCACCCCAATATTATTGGCCCAAAATCAATGAGGACATTAGTAATTATGTTAAACATTGCCATACTTGTCAATTAAACAAAAAGAAAAGACAGAAAAGGTTTGGATTGCTGCAAGAAGTACCTCCGACAGACCAACCCTTTGAGTGCTTAAGTTTAGACACAGTAGGCGGATTTAATTACTATAATTCCACAAAGAAATATTTACATTTGATAATTGACCATGCAACGCGTTATATTTGGGCTTTTCCATCAAAAAGCGTAACTACTGAAACTTATACGAATTGCTTAAAACAAATATTCCAAATTCAAACACCAAAAAAATTGCTAACCGACATAAATGCAGCTTTTACATGTTCAAAGTTTAGAAGATTTTTAGAGCATAACAATGTGCAACAATTACTTACCTCGAGTCATCATCCACAAACGAACGGAAAGGTAGAGAGGGTAAATCAAACAATAATTACTAGATTAAGGTGCAAAGTACATAACTCGACAAGCAAAACTTCTTGGACAAACCTATTAAATGAAGTAATTAATGAATACAATCATACGCCTCATTCAGTCACACAAATGACCCCAGCTTACCTAATTTTTGGAATATTACCTTATGAACCTCATGTTAAAAAACAAGATTTTTATCCTCAGGTGGATGAGGCGAGAAAATTAGCTAAAGAAAGGACAATTAATTACCATAATAGGAATAAAGTAAAATATGATGCACGTTTTGTAGAATCTAAATTTAATGTTGGAGATTTAGTGTTATTCGAAGAATTTCACTATCCTAATACTAGAAAATTAAGCTCACCCTATTCTGGACCTTACACTATTCTAAAACAAATGTCAAAAGTTAATTATGAAATTGATAGACCAAACTTTCACACTAAACGAGATTCTGAAATTGTCCATGCTTGCAGATTGAGATATTATAATGCACCAGAGAGCTTAAAACTACACCACGAATAATGACAAACATTAGATCCATTTTTCTTTCTTTTCTATGTGATGCTTAACATCATTATATTTTTCTTAAATCGATATAATTAATTATGTGTTGTCCTACTAAAGATATATAAAAAAAAAAAACTGTCTAACTTAAACTTTCTTCTTAAGAATACTATTATATGTGAATTTTTTTTTGGATCTCAATTTAAACACCGACTATGACAACTCTACTTCTTTAACCTTTCAGTAAATTTCCTATTTCTTGAAAAACACTTTCCTATCACCCAACTCTACAAGCGCGTTGGATGTCGTCCCAACTGTTTAAGATCTTATTAATTTTTTTTACTATTTGTTTTTAATTCAACAACTCAGTCACTTAAAGTGCTGAAGACTATTTGCTTGAGTAATGACTAAAACAGGGCTGGGATGGCCACTCCTTTTGTCCTCCCATTTCTATATATTATACTCCCACAGGTATGACAACTGCACCTTTTCCTTTTTCTCCATCTGTGTACTATGCAAGATGCTGTTTTCCAACGCAGTCATATTCTGTCGGAGATTTACGGTTAGTCCACTGTACGGCTAAAAGACTCTTCCTCCTTAGTCAGAGAACAATATGGAGAAAGAAAACCCACTTGTTACACAAACATAAACACAACCCTCACTGCTTAGAGGTAGAATTAAAGAATTTGAGACTAAGAGTTGGGGAACACACATACAACAAGGTACCTTCAAACAAGGAAATGGATCCACATAAACTTATAATAATATACAAAATGAATAGTAGATAAATAATTTGAAAATAAAGTGAAAAGTATTGAGAATAAATAAAGTTAGAATAAATATGAATAAGATAATTAAAGAATATTGAATAGAATTTTGGAATGAATAAATGTTGTCGAAATAAAATGAATATAAGAAATGATGAAATGAGAATAATAAGAAATAAAAGTGGTATTGAAAAGAGATTTTTTTTTGTTGATAATAAGTAATATTGAAATAAAGGAGATAAGGATATTAAGAAAAAATAATGAGATAAATAAAGATACGAAAACTAGATAATGAGTGATATGTTTTGTAATTTTTATGTACAATTGATATATTTGAAATGTGATTTTATTAAATCTTGTGATTTTTATTGAAAGTGTGATTTTTATTATAAACTGTGATTTTTATTATGTAACTAAAGGACTAATTTTCTTTATATGTAAACAAGTCAAGATAATGTGATGTTTATGTATTCTACGTTTGTGAAGCAGGAATGACACAGCACTAAAAAGACTGTGATTTTTTTTAATTGGTGTATTTTCCTCAACATACTAATGACTGTGACAGGACTAAAAATGTTGCACAGATAAATCATTACAAGATAAGTTAATAAACTTTTTTGGACTCACTCCATAGTAGTGAACGTTGAGGAAGAAGTTTTGAATTTTTCATCCTGTTATCAAAGTCAACTTCATTTACTTAATTTTTGTTTGTTTTTGATATTTTTATTACTATGTTTCTTTATTCTGTATTATTCAAATCGAGATGATGGTAGATATTGTATTAAATGTATGTTTCCAGTGAAAATTTTTGGTAGTTTACAAATTTTTGGTTATGTTAATTGATTTTTTTTTTGAGAACTTGTTGTGTGGGGACGGCCGCCCTGCTCAGCATTGTCTTCATTTGATGATGTGCATATTTAAATTTAATTGTTTTTCACAGCAACAATATAAGAAATTATATAATTTACAATTTTCTATAGTTGATCATTAATTACTATAATTTTTTTGTTTTTATTGTGTTCATAAATTAGTAAATCATTAGTGTATTTTTGTGTATTCGATATTGAAATGTGCAATGTCTTGCCATGTGATCATCATACTAAATTAACTTAAAACATATGTTCCTTTTAAAACTTTTCCAAATTTGTGGTCGACGCCCATTTTCCTCACATGGCCGGGTGAGTCTGTCCTCCAATGCAGGCATTGTTGGTCAGCCTCTTCTCGGACGGGGGGGATATTCTATAATATTAAAAACTAGTAATTTCTAAATTCAACAATCTTAACATTTAAAAACTATTAATTCCTCACTTTACTATTCCAAATTACAAACCCTTTTTTAATTCCTTGAAACAGGTAATTCCCTTTGGGCATTCACGTTAAATTCCATTTTAAAATCTAACATTATTCTAAATTCCCTTGGGCGTACGAGCTAACTTTCGTTTTCAAATCTAAGTCCTAAAAGGCCTCTAGTGGAAAAAATTAAATGGCTGCCTGTTTAAATGAAAACGAAACTGACGTGGCGTGGGCAGAAAATTAAACGCTGTAGCGCATTTGTCACGCCTTTTCTTAACTTTTAACCAATTAAACCCTACTACGATCACATGACGAGATGAGGTTATATAAGGTTTGGGATCACGTACATGTACGCTTTTCGGATTTTGTAACTGCCTTGAGAAGACGTATTCGCCGTCTAATAAAATTTAATGCCGTAACTTGCCGCGTCGTTTATTCGAGCCACGACTACATCTTCATTCCCAGTGATGTGCTGGACGCCCATCTTTTCCTTGGGTTGTCCAGTACATTACATATATATATATATATATATATATTATATATATATATATATATATATATATATATATATATATATATACATACTTACATATATATATATATATATAGATAGAGATACATATACATACAAAAGAGGTAAGCAAAGATAAGTAATCCTACATTAATAACCCGCGATAGTTTCGTTAGAGGAGACTACCTAAATATTAAATCAAAGCTAAATTTATATCACGAATATGTCAAATGAAAGTTCAAATTAATAATTATTCCAATGCTATATATATATATATACATATATATATTATATATATATATATATATATATATATATATATATTAATTATTTATCTAAAGTTTGCAAATACTATAGCCATATTCATGACTCAGCCTAGCAACTAACACATAAAAATAAAATTCAGGCATTAGCACCCAGAGATAGAAATATAGGTGATTCAACACCCAAAAGACAAAATGTTAAGCAATTAGACTGAAAAAATCAAAAAATCATCTGTCTTTCGTTGGGTTCATCAGCCGTGGGTAAAGCATGAAAAATAATCAAACATAAACAAACACAAGTGGTTTCGCCATGGTGTCATATTCAAAAAACGTTTATAATTCATATGGATGAATCAAATGACGAAAAAACTGAAGGAATTATTTTTGACATGACATATATATATATATATATATATATATATATATATATATATATATATATATATATATATACTAAAGAGCAAAAAAAACTGGTACACATGCGCATGTCGTGATAGATTTTATTTATTTATATTTTATGAAAAGTATAAGTAAGAAACATTAAAATAGAATACATTAATACACTTTCAAATATACTCATGGGATTCCTTATAGTATTACACTAGAGGACTACAATATACACATATAGGGGCAGTTTTGTTTGCGCGTGATTTTAAAGTACAAATGTTGATATAAAATTTATATTATTTCAAGCGGGCCCAACTAATATGTTTTTTGTTTATACTCTCCCCCCAAAAAATGTCGCCCCCCCCTGGTTT
>OU015493.1:34114096-34439096 GCA_907164885.2 Dolomedes plantarius
ATTGCTTAAGAGCATTAGATTTCAATTTTCGTCGGTCAGTCAAAATATACGTCACTAGTAGTTTAATAAAAGTATGAAATCAAATAAAAGTAAACAATGGTTTTTTTCATTTCTCAAAAATGTAAGAATCTGAATACGTCCCATTTATTTTTATGCTAAGAAATTTTGTAATCTTCAGTGACTGTATTGTTCAAAACTTACTATTTACTCTGTTGACACTTATTATACAAAAGGAAAAATAAATTCCATACATATATTGAAAATGAGACCAAATGAACAGAGGTTGCATTAATTATAATTGAACAAGTAATTTGATTTTTTTATTTTGATATTATAGTATGGAAAATAAAATTATTCTTATCTGCTTGATAATGAAAAAACTGTATAACGAGAATTCAATTAAAAAACTCGAAAAAAATTAACCCATATTATCTTTCATATTCAATCGTTAAATTAAGCGATTTAGGGATAGTGGATGCAATGTGAAAACAAATCACATAATCTGGACAGACAGATTAGGTTTATGTGAAAAGTTTCTGCAAAAGAGATTATAATTCCAATATTTTTAATGCCCTGGAACCCTTTTCATCATGTGAATTATATAACTAATTTTAATAGAATGTTTACATTATGTAAGAAATACGCCTCTTCTGAAGTATGTGGAATGTTCACAATGTAAATCTGTAGCTCTGGATATCGTAACTCTGATTGGTGAAGGGCTTTTACTTAAGTCTCTTTTCTCGAAGCATAGACATATAGATGCTTGGATTTGATGTAAAAGTTTTGACATTCATGCGCTATTCGAAGATTCAGAACGGCTTTTAGAACGGAGAGGTTTTTGTTACAAAACCTCTCGTTACAGGTTACATAAGTTTGGAGACGTGGTTACCGTTTAAAACTATTAAGGTTGACATAAAGTCAACCACATCTAACTTTTCTCAAGGGTTGGCGCGAAATATCAAAAACGTAATAAAATATTGGAGGCAAAGTTAAAGTTAGCTATATTTCAGCTGACACCGAGACTATCAGAAATTTGTGATCATGGACTCAGGCTAAAATGTTACCTTAAAAGCTGCAGTTGAACATCTAAGAGCTAATACACGTACCTTTGCCATGTAACTTGTAATCAAAAGAAATATGGATATTACGGATCAATGGGAAATGGAAGAGCATTCTGCTAAAAAATTGACGAATACAGCGTAATTAACGTAGTTGTGTCTGATTGCTCTCGAACGAAGGCATTTTACTTGTTTCGGCTTCTAAATGCACACATCCATACCAAGGCTAACTTTTGCCGTAATGTTGCACTTTCCATTTCAATATGTCCCCTTTGCTCTAAAGGTGACCTCTGACTAACGCCTTCTTTAGCATGTGCTTCATGGACCTTCTCTGACAGCACGTGATTGAGAAAAGAGCGACCGAAAGGGAAAAAAAAAATTATCTCTTTTTCCCTCTTTTTCTATCTTTGTTCCCTCCTAGCCATCTTCCTAAACCTAAAAGTAATAAAATAATAAAAAATCCTTAAAAAAAATTAAATCATGTATAGTTTGTTAAATAAGAAAAAAAAATTAATTAGCGAAGAAATTTTTCAAACATTGTTTAGTAAAAAAAATTATTAAAATGTATAAAAGCCCCCTTATCGTCCTATCAACACATGAAATTTTAATAAATAAAAAAATTAAAATACCTTTAGTCTATGAAAATGACTGCAAAATGAGAAGAAAATCGTCAGCATAGGTAAATTTTTACTTCTCTTGCTACATGAATCTTTAAAAGACCAATGATTTCATTAGGTCATTTGGTCTTTTAAAGTTACCTAATGAAATTTAATTAGTAAGACTTATAAAATGTTATAAATTTAATTAGTAAGACTTGATTTTCTTTCGTCCAAAAAAATTAATGTAGATACGGCTAGAGGAAAAATAATTTTTTACATAGGATTTTAATGCTCTATACGAAATATTGTTCAAATTATTCTCTAAATTTACTTTAATAATATTATAATAAGATAATTGTTTTATGAAAATTGGCTGGGACCTATTTTTTATTAATCTAGTTTTAATATTATTTTGGATTTTTTGGTTTAAAAATTCAGTGCAATGCGTTATTTTATCTCATTCATAACTACAAGTATAAACTATTATTGAAAATATTTATTTTAGACGCTAAATTATTAAAATGTAAACGCAAAAATGAATTTATTGAGGGATCTCTTTTAATCAATGCCCCTACCTTTAACCGACAAAAGCGTAAATCAAAATCCTTTTTTATCCCGCACTTTCTTTTTCATAAACCATTTGCAATAACACACGCGTTAGTGATTGTTTTGTACGTGTTAATTCAGATGTTAATGAGAAAGGAACTTGGTTTATAAAATAATGGACAGGAAGAGTGCATAAAATTTTCCTAGAATTAAAATATTTGAGCATAAAAGAGTAAGCTTCCACAGTTAAAAGTAGAATTTATATTCATAAATACAATTTAGAGGAGTAGACGGCAGATAAAACTTGATAAATACATTTTTCGAACGAAAATTAGTTCATCTGGAATGCAAAAAATATTAAGATGTGAAGCCTTTAAATTACAGATGCATTAAAAGTAATGCAACACTAATTGTAAAATATTGTAACAATGAATGTGAGTACATAATGTTTTAGGATACCTATTTTTTGCTGTAACTTTATTGATTCTTGCATGTTTTTTGCCTACAAGTACCTCCAACAATATTCAGTATTTTTTCCAATGGTCTGATTTATATATTTATTTATACAGTCTTTTTCAAATAAATTTTGTCAGTTTATGAATTTATATACCCAAAAAATATTTCATATTTAGATGTGATATAACATATTCTACTTTAGTTAATACTCATCCTGTTGGTTTTTAATTTCTCAGTTATAGTAGGAAGAAGGCTTAAGCTTCTTGTGATGTGGAGAATTTAATTCTTAAGGTTTTTGTACCAAACAATTATAGAGATCTTTTCTCACTTCTACCCAGACTTGGGTGTATATAATTGAAGTGGCACTCTATTTGAATTTGAAGCAAACACAGTTTATACATGAAACAATGTTTATTGAATTCGTTGCACATATAATTGGGCTTTTACAGCAATAAGCATGCGTACTACTTGTACTGAATGTGTATAAACACAGCTTTCAAGAACAATATATTTTTATACTCACGAACAGTAAGTCAAACCAGCAGTACTGCCATGTAAACTTCTGGCCCGCTAAGCACTAGCGCAGGATAACACCTTTTCAACCTTAACAACCTCCCCTCTTCATTAATGACGCTGCGTGGTATTTATACTAAGCGCGTATGCCGAAATTAGCATATCTAAAGCAGCTTCTTTAATTCACTCAAAAGTTCGATTCTTGTGAATCGAATCTTGTGTATACCTTACACAATTAATATATCGTAGTAATAAAAGTTACGAACATTACGAAATGTATTTCAAGAAGAGTGAATCTTAAAATGAAAACTCTTTCTTTCATATGTTGCTGGGACATTCGTAATTAATTAAAATATAATTATGGTGTATCTGCAAACTAAATCTTATTTATATTAATTTGAATGTGGCTATAATTTCTATTAATTTCATATGTTTTTGAGTATAATCAAAATTAATTAATTTAATTCCTTTATTTCGTTTCATTTATTTGTAATATTCGCCGTTTTTATTATAATTTTCTTAATCCCTCTGTATATCTCTCTCACTATATATATATATATTATATATATGTGATATCAAAGATAGAGGGAGAGATTTTTATTTTTGATGATTTATTAATCTATTAAAATTTTGGCAGAAAATCAGCTTATATTTTATTTTTTTTTCCTTTAAACAGTGATGGTAAAGTTTTAATTTCGAAACACAGCGAACTTAGATTATTCTGACATTGCTTTCCCTAGCAAAATTGATTGATTTTATTGCTGAGGAAAGTCACCATGACAACAAGACCGACGTTTGTAGTTTTAAAAGAATGCCTAAAGTATGGCATGTCTGTTTACATTGTATTTAGCGAACTATTCTCAAAATTTCAAAATTCCTGTCATAGGGGAATATATGATTTTGTGAAAGTACTTTTAAAATTCCTTAAGTAAGTTATAACTTTAAAAGTCTTATAATAAAAGGTGTAGAATAAAAAAACGCTTAAAATATTAGAGCACTGGCAAAATTGTCTATTTTAGAAAGCGTAGTTTTAAACTTTACACTAAAGATTTTTGGTCGGTTTCCGGTAATGAAGTACATACATACGGTAGATATGATATATTTTTTTCTTTGTCTTACGACTGTAAATAAAGAGATAAAAATTCAAAACATTCAAAATCTACGACTCATTATTTAAAAGAATATTTTTAATATACTGATGAAATTACATAATTGATACAATATAAAATTTAGAGGTACTATAGCTTGCACTTCATAAAACTAAAATCTTTTAAAATTATTTTTATGATTATTAGTATCTGAATTAACTCCGTGAAGAATAATGCTAAATAAATGTGGTTTTAAAATTTTAGACAAATATTGAAAATCCCACAAAGTCTGAAATTCCCTTGCCTTATTAGCTCATATAACAGATAACATAACTATTGTTACACAGAGATTAAAATTGTCAAGACTCTGTAGGAAAAAATGTATATGCTTTGAGGAAGGCGAAAGAAGAATTAAATAGATCCTATTTCAGTTTCCTCAACACCGAATTATTTTCTTCAAAGTGTGTTTTTAAAGCAAAAATTGTTTTACCACCTACACACCTCTAAAATTTAAAAATTGTTCATGGTTTCAACAGTCATTTGACTGCAAAATCATTCTTATACATATATTCCAAGATAATCCTTAAATATCAGCTAGACATGTTTTTTATTATAGACTTAAAACATGCTTATTAGTTTAATAATTAGTTCAAATCATTCTACCCCACTAGCGAAGGTGTTTACTTTTAAAATACCCATTTCTAACTCATTTTCAGTGTTTTTATTTCTCTCATGCAAATGAGTAAGTGAACATAATTCCCCTCATCCCCCCAACTCAGATTCCAGTTGTTATCACCAATGTTTCTTCCCTCCTAAAAAGGAATAAAAAGTCATCTTTGGAAAAAAGATTTGTTCAATATACTTTTCTTCAGACACTTCTATTGTCCTCTCACAAATATCTTGCTTCAAGGTGTTTAACAGAGGACTTTTCAGCGAAATAAAAAGACAGAAGACAGCGGTGACGCTTTGATCTGGTTAAAGTGTTCTTGAAGAACATTAATTTTAATTTCTTATCACAGTTTTTTGGACTCTCATATTTTTTTGTAATTGGATCAGATTGTGGTAATTATGGAACTAATATGTCATTTAGTATTTTTATAATATTTGTCACATGTTATTAGTATTAGGATAAATTAATGGGATTTTAGGTAAGAAACCTCGCCACATGGAATGTCTGTCATCCATTTCAAGAAAAGTATTTATTTCTTACAAAAGAATCATTGAATACTTCATGAATGAATGAGTGATTGGATAGTAAATGCTAAGAATCCTTTTCATAAATACCATTAGCAATAATTGAAAAATCGGATACTGAAAGTGTAATAAATCATTAATGAATAATTTGGCCAATTATAAAATCATATGAATCATTTTCAATAATGACCATTTCTTCGAAGTTTCAGTGACTTTATTTTCCGTTTCGTCACCATTTGTTGATATTTTCATTAATGGCCTAACTCATTAGAAAATGTTATACTGGATGCAAAATCACTTCGTAACAAAATAATTAAAAATACCCTATGAGAAGCAACGTAACACAAAATAATACATCTCGAAATAATTATATAGTTTAAATCATCATTAGGAGCTAAAGGTAGCCATGTAGTAGCGCGCTGGTTTTTGAAGCTGAGGGTGATCGGATCGAATCCCGATGCGTGCTATTAAATACCTCCGTGTCTAGGCTGGATATGAGCACGTTAAATCCGTAGATGGGAAAGTCCCTCTATGAGAGTGGGAGAGGGTACGATTCCCCCAGATGTCACCCCTGAGGGTGTTCGGTCAAAATTGAGGTGGCAACTAGCTAACACGGACTTCGATCCTTGCGGTGTTATATAAACCGGGGCTGCACACTTCAGCCCGAAGCCTATATTGACCTGGAAAATCTTATTAAGACTTACTGATAATTAATTAAAAATGATACATATATATGGTAATTATTTACGCATTTAAATTAACAATCAATTAAAAGTATTAGAATGTTAAAATTTCATTAACAAGTAAAAGTAAATTTAACTTTATAATAGTATTCAAATTGCTGCCCAATTTTTGGTTTCAAAATAAATTTGCTTTCTTGATTACTCAAGTTTGTAATTTAGTAAAACAATACCATAATGTATATTAACAGCTGTTAGAGATAGAAGAAGGCAGAATCGTATTAAAATACATGGCGTGACGATAAAAGAAAATATTTCTGTAAGCTTGATGCAGAAAAATAAATACTCCACTTCAGCTATATGCCTTTTCTACTAAAATTCTTTACAAACTTCTAACCATAATCCTCACCTCTCCTTACCACACATTTTTTTTTCTCCCATCGTAAAAATGCACAGCACTTTACTTCTCAGGCATTAATCGTTTTCACCAATTTTCTTTTCCAAGAAACAACAAAAAAAGATGAACACCTCCGAGGGAAAGTTTAGTTCAATTATAGTTTTCTTACGACACTTCTATTTATCCTCGCTCACATCTTTTGTTTTGAGGAATTTCGGGCAGAGCCTTTAAAAGTAAAGGAAATGACATTAACAGGGAGTAAGGAGAGGAGAAAATGAAGTAGAATGGATGTAGTGAGGAAGGTTTCTATCCAGATCCAGACTTGCAGAAAATCTTTTTAAACTCTTTATCCAAATCAAAGAGCTCAATATTACATTAGCTTCAAAATGAATTGAATTTCAGTTAATGTAGAAGAGCGCTTTTTTCCTTGTTCTCTGGGATTTATTAGCCACCCGTAATTCGATTATTTTATAATTCTTTAGGTTTTTAAACTATGTATGCAGCACCGTTTTCACAAGCAAATAAAGTTACATTTTGCTCAGCATTTTTTAAAATTTATCTTATTTTGTGTGTGTAGTTCTAGCTTCTTGTGGACGTTTTAATGGAACTTTTTCATAGCTTTAGATGAAAGGTCAAATAATTAAAAAAACAATACTTTGCAATTTTATTGAGATATGTAGTTATCATTGAAACAAATAATAGCACAGATATGTTATTGAAATTTAAAGAGAAATTATCAAAGTTTATAAAATAAAACTTTTTGTTTAAATATAAATAAATTTACCTTATAAATTATGATAAATTATTTATAGAAATCCAAATAAATATAGTTTTCTTTAGTGTTGTTCTAAACTCAATTTCTAGGAAAGAAAGCGTAAATTTTTTATATATATATTTTTACGCGAAATGTCTGAGTTGTTATTCATTTAATTACATTCTAATTATTTAGTTTAACAATTTACATCTTAAAACAATTTAATAAACAAATAAGGTTTAATTATATTTTTATTCAAATTTTTCTATTATTTTATGTTCATTAATTTGTCATTTAATGTTTACTTTCAAATATTTCCCAGTAATATCGAAGTCACTTACATATATACATATGTGCACAAACTATATATATATATATATATATATATATATATATATATATATATATATATATATAACAAATAAAAGACGCTTGACGTACGAAATACTTTAACTTTGTAGAGTACACGAAACACGGTAATGTAGACGTAGCCCGAATGGTAATACTTCTAGTTGACCGGTACAGGAGATGGATTAACACATAACCATCTCCTGTACCGAGATGATACATGATGGTTCATGATGGTTCATGATGATGATACATGATGGTTCACACATAAACACTTGAGGAAAGAACAGGAACACGATGAACACTTGAAATATTTTATTCCATGGAACCAAACTTCAAGACATCAGAGAAGATACACTGCTATACATAGTTGAATAAATTGGCACAAGCTGACGACATGATGTTTGACAACAACGTCAACGGACAGCCCATAGCTGCCCAGGCTTGAATATCTAATACGTACGATTACATCCTAATATATTTTGGAACAGTACGCGGGCAGCGAGCAAGGAGATAATGAAACAGCGTCAAGTAACAAGAGTGAGCGAAAGTTCAAGTTCAAGTTCAATCAGGCTGGGTAGAAGTGCCTGGGTAGTTGGATACCCCCGACTTCTAAGAGTAAATGCTGTCTCGCCTTTTTATGCTGAGTAACTTCTGATTTTGCCGCTAGGCTTAGAATTCTTTTAACTGGTTGACCCTGAACACGTGGTACTTTTCGAAGGGGGATCGAAATCACGGAAGTCTAAAAATAACTTTCTCGCGCATGCGTTAAAGAGAATATTGGGCTATTTCGATTTTCGATTTTGTTTTTGAAATAGGGCTGGGCTTTATTGAGGAAAAATTAAGATATGCGTTAGATATAGGACAATTAATATTAGTGGGTCGTTATTATATATATATATATATATATATATATATATTATATATATATATATATATATATATATATATATATATATATATATATATATATATGTATATATATATATATATATATGTATATATATATATATATATATATATATATATATATATATATTATATATATATATATATATGTATATATATATATATATATGTATATATATATATATATATATATATATATATATATATGTATATATATATATATATATGTATATATATATATATATATGTATATATATATATATATATATGTATATATATATAATATATATGTATATATATATATATATATGTATATATATATATATATGTATATATATATATATATATATATATATATATATATATATATATATATATATATATATATATATATATATATATATATATATATATATATATGTATATATATATGTATATATATATATATATATATATATATATATATATATATATATATATATATATATATATATATATATATATATGAAACAAATTTCAAACCATTTCATTAATTTATCGGAGCAGAACATTATCCCTCATTTAAATTTGACCCAGGAATAACCAAAGTAATCTATTAGTTTCCCCTTAAACAAGCCACGCGCCTACATGTTATATAAGTCGAACCTCCTGGAACATTCGAAACGTCACCCCATATGACGCGTTAAAGTCAGGTTCTAATTCTAAACCAATTAAAGTTCAGCGCGCCGGTTCTCAAGGACTTAGAACTAGGGCTTTCGCGGGTCTTGTCTCTACTCTCCGTCCTGGTAACATGTCGTAATTTGCACTGCCGTTTTTTATATTTCGTGTGCTGTTCCGGCTGCATTATGCCTGTTCTTAACTATGAGAGTCCTGTAACGAACATGAACTGTATTAATAACGAATTGTAACTCAGCATAGAGAAAACAATCCAACAATAAAAGGATTATTACACCAACGGTTTGGATATCTGTGACTCGCCATTTGCCTAACCCGGTCTGTTTTCCATTCACCCACCCCGGATCTGAAGTACGATGCACCTAACACCTAATTATATATATATATATATATATATATATATATATATATATATATATATATATATATATATATAGATAGATAGATAGATAGATATATATATATATACTTTAACAAATCAATGTGTAGCATGTATTCTATGCAATAGGTGCTAGAAACACAAAAAATCAAATTGAAACAAGGTGAGTACTTATATTCCAAAAAAATACCATTTGAAACAAAGTAAAGAGCTGAATCCAAAGACTACCCTTAAGACAGTCTTGGGAGATATTAAAAGGGTTTTTATTTCATTTTTAAACAAAAAATGTAAAGTCGTAATGTATTATTGAAAATAATAAAATCTGTTTTCTGACTTGATTTCTTAGACACGGAGACGTATATGGATTACAAAGGAATCAAATCCATTTTTGTATTTACCATTCAGCTTAAACAATTCTTAGAACATTTCGTCTTCTTTACAATGGCGTATTTGGACACAGTATTTCTACCTGGAAACGAAACATTATCAGAAATAGTCTTATTTCCAGAAAAGGAGAACAAAAACTTCGAGATAATGTTCGGTTTATCTTGGATTTTCTTGAGGTCCTAGTGCCCGTTTTATTTAAGAGTTTTGAAGTGAGTGGAAAAATTTAGGCAAATAATAAGTAATGGAAGTAACAAGAACAAGAAAAGTTAAAAGCTAATTCTCAAATCACATTTCTTAAAGTAAAACACCTAATTTCACATTAAATATTAACTGATACTGGATATAGTGGAAATTTTATTGGCAGTAGTTGTATTTCTTTAACTTTTAACAAATTCTCAGCGGCTGACGGGAATTTAAGAGATTTAAATTATGTTTGAGATTTCCATCCTTTTGGAAGAATTTTTTTGTTTGCCTCTAAGATACAATATTTAACTACTTTAAAGCAAATTGTTTCTTAAAATAAACATTGTCAGGCAATGGGAGAGAGAAATATTTTATTATCTACTTATCAATGTAGTTCTCGACTTACATAATTGGTCAAATATTGCAAATGGATAGAAATCAACCACATTTTAAATTTCTTTATTTAAATCCGATTTCAGTGTTAGAAAATGGTTAAAAATCTCTGCTGAGAATGAAATATTGTAATACCTGCAGTATCTTCTCAGTAATTTTGTAACATTTTCGGATATAAAACTAAGTAAATGCAAATTGTAAAAATCGTTTGTGATGCGGTAAACATAGCTTCCCAAGATGTGAAGACACAGTCGGAGTAATATTTTGTGTGGAAATCTCCAAACCAACTGTATTTCAATGTAAAAAATAAAGAAATATAAGAAAATAACTATCTGTGATGTGAGAGAATACGGGGTTCGTCAATGGTAACCATAAAATATATCGGTAAGGGAATGTATACCACAGCTCTCCGGTAAAAGGACAGGAATTTGTTTTTTCCGGCATTTGTAATGTTAGAATTATTGAAAGTGGGAGACACAATTTCGCCTACTTTTAGTTTTGAAGAATGATTTTATAGATGTTGTTGTTGTTGTGTCTAATGCCCCCTGCCTGGAAGATCCAGACGAGGTCCATTTAGGCTTCGGGCTGATGTGTGAGGCTCCGGTTTATATAGCACCAAAAGGGTCAGAGTCTATCTTAGCTAGTTACCACCTCAATTTTAACGAAGCATCCCCAGGGGCGTCATCTGGGGGGGGGGGGTCCCATCCTCTTTGACATCATAGAGGGACTTTCCGGGCTACGGATTTAACGTGCCCATATCCGTCTTAGACTTGGAGTATTTAATGGCACACGTCGAGATTCTATCCGAGAAAACTCAACACCGAAAACTAGCGTGCTATCATGAGGCTACTTCGGGCCCTATTATAGATGTAAAAACCTGTTTTAGAAAGATTAAGTAAAAGGAAGATAAAGTTATAATAGCACATTTTAGTTGCATATAAGAAAGTCAAAATTTGAGAATGTAAATGTTTTTTTTCTGCTCTAATGACAGAAACGAAACTATCACATTTAGAATTAACAGCCCTTAAATTTAGCATAAAAATATATTTTTAGAATAGCTCTAAAACAGACATGGGAAGGTCTTAACACTGTCTTAAATTCATCATATTCCCTCTGAAGTAATTGCCATGTGGAATTGTTCCCCTAAGAATGGCTAAATGTGGATACGTCCCCATCTTTACCAACTGAAGATTCACGAAAAATACCTTTTTTTAGCTCCACTAACAGCCATTCACGTTATCAACGAATTCCGACAAAAAGGGTTGCAGCGAAAACATCTCCAGTGTGCACGATTAATCGCCCTTCCACAGGCACAACCACTTTGTTCCCACAGCATTGGCGGAACTGATTGGCGAGCGCCAAGTCGCCAATGTCCAGATGTTTTGCTCATCAACTAGATGTGGTGCAGGCCGTCTCGGGAAGCAACAGCTGATTGCAAGAACATACCTCAGTTGGCAAGCGACGGGAATGCACGATGTCTGAAAACATGGAGAAAACCAGCAGCCGCCTAGCAGAACGCAACCTGTGGGGCCTGAGAGATTATCTACCACTCTTGAAAGAGCCAGTTTAACGTCCAAAATAATTTAGTATTTCTGTTGGCCTTAAGCCTCAATCTTAGCTATAATGTTTTAATTTAAAATTTTTAAAAAACAAAAGCGTTTCCATGGAATCCTGTCCTCTGTCGTCATTCATAGTTGCTGGATTTTAATACACTTTTCTTTTTGCAGATCAAAGTGAAGTTAATTTGAGTAATTTGTAGAATGATAGCTTGTAAACCTCCTAGACAAAAATTTCTCCTCGTGTCGACAAATCCCCCCTGTTGACAGGGAAAGTTGTCCTAAGAATATAAATGCAGTCACAGAAATTTCAAATTTCCAGTTTGTAAATCATGTAGTGTTTGTGATTCAATCCAAGGAATCATGTTACCTTTTATGTAGAACTATCCAGTCAGGCTTAGAAGTAAATAATTGGCTTGATGTTTCCTTTTCCTGGCTTAGTGAATAAGTTTTTTAAACAGGAATAAGTATTTATGTTTGTGGTATTTGGTTACTTTAATTTGGAATTTAAATTTAATTAATAAGCTATACAATTCCACACTTCTTCACAAGATCTATTTTATTTCATCCTTAGTGACACTTTTTACTTTTTGAATTCTTCGGCATGGGCTGCCATACAGCTATTAGAACTATCTAGAAAAGAAAGTACGATATCTAATTTAAGATTATGCTGTAAATTGAAGACTATGGGAATATTTTACTGCATTGAGACCAACTTTGTGTGCAGCGCTATGCTCAAACCTAGAGTTAAAAGCTGCTAGATTATGAATGTGTTTATTCAGAGAATCAATAAAAAGAAACTTTATCCACTGAAAGAATATCTAATTAAACGTCTATATACTTTGAAGCTTCAATTTAATCCCAGAAAAGAAAAGAATTAAACGGTTATAAAGGTTTTGCAAAAAAAATAGTTGACTGAATATAAATAAACGTCTTAATGTTCAGAATGGCAAAAACTGTTGGAATGGATTTTATTAAAACACGTAACAAACTTAAACTATTTTCTCGAAACGACAAATCATGCTTTAAAACTCTCTTTTTGAGCTTTAATGTTTACTTTGAAGTTCGCATTTATTTACAATTTTATTTTCACTCAGGTCGTAAATGATCAATCTTTCTTCTCCAACGTATTAGCTTTTTCAAAACAAAAAATCTATTTTTTAAATTTAATAACGAAAATTAAACATATACTGAATGATCAGTAGGACAATTATGCCTTTCAGCAAAAAATAAATTCTGTTTTTGCATACATTTTCCTTAGGGATATTTTAAACAAACATTCCTAAAGAAAGGAAATGACATTGAAAATAAATAAATTTTAATTGTAAATGGAAGGAAATAAAAGGAAATTACCCTGCATTAAAGTTTTACTAATAGAGAGAATTTCTTCCGGCTTGAAAACTGACAAGAAAAAATTCATTTCATATTAGAATTATATTGCACTGACATGTGAAACTATTTATTTTACTCAAAAATTCAATGACGGAATCGAACTGAAAAGCTCATTGACGGAAGCTCTGAACAGTTGTTGTACATAATGTACATATATATAGTGTGTCCAAAAAATAATAGTGGGGTTTCAAATAGATATAGATATGCAACAAATCATGTTGAAAACATGGATCATACGTTAAATGAAAGAGAAACACCCCAAGTTTATGTATGCGAATGCTTTCGTGCAGAATTCAACAGACTCCAGGATTAGCGCCAGAAAATTCCGAAGAATTCCGTTTTCCAGTTGGACGGAGCTCCACGACATTTTGCCCGAATCGTGCGGAAATTTCTTAACGAAACATTTCCCTGACGAAGGGTGGGACGAGAAGAGTGGATTTCCTGGCCCTTACGGTCTCCAGACCTTACCCCCATGGATTTCTATCTTTGGGGGTTATGAAAAAAAACAAGTGTATTCCATTCAAGTTCGTAATCTGGACATTTTAACAGAAAGGACCACTGAAGCCGTGTCGTTTATCACGCCGGAAGTTCTCTGAAATGTATGGGAAGAGACTGAATATTGTCTTGACGTCTGCAAGGCAACTAAGAGAGCACATATCGAAGTCTGCTGAACAGGGAAGATACTTCGAAATTTTCTCTTCAGTTTTACGTATACTTCATCTCTGTACAATGCTTCGTTCTGAAGCAATAAGAATTTGAAACCCCACTAATATTTCTACGGACACACTGTATTTACCTAGCACTTAATAAATGCCAAAACACGTATCTTCTAAATACGTATGCTTCATTTGTCTGCCTAAGAAATCTCCTCCATTTTTGCTTTCCTTGAATGCTTTGTGAAAATATGGTGTTTGGAGGTCTTGGATACAGCGATGGTCAAATAACCAGTTTTGTAATAAAGATATCAAAATAAAATGTATATTTGCGCATTGACTGTTTTAAGTTATCAAGTGTTTACTCACGAAGTTGAGAAAAATATGAAAAAAACACGAAATTTTGAATTGCATTTAGTAGGTTAAATCGTGGTTTTCAGAAAAAGATTGCTGTACACACATCTATCCGTTTTATCATTTTCCTGGTATATCAGGGAGGAAAACGAAGCTTTAAATTTAGGTCTCCCTTTCTAAGAAGTTCCATCTTGAGTAATTAGTGAATGTTTCGACCATTTTTAAATCGAGGTGATTGCGACTGACGTTACTAATACATTAAAAGAAATTTAAAATCTCGCGTATGTACACTTACTTATGCATATTACATAAAACTCGACAATAGTAAAAGTGTCCCCGTATCTTTAATTTTTGCTGTTATTTGACAGAGATATTGAAATTAATTGGCTACAGTTGTTACATAGTTAACCCTACGAATTTACCCATTCTGAATATATATATATATTTCCGCCCTTGATACTAATTTTTAGATCTTCATTGCGTTTTTATAAAAAAAAGTCCAAATGTATGAATAATAATTTCTGAGGACTTTCAATTTTTAATGCTGTACAGACATTAATTTCAGTTTTTAAGTTTGCCATAAAAACTCTGAGAGGAAAAATAGAGTAGTATTTTTACACATTTTGATAGGGGACATTTGTTTTTTTAATTATATAGAGTTATTCCTTGAATAGAGTTATACCTTTTTACATATCAGGCACTCAAAAGTTTCTCCGAGATAATCCTATGAGGCAATGATATTTTTCTAACTTTTCAGCCTTTAGAAAAAATGACTAATGTGTCTCTTCATATCAATGACATGTAATTCAAAGCATTTCAAATAAACCTAGACCTTGATATTCATAAGGTAGAAGGAAAATATAGCACAGTTATAAGCTCTAGAATACCATAAATGCGATTGCTGGAACTATTATTTGTTTTTATATACAGGGTGTCTCAAAAAACCTTGACACATTTTAAAAATTCATACAAAACAAGCACACAAGGTAGGAACAAGGAATTGGCATATGTGTTACCTTATATATTATAGTTATTTTTAGTATAAATAATGAATTTCAATAAGTGCAACTTTTGTGCCAAGGGGAACATCTTGTTGGTAATCAATCTCAGCCTATGTGCGTTTCAAAATGGATTCCGTAACACATAAATTGCAGGAATTATGCGTCTTTTGAGTTCTTTAATATTACAATTCAATACCAAGGACATTTCCCGTTTCCAGAGACTATTTATAATAAGCTAAAATGTTGTTCCGACTTGGAGGATGTTTTCCAAATTCCGTAGCACTTGCGTAACAGATTTCGTTTTGCAATACCAGCCAACACACATTGCTTTTTCTGATGGAGTAGCCATTTTACACCATCCGCTTTCATGGAACAACTAGCTCCACCTGGAGTTTTTTTTATACAGAAAAAAGTCTAGTATATACAGTAACACACTTGTGAATTTCCAGTTCTTACCTTATATACTTATTTTTGTATAAATTTTTAAAAGGTGTCAAGGTTTTTTGAGACACCCTGTATTACAAACCTCATATTGGTCATGCGGAATCCAGTATGTTATCGAATTTGATATTTCACTGTAAATATAAACAGAAAACTTTCCGTAAAAATTCTTCCCAGTGGGACTTTCAATGTACTTCCTTCGATATCCGTAAAATGTCTCTTCAATCAAAAGGGAGTGTTCACATTAACCTCTTCATCATATCGGGTAATTGAATTAGCAAGTTTTACTTCAAGTTCCTCTACAGACGGGTGGTATAAGTGAAAATTCATCCCATACTCCCCCTTAACAGAGATCAATACACATTATGTTATCTATACATGAGTGTTCTTATGAAGTAAAGGGGGAAAAAGATGGACCCTCGCATACACACCTCTTAGTTACTGAATCATGCATCAGGGTTGTGACACAACGAGTTGTGGAGTATGTTTGCTAAGTACAAATAAGTGGATTAAGGAACCCTTTTTTGCTTGTCTTTTCGGAAGTGATCGGAAAATCCAATTGCTACTCAGGGGAGGCTTCACCATATGTCATCCTTTATGTAAGGTTTGGTGCGGGTCTGGATGATTATTGGATTTTCTCAGAAGAATCTCTCAATTTAAAAGGTTTACTCCTTTATGTAAAGCAGGTTTAAATGTAAAAGTTGAGACATTTTGCTGAAATAAATATGAAGATAATTAATACTTACTAAATCGATTTTAAACATATATTTCCATTATTATCATTTATAATACATTTTGATACGAAATGTTAAATCAGCGAGGAGGATTAATTTTATTATCGGGAAATTTGAATATTTTTAACCTGTAGTCAAAAATAAATAGATCCCCGAATTCCTAATAATCGTAATATTGTAACGTATAAGGAAATCCTTAACAGAGTGTTTTGCATTTTTTTTATTAAATTATTTTTCAGTAAATTGGTCTTAAACTTTTTACTTTCATTGATACGTTGGACTCAGTAAAATAGTGCTGTTTATACATTTTTAAATTGAATGAATAAATTATGAGGAAAAATACCATCTATATATATATATATATATATATATATATATATATATATATGTGTGTGTGTGTGTGTGTGTGTGTGTGTGCGTGGTGTGTATGTGGCTTGGTACAAGAAGTGCCTAAATTAATTTTCTCCAAGATGACTTTGCTCTTGTCCCTTTAAAAAAATATTATTTTCAATGTAAGAAGTATTCAAGTCTGTACAAGGGTCTAGAAAACACTTTTAAAGCTTCGTACACGCTTGGGTACTTCTTACATTGAAAATAATATTTTTTAAAAGAGACATAAGCAAACAAAGTCATCTTGGAGAAAACTGATTTAGGCACTTCTTGTACCAAGCCACAGATATATGTCTAAAAAAATCATAACCATTTTACCAATAAAACCATTTTTAATATGCAATTTACATTTGGTATATGTCTGGAGCAAAAATGTAAATCTATTTATACGTACGTTGATTAGTATATGCCAAGTGTTGTTATTTTCTTGACAAGGATACTGCAACAACACTGCCCTCCAAAAGTTAATGTATAACATATTTTTTATGCCTAGTTTAAAAATTAATGATCAGAGAAACAGGAAATTTGGAGGAAATCTGCGCCAAACAGTTCTTTATTAAATGCTACAAAGAAATTTACACAGTTTACATAATTTACATGAGTTACAGCAAAACGCACTCTTGGTAGGAAACTCCATTATTGGAGACAACAAATACATTCCAGTTTTATGAGTAAAAATGTCATGGAAACATAAAAAAATGGTTTCAAATAAGGAATATGCCCACCCCTAGCTGAAATGCATTGTCGGCGCTGACTTTCCATGTTGCCAATTAAGTTGTCGGACAACGAAATGGGAAGCGAAGACCAGATACGAAGTAAACCTTGTTTGAGATTAGGTAACAACTTTGGAGGAGGACTTAAAGCAGCAACGTGTCTGTCAAGTGAGTCCCAAACATGCTCTATCGGATTCAGGTCTGGAGATCGAGCTAGCCATTCCATTTGCTCCAAACCGGGACCCTCAAGATAATCCTATACAAGCACAGCTCGGTGAAGTCTTGAATTATCATCCATTAGAATGAATTGGTTACCAATAACAGTGGCATATGGGTGGACATATTGATTAAGTATCTCATCCCGATATCTTTCACTAGTCAAAGTTCCTCTATGGAGCACATGCAGGTCATTGTGACCACCGAGAAAGATTCCTGCCTAAACCATGTTTCCCCCACCCCTGTAACTGTACCCTTCAGCAATGTTTGATTGGCTGTATCTAGTGCCTTATTGTCTCCAGATCAGAAGACGCCCTGAATCGCTCTTTAGTGGGAACTTGGACTCATCTGTGAAGAGTACAGTAGGCCATTGCTGTCAGGAGCGTGTCCAGGAAACGTCTTATCTTTCCTAACATACACGAGCACTACTCTGGCGTCGGTTAAGTGGGGCACACACAACTAGTGGTCTTACATAGAGACAACAATTATGAAGGCATCTTCGCCCCGTAGTAGCGGATATTCTTGTCCCTGAAGCGATAAAAGGATCTGAAACAAGCTGAGGCACAGTAATGCTTCTCCTTCTTTGTGCCGAAAGAGCTAGAATGCGGTCTCCCACAGGTGTTGTAACTCGCGTTCGGTCTGGAACATGTTTTCTTGATACATAATATTGTGATGTAAACTGATTCCACTGTCGTTGGACCACACTTCGAGTCATATTGAGAAGTCTACCAGCATCAGCTTGGGACAATCCCATTTCTATCCATCCGTTCACCCGCCTCCTTAATGAATCGGATAAACGACTTCTCCGAGACATTGGTAAACTCTCCTACTGTCAACGAAACTGCCAACAAAAATTGAAAATAAACAATCATACACAATACTTACACACAAAGTCAGGAAAGTTTGATTTTTCCACATTTTCTCCTGCTCTTATACAAGTGGCAACTCTTTAAAATGAAAGTACTGACCAAGGTTTTTTTGCATAAGTTTTCTTAAAGTTCGATACTATCATTCATATACATTATGAATATTATTGTTACTGCCTTTATTTTAATGGTGAGCTTCGAAAAGCATGTTGTACCTTAACTTTTAGAGGGCAGCGTACCTCAAATTTTCCTCTGCTTTAAAATCCGACGAAGAAAATAAAATGTGTATAATTATTGCTGTCATTAAACAAAATAACCAAAATTATAGAATCTCCGTCTGCAAAGTCAATGACATATATATTTAAGAAATAATTATATGTATATACAATTTAAAAGTTAGAGTAATGTATTAAATTGCACTCAATTCTTAACAGTCGAAAAATAAGCAAGCCTCTTGCAAAACTTTATGCTGTTTCCTTCAGATTATGGTTACCATACTTTTCCACATTCTGTAGTTACTTGCAATAAAATATGTACAAAGGGAGTCTTTCTAAATACATTTTTATCATGTACAGTTCCCTTCAAAGCTTATTTAGTCCGATAGGAAACTTCTAGTTTCACACGTGCTACCGTGGTGGATATCGTTACTGTTGCATCCATAGTTTTAACACAAATGCATAATGAGTTTCGACAGAAGTTATCTTTTTGTCGTCAGTTAAAATGAGTTTCGATATATTTCGAAGTATCTCTGCCATACTTTTCTGTTACAGGATGCATTGTGAGAAAAAAGTGCAATTATAAAACCATGATTGACTGAAAATACTAATATGTCGTGTTATATTAACTTTATATTTAAGCAAAAGCAAAATATCTGCATTTGGGTTCTTAGAAAAGACAGGCGAAAAGCTCGATGTGGATGAGAAAAGTGAAGTATCGGGCTAAGTATTGTCGCAGAACTGATGAATTGATATTGTGATAAGATGCAAATCTTTAAAATTAAATGTATTTCAAACCAAAAAATGAGAACCCATTGTAATTTTTGAAAAACGTACATACGTCACAGATGTATTGCAAATGATCTCTCTCAAAATGTCCCGCTACATTTAAAGAAATTATAAGGGATTCTTTTAACACTAAACATTTATGAAACCGTCATAGTGGTATTTGTAACTGAAGTACAAAATTAATCTCTTTAAAAAGTGGGTTTGAAATATCTCCAACAACAGAAGCTTAAAAAGTTAGTCTCTAACACCTGACATTAACCCTTCAGCGGGCGCGCCAAATTTTGGAACACCAGCAGGCGCTCGTGGCACAACGTGCAACGTCTCTTTCAACCTTGATTATTCCTCTTGTAATATTTTTTTTTCAAATTGAAAATGATGTTTCTGCGTTTTCTGACAAGATATAAAATGTTTATAATATTGAGATATATTTATAGTTAAAGGTCAAAGAATGCAGATACAATCGCCTTATTTCAAAACTGTCCGGTTTACTGGATATAAAACAACTTGCGAATGGATTCCTATTATTTCCCAAAACCTAAAAACCAATGACATTGTCCATCCAATGTATCCCGCATATCCAATGATATGCGGGATACCGTGTAATAGCCGCACATTTGATCGAGTACATCTACTCCTGCTTTTGTCGTATTGTAATCCAGTATAATCGTTGGTTTACCAATTTTAAATCCCAACTACCAATAAATGGAAAGGAAAACAAGGGTCATAAAATCAGACCTACATTAGAAAGTGTGTAACTATGAATGGAAACTGCTTAGAACAGGCAAACGTTACATGTAAAAACAAACCATTCAAAATTACGACAATGTTGCCCTCTGTACACGGGAGCGCCCACTGAAGGGTTAATTTGCTCTGCATTTATAACACTTTAAACAAGTAATGCCAAATTATGTCAAATTTTGCTTAATGTTTATCTGGTTTACTATAAATAGCTTCTGAAATAGTTGTCGTCATAACAAAGAAGAATATATTATAACATTATGCCCGTCTTTTATATAACAGTTACCTACACAATATTATGTAATAATGTAACATAAAAATGTAACGTAAACTAATAAATTAGAGATTAATTCCCTGTTTACAAAGATATGTAGAATTTTATCTAAGAATTGACCTAAGTGTATCATTTATTTTCTAATACAGAACTAAAATTTTTAACAATGTTAACTATTAGGAACTTGTGTTGCAATGAAAATAAAATAAAATAAAAACAAGAATGTCGATTGAAGATAATCTTTTTACAGCTATTTTCAAAGTTATAATAAAAGCTTTTTTAGATTCCTCTAAAGACCCATTATCAGAGAAAAAAACAAAATAAAAGAAAGGAAAAAAATTTTACACATTTCATTTTCTCCATTTTCAATTTTCCAATGCTTTAATTTTCTTTCTTAGTTTACTGAAATGTTATCTATTTCAAACAAAGTGCTTTAATTCCTCATCATGTTGTTATTTATGTATTACCGAATTAAATGTGTTTAAAACAAAGAACGAGTAATTAAATTAGTATAATTTGATATTTATTTCAACTTTGCTATTTAAAATACTGGCATCTTTAGAATTATTCAGAAGGGATGTAAAGAAATATATATATTAATTCATAGTTAAATGTAAACAGAGTTTGATAAATCTTGTTATGGGTCAAATTTTCATACGATTTAGAGAATATTTAAAAAAAGCAGTATAAGTAATAATTATAAAAAAAGACTTTTATGACGACAAGGAGCCAGATAACCTTTAGTTTATAATGTATCTAAACTAATAAATTGTAAACTAATAAAATGTTTTCACTGATATTTTTCGTGAATATATATATATTTTATTTCTTCGTGGATATTTTCTTCACGGAATCATTTTCTGAGGAATTAAACTAAAAGCCATTATTGCATATTAGAGATCAATTAATACACCTATTTAAACTCAGTTAAACTCAGTTCGACATCGTCAATTTGCGTAAGCTGTGCAGCAAGCATAGAGAGGAATGTGTTAAACCCTTCAATTAAAACGTTATAAGTACCATGTGATAAGAAAAAGACTAGAAGGTAAATGATAGATTCAAAACATTATAGGGACAATATATTATTTTAACGAATTATAGGATCAGATGAAACGTGTAACTGTTTGAAAACAATGCAAATTCTACCAATAACTTACGGACTTTTACAAAATATAGACTCATACTGACTGATATGTAGGTAATATATATTCTCCTATTGACTCATACATACACACACACATATATATATATATATATATATATATATATATATATATATATATATATATATATGTATACATACGTATATATATATATATATATATATATATATATATATATATATATATATATATATATATATATATATATATATATGTGTGTGTGTGTGTGTGTGTGTGTGTGTGTGTGTGTAAGTAAAGAATATTTTTAGAGAAAGAATAATAGTTAAATAATTGAAGGGGGGGCTTAAATTTAAAAATTTAAATCTAATTTCTATCTTTAAATATCGCTATTTTTCGTATTTCGGGACGTAGTGCGGGAAAAGGAATCCCCGTTTTGGAGGTTGGAAGAAAAACCAACGGGTAAAATCTATTAATAGTATCGCGCTTAACCACGCCCCAGCCTCATCTTCAGTGCAGTCGTCACGAATTGCGTCACACGTACCTTAAGACAAAGAGTATGTTAGTTTTCAGACCGGGATGTGTTTCAGACAGTGGACATGCGTTATATGGAAGCTCCGCGTTTCTGAAAATGGCGAGCGCTAAGATGCGCAAAAGTTGGAGTGATGGTTTTCACGAAGTTGAAGAAAATAAACGTTAATTATTTGGATACTAAGGTGTCGTCATGTTTTGAGTAACCTGCTTTACTTCGGTACCACGAGCTATAAACTAAGAAGATAGCAAATACTAAATTAGTGAACGGGGGTAATACGACGCTCGTCATATATATATATATATATATATATATATATATATATATATATATATATATATATATATATATATATATATAGATAAATAGATAGACAGATATACAGTGTGTCCCTAAATTAATGGTGTGGTTTTAAATGGTTATAACTTCCGAAGAAAGCATTATAGAGAGATCAAATATTGCAAACTGAAGAGATAATCTCCAAGTTTCTTCGGTCTCAGATGATATTTCCATACACGGCAAAGAACACCCGGCGTGATAGACGAAACATCTTCGGTTATCATTTCTTTTAAATGATTCAGATTTCGGACATGAATGGAATACACTTGTGCTATTACATAACCCCAAAAGTAGAAATCCATGGGGTAAGGTTTGGAGACCGTGGGGGCCAGGCAAACCTTCTCATCAACACCCTTCTCATCAGATACATCGCTGAGAAAATGTTTCGTTAAGAAATTCCCGAATGATTGTAATAAAATGTGGAGGATCTCCATCTAACTGGAAAACGGGATTCTTCAGAATTTTCCGGCGCTAGTCCCGGAGTATGTTGGAGTCTCCACGTAAGATTTCGCGCGCATAAACTTAGAGAGTCTCTCTGTCATTTAAAGCATGATTAGTGTATGCAACATTATTTGTTGTATAGCTATAGACATTTGAAACCGCACCATTATTTTGGGGACACACACAGTGTGTGTGTCCCCAAACACACACACACACAAAGTGTGTGTGTGTGAGAGAGAGAGAGAGAGAGAGAGAGAGAGAAGGAGAGACAGACAGACATACAGTCAATCAGTCAATCAGTCATATACACGTACGCTTACAATAATGTAATTATATTTGTGGGAGTATTTTATTACGAATGACAGAACTTTGAATACGATATAGCTGTTGTTGAATTTTCTGAGAAAACTGTTGAAGAAAAAATTGCTATTTTAACTTCCTTGTTCATTAAAGAATATTTCAATAAATGACTCCGTCACGCAAATTTTATTCACGTATACATAAGCATGGTAGTGAGTTCGTTTGTTCGTTACTTTCACACTCCTTCCCTTCAAAAATTCAAATTGCATCATAAAACTTTCCAGATGATCTTAGTTTAAATAAAACTCATAGTAAGATTACATCACTCTTTGGAAATGTGATATCATCTATGATTTTACAAGACTCTTGATTAAGGAATTCAGGGAGATTTATTTAAAGAACCATGGCGTACAGAATAAATCAATTTTATGCTAAATTTTAATAAATATATTAATTATATCGAAGGAAGAAAATGCTTTCGGTCTATACATGTATAAAATCTATGTTATTTATTATCCATTATAATACCGAGGGAAATTTATTTTTTTAATGAAAATAAATCTTTACAGTTCTGTCTCTTTCTTCTATTCTTACAAAACTAATGTACCAAAGGTACTTTGAATGCATGAAACGACGCATCATGGAAGCTTCTGTAATTGACTGTTTTAATAATGCTTAACACAGGTGAAAATAGAGTATATAGTTATTTCCCTGGTTTTAAAGTTAATCATTATACTCTCTCTCTCTCTCTCTCTCTCTCTATATATATATATATATATATATATATATATATATATATATATATATATATATATTCATGTATTTTTATTGAAAAAACATGATATATTTTCCCATAAAAAATGTAAAAATTTACCATTGCTTCCGGTATACCAAACCTATAGGACGCATTATTTTCAATTATAATTTGTTATCCAAAAATTTTAATAAAGAAACTCTAACAGCTACTTTATGTAGCTGTAACGAAAATAAGATAGGTTTTAGTGCACACTATGGTCATGTCATCAGTGGCGACATTAATGTTGCTAATAATCCCGATCTGATCGACATATTGGAAAAAGGTACTGGCTATCGCATCGGATATCATGGCAATGTGTTACCTACCTTTAGAAAAAATTTAGATAAATTAGTTTATAGTACTGCTATTAAATATAGCATGCCGGATGTAGCTTTTAGTGAATGGAAACACCATTTCTTAAGGGATTTTAGTGATACCTATTGTGGGATATCATGTTATGATAATAAAGGTTCATTAAAAAACTTGCGTCCTGCTATCTATCAATTACAGTGTGAATATATTATTACTTATGTCGATAAAGTCGCATCAAACTTTGCATTTATCTGTAAAAAATTTTATAGTGACTTTCTATATCAACAATATCAAAATGTTAACATCTATAAAATTCTTAATTCTACACGTTGTGTTGTTGAAAATCGCATAAGAGCCTTATATCGTAGAGCCGGTATTAAAATACCACAACAAATAAAATTTCCTTATCTCGTATTAATCCCTAAATTTCATAAATCTCCCATTAAATTTCGTTCAATTACAATAGGTTGAAATACTTATTTAACTATAGCCAATAATAAACTTTTAACGATACTTAATACAGTTATAAAAAAACTCATTTCTGAAGGTGCTTATTTTATTAAAAATAGTTATACCGTAGTAAAACAGTTGAAGGGTACTGGTGATATCACAGACATAAAAAGTTTTGATTTTGAAGATTTATTTAACTCTATAAACCTAAAGGACCTCTACGATATTATTATCGGGTTATATGAACCTTATGACTTAAAAGAATTTAAATCTTTGAAAAAATTTTATTGCCCTTTTAGACATCGTATTATTTGAAACTGTTTTGTATAGTGGGGAAAATTTTTATCGACAGATACATGGAGTGCCTATGGGGGGAGGTTGCTCTTCAGCTTTGGCTGACATTTATTTGCACCATTATGAAAAGGGTGTTGTGTTGCTAAATGAAATTGTATTTTTTAGGTATGTAGACGACATTCTCGTATGTTTAAATAACAATTATAATTCATTAGATTTGGGATTTTACCCTAGCGGTTTAAAACTTGTGGAAACCCAGCGGGACAACACTGGGGGGAATTGCTTTTCTTGATCTTATCCTTTATATTGATAAAAAACAAAACATTGCTTATAAACTATACGACAAACGTGACAGCTATACATTTAACACCGTTTGTATTATGTTTTGGGATAGTTCTGTGCATAAAAACATTAAACGCAACATAATTTTAAACTACTTGGTTAGATGCAAAAGATTACATTCAAATCAAGAACAAATGGACTACAAAATCAATAAATTCCTACTGGTCGCAAGTGATAAGGGATTTCCCTATTACTTTTTAAAATACATTTTAACTCGCTTTTTTAACATAGTTGACTACGACCGTGGACGTCGATTTTCTATATGGTTCAATGAGCCTGAAGTAAACCGTGCTAATGACGGCGATGCATCAGGGGGTTGAGTCGGTGTCTTGGTGTCATGTATATGTAAGTTTGGTGTTTAGTGTTAGTATTTTAAGTAATATAGTTATTTTTGGTACATTTGTCTTTTATATTTTTCTTTTCTATAAAAAGGTGTCAGTTTTGTAGCAGACTTCCGAGAGTGTTGCCATGGCTTAAAACATTGTTTAATCGGAGTAGGGGGTCACAATTCCCCCCGGTCATTAACTATAAAACTTCCATTTCTGTTGTGAATTTCATTCTCTTATTCTTAAATCCGTGTAGGTATGGTCACTTCTTTCTTCTGCATCGGTTTGGTATTTTCATTGCTTATATACCGGGTGGCCATAATTAAACTGACAGTGCTCACAGTGTTCTGTAACGCGATCTATTTGCGAGAATGACGCCACATTTTGTAGGAAGATTAAACAAGACGGAGGACGAAGGATTCCGCGAAAAAATAAATTAGTTCCAAAAGTCACCGCTAGGGGAATATTTAGCGCTGTGTAATAGAAAATAGAGTGTTAACAAATGCAAATTAATGTAAGGGAATTTCTGTGACTGCATGTGGTGATTTGTCATCCCAAATTTGGCAGTTCTGGGTACTCACAGTTCCATGCAGGTAAAAGTGGGCCTCGTCTCCCCATAAGATTTTCCACGGCCAAGCATCATCCACCTCCATTCTGGCAAGAAAGGTGAGAGCAAAAGTCAATCGCTTATCATGGTCGGGGTACAGTAACTCCTGTACACGGCTGATCTTGTACGGATAGAAGTTGATAATCTTTCGTAAGATTTTCCATACCGTACTGTAAGGCATATCCATATTCCGAGCTAATCCACGAGCGCTAGAGGTGGCAGCAATATTGTCTGGTCCTCTGTCGACAATAGCCGTGGCAACTGCTTCGATTGTATCCTGTGGTACAGGTTTTCGTCCTCTGCCTGACTGAACCTTCAGAGAACCTGTTTTCTCAAACGTCGCAACCATTGCTTTTAGCCCATTAACTGACACAAGACCGTTACCTTTACGCATTTTTTTGTGCGTTCTAAAAGCACGAAGAGCGGCTGACGCGTTGCACTGGTTGAGGTAAAAGAATTTGACCAGTAACACACGCTCGACTAAAGAAGGAGACATTGCACATAAACTTTCAATCCGATTGATTCGAAACTTAACACATTGCCTTTTAAAACCCAAGCAGCTGGCGCTGTGCCATGGATGTAACGTGAAATTTGAATAAAGAACTTCTTCCTCTGCTCAGCGTACGTGATATTGCAGATCACGAGACTTTATCGGTGTTTATGTAGATTTTACGCTTTTTTAAAAGTGTTGCCATATTGCACTTGAACTAAATAAGAAAATTTGCATAATAAAAGGTAATTTTATTCCGTATTAATTTGCATTTGTTAACACTCTATTTTCTATTACACAGTGCCAAATATTCCCCTAGCGGTGACTTTTGGAACTAATTTATTTTTTCGCGGAATCCTTCGCCCCCCGTCTTGTTTAATCTTCCTACAAAATGTGGCGTCATTCTCGCAAATAGATCGCGCTACAGAACACTGTGAGCACTGTCAGTTTAATTATGGCCACCCGGTATATATATATATATATATATATATATATATATATATATATATATATATATATAAATATAAAATTTATGTATATATATAAATATATATAAATATAAATATAAATATAAAAGTCACCAAATATGAGAAAATTCGATTTCTAAATAATAAAAATTTTGTGACTAAACCAAATAAATAATTCTACATCAGTTTAAGTTTAAATGCTGGCTTTCTATAAAATGCTTATTGGTGACATTATAAACTTTTCGGATGACTATAATATCACCTTTAAATGGTTATAATTTCATAGGTATAATCAAAGTTTTATAAATGAAGACATAAATTATATTCGGTGATGTAAACATTGCTTTCAAGTTTGAAAATAATGCTCATAAAGTTGCAAGAAATGCGTTATTATAAGTGACTTTGAATAAATGTGATATAATTGATAATTTTTTCTGTAAGGTTTCGTGTCACATTACCATCTTTATCGACAGTAAATGTTATTATAAGCATACCCACTCCATGAAGTAATTTTAGACGTACAAGTAAAATGTTTAAATCTGGATAAGGAATATTCAAAGCTGGATAATATATTAAAGCACAGATATACACGAAATAAAAAAAGGGGAGAAGAATAATTCAACAAAAACTTCTTGGGCGTAAAAATGTCTTCGTTAGTATAGTACACTACAAAAATACTTTTTCCAGTACTTTATATCATCAAGTTACCAGGTTATATACTACATCTGCTACTGAACGGAATATTTGTCTGTAAGAGGAACACATTTTGCTGAAAACTTTTCCCAGACGTGTTTTTATTTTCCGGGATGGGAGAAAATGGAGACAGTTTGTTTTAGGCTTAGAGAGTCGGGGATAATTACGGAGAGCGGATTTCCCAAATCAATGTGTTTTTTTTTTGTTTTTTTTTGGGGGGGGGAGGGGGGCTTTCTGCAAGAACAGTGTCTATAGTAAAGTTTTTATAAATATATTTTTAGTATATCTGAGATGTGACACAGAGAATTTTTTAAACTGATCATTTAAATGCACTTGGGTCATTAAAATTATCCTACTTAAATATTAAAATGCATTGATCAACAAACCATGATTCACCAAACTTTTGATTAATCTAATTACCTGAAAATCTGAAAAAGTTAAAATCAGAATATGATCTATTTTAATCGGGTTTATGCTCTGTGGAAATTAATGTACTTAAATTTTAATAGGATGATCGGCAAATTTAATGGTGGCGAGTTTTAAAGTCACTAATCAAATTATCGAATAGCTAAATTAAAAGCATTAAATCAGCGTTTCTAATTAAAATTCTGCACGGTAATAAAAATTGAATGATTTGCGATTTAATATTTATTAATTATTAATTACTGCGATGGATCAAATCACAGATATAGAAAATATTAAATAGGGATTTAGTAGCGATATTTATGTAATAAAATGGTGTATAACTATCCCTCTAAATTATGCAATATCTAAAGTGAAAGACCTTGTAGATTGAATTTATGTTAAAGTAATATTGTCTTTATTCTGTAATGACAATGAAATAATATGCAATTTATTTTTACAGAATTCTAATCCCTTAAATTTATTGAATCATTAGTTCCAGATATACTGAATAGTGTTTTAGTGGAAAAATTTATGCAATAAAATATGTATATATAATTAAGCCGTATAAATTAATTCAGGGGAGTAAAAGAAATTGGATATTATATTGTTATAAGTCAAGTGTGAGGGTAAATTTAAATTGAATAATGTTGAATAATTGAACTTAAATAAATGAATTAGAAACTGCTATATAGGAAAAATGCTATTCGAATGCAGTATATCATCTTTCTGTCTCAAATCTTTTGTATGAAAGAAATATGTAATGACGTATATTCAGTTTTATGACCAATTTTATAGGTGTCAAAAATAATTTATTTCCCTTATTTTTATAATATTATTATAGTAAGATGATATAATTTTATTAAAGGGGGTTAATGCTATTTTGAAAAGGTATTCATTTTAATATAATATGAAAGCTGAAACCCAAGAATATGTCATTCTGAACAAATCTTTTATTTCAATAATCTTAATTTGAATCACATTTAGCGTTCAATTTCCTAAATCCATATTTCATGTAGACCAATTATATTGTCGTTGAAACTGGGAAAATAACATTCTTTAAGTTACAATTACCAATACTATTGCTTATTTAACACATGTTAAATGATTCAGACGTTCTTTGACACATTGCTGCATGGTTATATATATATCAGGAACAAAAGTACTCATACTGTATCCTATTTATAGCATTAAAACAAAAGATTTCAACACCACATTAACAGCTAATTTGTCTTGTTCAGTATATTTTTTTTCCGTTTTAAATAAATGAAAATATAAACAAAAGTTCTCTATCATTATCCCGGTACACATAAAATCGCCTAGAGAATCGAATCTTCTGAGTAACAGCCTATCGCTAAACCTATTAAAGTTCGAAAAGCTTTAGAAATATATTTTTTCCGAGTAAGAATTTATAAAACTAATCGTGACGTATTTTTCAAATTTCAAAAGTTTTTAGCAACATGCAGTATTTTACTATCTCTTGTGTATTACTTGCGTGAAAGAAAATGCCTGAAAGAAAAATTTGGTTAGCATTTCTTTTCTCTGAAGTGAATTCATTATGACATTAAAAAAATTGTTAATACCTATCAAAACAAAATCTCGAGGCTAGAAGAGCCGCATAGTTTCAGGAAATTTTATTTTTAACCTATCATATAAAGGGTATTGAGAAACAAAAAAAAATTACTTGTTCTCGTCTTTATATATGTGATACAGTTTCAAAAGAAATTATGTTTTCTGAAAGGGAAATGACTGTAGTTTAAGAAAATATTTTGAAATATCCATTCTTGCAATAAACTGAACATAAATTCCTTAAAAAATAAACTTCAGTGTGCAAAGCTTTATTTAAGTAATGACATATATATATATATATATATATATATATATATATATATATATATATATATATATATATATATATATATAAATGTGTGTGTGTGTGGAAAATTTATTCCCACGGTTGAAATATCAAAATGCAATAACGCGAATTCGTGACTAATATTTAATCAAACTCAAACCAATTACAACTTATAGTCACAACAGATTATCACAATAAGAAAACACAGAATGTCAGTGCCCGTCTGGCACGACATTAACGCTCGTCTAGCGTGAGCAAGATAATACAGCGTGCAATTTGCACTCCGTGAAAGTAAAAATAGCGTTCGTTCCATTGTCTCCGCCCACGAAGCACCAGCGATTGAGTTGCAAGTCGTTTGCTCAAGTGGCGCCTCATCCGTGTTGCCACAAGGGTAGAATTCCCACAAGTTCGGCCATCCTGAAACCCAGATGTCATCGTCTGTCTGAAACCGCATCGCTACATTTTCAGGAAGTCTTTCAGTTTCATCCCCTGATTTATCTTTTCCAAGATATAGAAAAGCATTGCACGTAAACTTCAAGTTTACATCAACTAGCATCCAAAATTTTATGCTAAATTTTTCGGGTAAATTTTTCGGGCTAAATTTTTCGGCATATACTGTATAAATTTACACCTGGCTTTGGATGGAAATAACTGTTCATCCACAACAAGATTTTCTCCTGGCTTATATGAACTAGCACATATTTCTATAAATTTATTCCAAATGTCAGTACGCAGAGCAAACTTATCAGTTTCTAAAAGCTGAGTCCTAGTTCACTTCAAATCAAACCTTACGTTTTTCATTATATCTTGAAAACGATTGCGAGATATTGTTTCTCGAAAAAAAGGAGGACCCCATGTTTTACTCCATAGAAAATCGTAATTCATATCATTGAAACCGTATGCTCATTTTGCATAAATAATAGCAGTAACAGCATCGAGTTCTTCTAAAGTTGTTGCCAAGTTTTCTTCGTTGTACAAAACTGCCTGTGCTTTCATGCATTATTTTTATATGGCGTAACATTGATTCATCCATAAGTAACCTCCAAGCACTGGACACGTTATCCCCGACATTTCTTTTTGCATATGGTGTTGGAGAACGAAACTTCTTTTAGCACATTTAGTGCTCCCTATTTTCCAGCTTTCGTTTCTGAATCTATGGACTACTGCAAACTATGGACTGTTACATTTCTACAAAAAGGGGTGAACGGTAGAGAGGGAGGGGGAAGGAAGTATTTCCTGTTGTAAAGAATCAGTTAATGAAAGGAATGTATTGGGAAATATTTTTTCAAGAAAAGTTGTTTTCCTCGAGAGAAAACAAGATGAATCTATCCAATTTTACTAGCAGTCAATTTGACTGCTCTTGGAGCTTCTAGGTATAACTACAAATAACTTAGATAATTTTAATTTCATTCGATTAATATTTGATAACAATAATTTTTGAGGTTTTTTAGGAAAATTAAAAAAATTGTGAGTTCCTAAAATAGCGTTTTTTATTAGGAATCCAAGCTGAAAAACGAAAACAATCAAAATGACTGCTCTGGCGCTTCTAGTGATATATATGAAATGACCCGAATGGTCATCTCCTGAAATAAGAATCGTGGCCGAAAACAATAAGATTCAAATACAACTAACAAAGCAGTTTATTGCAGCCAAAACATCATCTTACAGCATGGCGTCCATCTCTCATCTGCGCGAACATATCGAAGTAGCTGTAAAACCGGTTGCCGGAAATTGGCAAGGTAGGTTAATATTGTAAAGGGGTAAAGGACGGAAAGGTTACTATAGTGTGAGAGAGAACTCGAATTATAGTCGATTAGAGATGGTTAAAATTTATTACAGAATATCCACCCCCATCTAAAATGGGCTTGGAGGCGCGGCCGTCGACTCCAAGACATTCTAGATAGCGAGAACAGGTGTATTAGGAATAAGTAGTAGTAGGTTGGTTGAAGTTGGCCCAAAAATCACAGATTTTTTACATTTTAAAATATAAGACATATAAACATGGAAATATGGCATAACATTATAAACAAATCTCTGAAGTAAAATAAAATTGAATTAAACACATAAATGGAAAACATTACTAATAACAGATGTAAAGATGCCACAAAATACAAATACAAGTGAATGTTGTTCATGTCACAGTCCCTGACAATTTCAAGTATCACAGTCTTTGGAATGTCTTTGAAACCTTGAACGGGCACAGTTTTCATAGGCAAACAAACACAAAAATTATTATTTCGCAATTTATAGTTGTTAAATATTGGATAGTTCCTTTGTTCTATCAAAAGGATATCTCCTGTTTATAGTCACTTTAAAACTGTTATTGGTTGTTCATTTTTATTCTTCACATTGGATTATTTACTTTTCTCTTTAAACAAAACTCTTCTTTATTTTTATCATTGATTTCTCGTTTTAACTTTGTCCTAATTATATAAACAGATATTATTAAACAGTTCTTTCAGCAATTAATAAAGTAGGTATTTTAAATGCTGTCAATTTTAGCTTTCAACATCAATACCAACTGCCTGGTACCCAATGCTGCAAAATTCGAAAAAAATACAAATTCCAACATTTGACACCGACATTCAATTGTTGTGGAAGAAAAAATCATGACAACACAAACATAAATTTTTTGAGGTATGTGACTTTTCTTTGTGTAATTTAAATTTCTCGGGTGGATAGTAAAATCTTAATCTTAAATTTCTCCCAATCTTTAATTTTTTCCTAAAATATTTTGTAATATCGTCGCCATTATCATTAAATTTTAACCCTGTAAATTCACTAAGGGTGGTTAAAGTAGGGGTAAAGAAATTTCCCTTTAATACCTTCACTAATTCTGCAAAATTATTAATTTTATAATAATTCTGTATATACACGCAAAGTGCGTTGCCTTTTACAAAACGTGAACAATTTTGTAATTTCCACTGTTCATCCCTATTCCCTTCCGTACATTTTTTATCAAAATAATCTAGCCAAGAATTTACGTCAATATTACCGTCTGAATCAAAAGACACAATATTTAGTTCTGTTTCAGTTTCACTACTCGTGATTCTTAAAAAATCGTCAAGCTCGGTATTTGGTTTGGCATTCGCCATTTTGTTTTACAAATATAAGATACCAAAATGAAAATGCTTAAATTATTTCAACATAGAAATATAATGATTCACCTAATTATATCACTTCATAAAACAAAAGAAATTCAATGATTGAGATATAAGAATAAAAATATTATGGCAAAAACCCCGATGATAAAAATGTTACACATAGAAGTAGTAGAACACATTTTTGAACCTTGTTTTGGTTTTCTGCACAGCGTTTGGCGTACATGCAGAAATCATGTGGAAAAAAAATTTCCTGAAATGGAAAAATCTTCAGGAATCTTGAAGCTTGGAACACTTCCTTGAGATATGTAGAAAATTCACTGGGTAATCACAGCTTCTTTCATTGATGAATTGTTCCGACATGAAATTCAAAACGAAACTTGATCCTATTGCAGACGTCAAATTAACAGTGTAGATCCTGTTTACTCACGAAATGACCCGAATGGTCATCTCCTTAAATAAGCATCGTGGCCAAAAACAATAAAATTCAAATACAACGAACAAAGCAGTTTATTGCAGCCAAAACATCACCTTACAGCATGGCGACCATCTCTCATCTGCGCGAGCATATCAAAGTAGCTGTAAAACGGGTTGCCGGAAATTGGCTAGGAAGGTTAGTATTGTAAAGGGGTAAAGGACCGAAAAGTTACCATAGTGAGAGAAAACTCGAATTACAGGCGATTAGAGGTGGTTAAAATTTATTACTTATTTACTTAACTAACACACACACACACACATATATATATATATATATATATATATATATATATATTCAGTAGCACCTATATGCAGGAGTGACAGTTTTATCCAAAATCCAGTGCAAACTAATAATTTAAAATTTTAGATAAGTACAGTTTTAAACTCACTCCTTCATTTTTTCATCCAAAGAAACTTGGAAGAAACATTTTGCGTTAGCATCGTGTAGCTTCGTTGATTTGCTTCAAACGATCTGTATATTCGATTCAGCGTTTCGTTTTACGATGAAATCAAAAATATTTAGTCACTGGGCTGTTATTAATGCGTTATATTTAAAATTCCCAAGCTATGAATAGCATAATTTTTTAGGATATAAAGATATGAATATTTTAAATACATAAAACATTCCATCGAAATCCTAGTTTTATATTTAACATAATATTTGCGTTGTGAAAATTTTTCAGTCCGAGGAAATTCATAAATTTAGTAGTTAAGTAAGATAAAATTTCTTCTTCGATGATTTTTAAATGGGAATATATTCAATAATTTAAATACTTATAATACTAACTTTCTCATGGACTTTAGAAATATAAAGAAAATTATCGTATTCCTGATAACTTCGGTAATTTATATAATTAAGCAAGTGTAGAAACACAAAATTTCAATGAACTCGCATTTTCTGCTACAAATGTATTTATAGTTTTTAGTTGAGCTACAAATCATATGTGATTAAGTACATTGAACGAAAATAATAGTTAAAATTTTAAAAAAAAGAAACTTGATTTATTTTCTAGGAAATTTTCCTTTCAAAATGTATATATCACGTTTAAATCCTAAATTCGTTTCTTTATTAAAAAATTGTATAGTGTCCAGAGACGCCTTACAAAACAGAAATGTTCGATGAAAAATATGTGTAACATACGATATTTAATATTGTGAATGGCTTGCTTCTGGATATTTCGGTGTTTGAAAGAGGCAGTGAAATATATAAAATATTTTACATTGAGAAATATTAAATATTAAATGGGAATTCTTCCAAGAATTCCTGTGAAATGCCGAATTGGCTCCATTCCACGTCGTACTTTTATTTCAAATTTACTATTCATCACAGACATATATATATGTATGATTGCTACATTCGGTCCAGTCAGTGATTTTTGCTCTTTAGTCACATTTATTCTGGATACAAGTCGTATTCTGACAGGAGAGTGGCTCCTTGAAGTCTGAAATTATTTCACAATGGTATGATGCTTGTTTGAAAAGCGCTTTCATATTCCATGTATCTAAAACGAGGAAAAATGATAACTCAGCTGAATCGACAAAATTTTAACCGTCTGAGTACAATTTTCATTTATTCTCAATCGCATGCCGAAACTATGCCAAACATTCTCATTTTGTTCAAAATGTTATGTGAGTGAAATGAAAGATTTCAGTTGAAGTCTTTGCATGTTACTACAGTTACTTTGCCCCGACAGTCTAACCACCGGAGAAAATGGTCATATATTTCTTGATGTCAGATTGAGATCTTCTGAGATAATTCATTTCCATAAGATCTTGACAAATTTATTCTTATATTGGATAAGGTTGATATTCGTATTTCATATATTTTCACGTGATAATGGAAATAATTAGCAACATGAAATTATACTTGATGTCTATTTTTGATTCGAGATGTTCTGAGAAAATTCATCTCAATAAGAACTTTAAAAATTAAGTGCTATATTGTATATGGTTGATATTCGAATTTAAAACACTGCAATGATAATGAAAATAATTTTTACATTAAAATATTCTTTACATCTGTTTTTTATTCGAGATGGTTTGATATAATTAATTTGAATAGGACCTTACAAATAGCAATTCAAGATGCTAGATTCGATAAGGTTTAAATTCAAATTTCACTCAATGTGTGACATGATAATGAAAAAAATTGACTAGATTAAATTATACTAATAAAATAAAACCACCTAAACAATGGAAACTTACAACGCAACGAGAAATAGCCCACAAATCGCTGTACTAAACACTAGAATCAAATTTCGAAGGCAGAAATTGGCGATCATTTGAATTTAGAAATATGTTGTGCAGCAAAGACTTTCAGACAACCCTTGGCACACGGGGGTTTTCTCGTAGTCAACTGTCAAATAAGGAAAAAAAATGCTGGAAGTTTCGTCAAACGTTGAAAGTGTATGGAGAAAAACGATTAAGAAGTATATGACAAACAGAAGAAGAAAAATAACAAGATGGAAAATAGAAAGGATGAACTTAAAGCTAAAACAAAATATATAATACATAATATTCTCCAAAGGAAAAGTAAAAACTTGTATAGAACATGTGATGTTTAAAAAATCCTACAAACAAAACATCTTTGACTATCGCCTCCAGAAATTTTTGATGACTAAAAATTAATATATATATATATATATATATATATATATATATATATATATATATATATATATATATATATTTAACCCTTTCAGGGGCAACAACCTGCACGGTTTGCACAGTGCAGAAATTTTTCCCGATTTCTTTTAACCCCAAAATCTTGAATTTTTTTTCCAATTAAAGGTTGCAAAATGTTTTTATTTCTTTAAACTGATAACAGATGGCAGTACTAACCATTTTTCTGCTCATTTAACTGGAATGCATTGAATGCAAATGAAAAAAAAGAGTAGATTTAGGCGTTTGCACTGCGCAAACGACGCCCCTCAAAGGGATAAAGGACAGAGCAAAAAGAAAGATAGAGGGGTAGTGTCTAGGCTAAAGGTATCAAAGAGTCATGATTTATTTTTACGGAACTACCTATTTGAATTTAAAAATATTCATTTAAATAGAAAGAACATCTCATCAAGTTTTAATATCAATCATAGATTTTGATCATAGTATCATAGATTTCAATGTGGACACCTTTTGTAGTATGGCTAACGTCTAAATGGTAATCCAGTTCTCTCGAAGTGTTTAGTAGCATATCAGGAGTTATTAGACTTTTTAGCTTGGGGATTCATTAAATCTATTTTGTATAAACAAAAAATTGAAACTGTGAATGAGTTGAAGAAGTATATCATTCAAGCAATTCGTGTAATAACTCCAGATATGCTACGAAACACTTGGAGAGAACTGGATTACCATTTAGACGTTAGTCATGCTACAAAAGGTGTACACATCGATATATATGATACTATGACTGAAATTTATGATTGATATTAATACTTGGCGAGATGTGCTTTCTATTTAAATATTTTTTTAATTCTAATAGGTAGTTCTGTAAAATAATCCATAATTTTTGGATACTTTCAGCCGGGACACCCTGTATTTATGCCGAATAAAAATATGTTCTTATGTGCATTTCAATCTCTTATTCTTTCATTACATATATATGCAATTCAAACATATATATGTAATTAAATGGATAATTTGGAGCAAAAAGGAATAAACAGTTTAAGTTTTAAAATGTCAAAAATTGCTTTTTTTAACATTTACAGAATCAAAATTTTTAATTTTCTACAATTTGGTAATACTACATTTTATATATGTACATGAGTTTAAAATTAGGTCATGGGTGAAATATATATTGCTATTAATTTAAGGCCAACATTAACTGAGGGATATTAAACATACCGTTTCTGTCGACTAAAAAAATAAAAAAACTTTTTCTGGTCTGAAAGGGAAATTCTTTTAATCAATAGTCTTCCTTAATCTCAAATTCCGTAACCTCGATGTAAAAATACAATTGAACTTCCTGCAAAAAGTCTGTCAGCCATTAAACAATTTTCTCTCTTTAACTAGATATTCAAAATTCAATTATCTGAGAATTTTCAAAGTGACTGGCAGTTTCGAACTTGCTATAATTATTGGAACTGTTTTTGCGCCCAGAGGAGAGATCGCCCTCGCGAAATCGAATTGATTTGTACGGTCCCTATAGAATATCATTAGTGAATGCTGAGTAAAGCTAATTCATCATGTTGTTCAAATTTTTTTGTTTCAAGAAATCATTTGTGGCATTTCAGAGCTTTGCTCTTTGTTCTCTTTGACAGTCTGGTACAATTACGTGAGGTGAAAATTTAATGTTTTGACTATCTAGAATGAATATTAAAATCAGAGAAATCAAATTTATCAAGTCCATAATATGATGAACTTTAAAACAATGTTCTCGTCAGATAAAATACTTCATTTCTATACTAAATGTAAAAGATTTAGAGAAATTTCGTCAAAACATTTCGAATTTTTATTGCATATTTTACAAGGTGGAAACGCTCTTTATCCTTAAAAAAAATTTCGTATTAAAACGAACCATTACAATGCATGTTCGTACGACAATATTATTTTCCTTTTCTTTCAAAACGGACCACATGAATATTTACATTCGTTGTCACTGATAGCTCTGCTCGAGTTTGTAATAAATATGTGGCTGGTTTTGAACTTACGCAATTAATATATATATATATATATATACACACATACTCAGCGTTTTATCCATTGAGTGGGTCGATAAAATGAGGAACAAGCATGTTGTTTGGGAACTAAACTCTGGGGTCAGGTTGACCACCTGACTGAGTCGTATGCTGGTATGGCACTCCACGCCCACGGTAAAGGAATCTAAGTTGGGCACCGCCGGCCTTGGAACACTGCGGACCGTTGCGCCATGAAGTTATATATATATATATATATATATACGTGTGTGCGTGTAATAACACACACAATGAAGGAAGGAAGGTTGAAGAATGATACACACATACGGAAAAAGTCACACGAATTAGAAGGATACATAATCATTTCAAAAACTCGAGGGTTATTCAGTCATGGATCACATGAATATAGAGAGCCGATATGCAGTTATATATATATATATATATATATATATATATATATATATATATATATATATATATATATATATATATATGCACCTTGCTTAATTATTGTAAACATTAACGTTTTATAAATTTCGGAACATAAAATTTCTACAATGGTTCGATATTTTTATCTATTTAACTAATCAGTTATTAGAATTGGTTTGGGTACAATGAATTATCTATTCCTAGAAACTTTTTGACATCTGCATTTCCCGTGTTATCATTATTACTTCAATGAATTTTAAGCATTCCAAATATTCAAATGCTTATATAAATCTCGTCTACAGGATCCATAGTGATTTAGCGTGTGTGTTGCAACTAATAGCGTTATATCCAATGGTTCAAGCTATTTTCAAAAGATAAGTTCAAAACACTTTGTTTACTATTAGACAAAGATTTATGGGGTGTAAACCTATGTTGAACTATATCAAAGTATTGGTGTATATTAATTAATAATTACAGCATCACGTAATATAAACTAAAAATGCTCTAAATATCTCTTGAAACACTATTTTGGAATGCACATTTTTTTAATGAGACTTAAGGGCGGAAAGTACTTAATTAGTATTACTCTAAAATACTAATTAGTTAGTACTTGAACATAATTATACTACATTCATGTATTAAAAGGAAAAATTAATAATTAGATCTCAATGAGTATGGAGATTTATGTTGAACTATATGAAATTTTTATTCAAAAACATTTAAATATTATAAAATATGGGTATCCAGAAGAGATTTGTCTATTACCTGCAATCCAATTTTTCCGATCAAATGCTTAAAAATTTCAAAATTTTGCTTAATAAATAATATATATATATATATATAAGAAACGTATAAATATCAAATGTATTCAGAATTTAGGAAAATTATTTATATTTTTCTGGTGACTTTAAAGGGCCACAATATTTTTTTCTCAGTAATTTCTGCTTTAGGAATTAGTGTTTTAGCAACTTAATATAAAAAAGTACACAAAATCGTTGTGCGAAATTTCAGAGAAATTCCTTGAGAATAATTTTAGATATAATCATTTAAACATAGAAATTCTGAATTCCATCCCGAGATAAACATACTTAAATTAGAAATGTGTAGGAGCGTACGCAGGCGCAGGATAACACATTTTTGTTTTATTTGGCAATGTGAGTAAAAAAAAGGTTATGTTATTTGAATCTAAAAGCCCTATAGTAAATTTTAAGCATAGAATAAAACATTGGGCTCTTCTTTAAGAATTTGTGTCCCGGATTCAACTAAAGCATTGGAAATCCTTAATCAGACCTTAACAATGAAAATGTTTATTTTCGTCCGTAAGTTGTTATTCTTATCATCTTGACAGATCTGCCTTTCTGATTTTCCAAGTCGGCAAAATTTCCAATGGAAGTAATACAAAAATGCCTTGGTGGCCTTTACCGGAGGAAGTAAAAAACGATAACACATTGGTTCGTATTTAATACCTTGAACCATATTTATTTTTATATTTTAACACTGAAATTACTTCTTCGTACTAGACAAAATTTTACTTAATTTTGTGATTTCCCAATGAAAAAAAATTTTAAGATTTATAAAGAAAAATGTTTTAGTGTGAATAACAATGTTTAAAATCGAAATTATTAAAAGGTAATTGTTGAGAATTTTTGAATTTTCCGTTTTCTCTTTAATAAATATATTTTTTAAGCTACCAGATTTATAAACTTCTTTATTTTGAAAATAAAATTGTCATAGTAACTTTGGAATTTATCTCGCTGTGATATGATATAAAACTGTTATTTTCTAAATTATACCTTCATTTTTACAAAATAAAAATAATTTCAATTACAACATTTAAGAATGTTTTCAAATAATCCTTCTTGTGCAATTTTTGAATTAAAAACTTTTCTGTCATTTATAGTTTTAGTTTATTGAACTCAGAGAATAGAAGTAAAGAGTTTAACACGTTCAACATAAAAGTACTCTAATTGCTTTATAACATTTATATTTCACATTATATTACATCTAATATATGAGTCCGGCACACAAGCGACGATTTCAAGATGTCTTCTAAATACGTTAAAAGTAAATGTCATAAAAAAAGACTTGACAAAATATTAACTGTATCCAATGGAAAACGCATTTCGGTCAAAAACGTACGGTAAAAGTTAACTCCTGTGCAGTGGAACAAAATGTGATCTAATATTACTCCTCCTCTTGACAAACAAGATATTTTCCTGATTCCGAAAAATGAAAACGGTTAAGGGGACAGTGGACCTTCAAACCTGACTTTTTTTGTTTTGAATGGATTTGCTTTAAATTTGAATATGTGATTAGTACCATAGATATATAAAAGTGGTTAAAATTTAAAGATGAAGTATTAATAATTTATGAATAATGAATTATTGGTTATATAAAAAATTGGCCTAATTAAAAATGTTCCATGCTCATTTCTTTTGCATATAATATGGTAATTTTTATTTATAGGATACCTTATAGAACTAACAATAAAACTTATTGGTTATTTTAAGCATTCATTAAAAATATAAAGACAAAAGATAATAATAGGGAAAACACCCTTTTTATTAAGCAAAATACCTATAAATAATTTTTCCAAGTACAAAATTTAGAAATTCTGAGCTAGGAAGCATAATTTTTTTCAATAGGATTTATTTGATATACAGTTAAGTATATAAAACTTAAATTTCAAGGCAATACGATAATTAGAAATGCGCCTGGGGCAGTTAGAATATTCGTATGACATGAAAATTTTTATTTTGAGAAAAACACATTTAAAGTTATTGCTATTAGTAACCACATAATATCTAAATTAAATACAAATGTCTATAACTAGGAAAGTAATCACAGAAATTAAATATTCTTTTTGCAACATATTCCTACCCGTCCGTATTTTCACAATTCAATAAAATAAAAAAATCGATTTTTTGCACAAATTTCACAATATTGAAAGTCCACTGTCCCCTATAAGTTTGAGTGACTATGTGGCCGATTCCAGCTCTAGCTGAAAATGTAGCAACCTCTCTAGAAACCATTTTGAAGTAAGTTAGGCCGTTTGGTTGTTTAAGAAATCGAAAGAGATAACTACCATTTCCATTGTTTATCCGAGACGAACACCTAAGATCTTTAGCCTTCGTCTTCGCTTTACTTAAGCACCAAGAGAGGTTGATCTTGGTTTTGAAGACAATTTGGCGAGCTTGTAAGCAATCTTTTTCCCGCGGACTTCACAATGTGCAGGAACCCATTGAAAGTTAATATTTTTGTCCCTTAAATACAATAGAAGGACTCTGATTTCGCGAATACGAAAAAAAGTAATCGTTTAAGTTTGTACTGTTGGAGGATTTGTAGAGACGGCATGAAATCTGTCAAAATACAAATTAGGGCCTTATTATACAGAGCCACAGCTGTGGCGCGCGTTCGCCACAGAACTGTGGCGCTGTGCAGTGACTCTGTATAAGCTTCATAGGAAACAATGGTCAGCTGCCGCAACCACAGTCGCGCAGGCGAGCCACAAGAAGCGAGGGTAGGCGACTGGAGTAGCTCGCCCAGGCCACAATTGCGACCTGTAGCCACAGCTGTGGATCAGTATAATAAGCTCCTTACGATTGCATGTATCGCTTCGAGTCGCTTGTCTGGGCGTGGGAAGTTGTGGCGAACGCGCGCCACAGCTGTGGTTCTGTATAATAAGGCTCTTAGTCTGTTTCTCCATGAGAGACAACGAACAAAGACAGGATTGAGTACCAATAATTCGGCATCCATACGGCATCCAGTCGGCATGGAGATGGAGGCACAAAAATTGTCTCAATGATGTCTTTTATAAAATAAGCGGCTTCAGCTCTAGAGTTCTCCAAATCAACAGAAACTTCAGTAAATAGTACCTTAAAATGATCAGAGAAGTCGGAATTTAAAGACAGTCAGATTTCTCAAATGTTGAGTTTTATCTCTCCTGGGGGCAAACTCCGGGTTGTTCAGAACAAATTTACATTCCAGTGAAATGCAAGGAGGTTCGAAAAATCTGATTGAAAAATCTAAAGGCACAGTGGGCCAGAACTGAGTGGCAAGTAAATTGACCCTGTGGCCAAAAGACTGTCCAGGTTTGCTGAACATTCAAGCCCGACGACTATAACGAGACATTTCAATGTCTCCTTCTGGTTTCGGAGACGTTATATATATATATATATATATATATATATATATATATATATATATATATATATATATATATATATATATATATATAAAATTTTGCGTATTGTATAATTTTGGTTATGAATTTCTGTTGCTTTATAAATATTTATAAAATAAATTCGTTGGGTAAAAAAGCGTAAAAATTCTGACCCAAGTATTAGAAATACTATCTGAATAATAATGAGATATACAGGGTATCCGGGCTAAAAGTATCCAAAAGTGATGGCTTATTTTTACTTAGCTACCCCTTAGAATTTAAAAAATTAAATAGAAAGAATATCTCACCAAGTTTTAATATCAATCATAGATTTCAATCATAGTATCATATATTTCGATGTGTGCCCCTTTTGTAGCACGACGAACGTCTAAATGGAAATCCAGTTCTCTCCAAGTGTTTCGTTGCATATCAGGAGTTATTACACGAATTGCTTCAATGATACGCTTCTTCAACACATCCACAGTTTCAGATTTTTCTTTATACAGATTGTATTTAATGAATCCCCAAGCAAAAAAGTCTAAAAATAAGTCATCACTTCTGGATACCTTTAGCCCGGACACTCTGCATTGAAATAAGGTCATAATAAACGTAAAATCTTGAAATTAACTCATCGTAAACAAATTGAAATTAATTCATTAACTTATATTTACTGTCATAATAATATCTTAAAAAGTTTCTAGGTCATTAAAATTCATTTAAAAGTGCATACAAATATCTTAAAAAATACCGTAAGAAAGCATTGAAATGAAACTCCCCTTATATAAAATAACACGTACTGTACCTTTGCTCGCTAGATTTATCGTTCTGTATAAATCTTTATTCTTGAAGGCATTTCTTCCTTTTAGATGATTTCTTTTTAAGTAGAAATAGAAAAATCAGAAGTAAATCCACTAAGTGTTTACTATGTTTTGATATAAGTACATCCTAGTTTTTTTCCGCGGAAATGGTTATAGATCTTACATTTATTTTTATCCCAGACATGCTCTCTTCCTTTGATAGTTCATTTTCCCAGATTGGGTTATTAATCGTTCGTAACCGTGTTGTTCCTTTTACGAGCGTGGAAACTCGGATCATCGGGAGAGAAAAATTTAGCTCAATTATCTTTCCCCAGGGATCAGTCAGTTTGTTCTCAGCCTCATTTATTCTGGAGAAGAAAAAAAATGAAGTAGAAAACACAGTTACGAAACGGCTGGAAATCTGAAAATTGCATTGCGTTTCAATAGAAGAATTTAGCAAACCACATTTTTATTCAACTAAAGGTTTTTAATGAGTAAAGTAAACTGCTTTTTCCTTGCATCTGTCACAAAAACTGAGGGTCGAGTTAGCTTAGTGGTTATGTTTTGGGATTCGGATTGGGGGTAATCAGTTCGAATACCTTCTTGTCTATATCGAAGTCCACATTTGTGCGCTTTCACGTTCGCTTTCGCTTTCAACTTGCGCTTTCTCTTTCCTTTCAACTTGATTTTATCGCATATCTCTAGAGGCATTCAATTTGTTGTCCACACTTGTTCAACAGTTCATGCCTCACGAGAAGGAAGAGTCGGACGCTTTGTCTTTCTTTTCAACTTGCTTTTAGCGCATGCCTCTAGAGGCATTCCATTTATTGTCCACACTTGTTCAACAGTTCATGCCTCACGAGAAGGAAGAGTCGGACGCTTTGTCTTTCCTTTCAACTTGCTTTTAGCGCATGCCTCTAGAGGCATTCAATTTGTTGTCCACACTTGTTCAACAGTTCATGCCTAACGAGAAAGAAGAGTCAGACGCTTTGTCTTTCCTTTCAACTTGCTTTTAGCGCATATCTCTAGAGGCATTCAATTTGTTGTCCACACTTGTTCAACAGTTCATGCCTCACGAGAAGGAAGAGTCGGACGCTTTGTCTTTCCTTTCAACTTGCTTTTAGCTCATGCCTCTAGAGGCATTCAATTTGTTGTCCACACTTGTTCAACAGTTCGTGCCTCACGAGATGGAAGAGTCGGAAGCGTGTTTACTTACGGCGGTTAGTGCTGCGTTTCTTGTGATTTCGAGGAGAAACAGAAGAAGAAAATGTCAACGAGTGATCTGGACAAAACATTTTTTTTCGAAGAAGGAATAGCGAATTATTATTGGAACTTCACGTACATAATGGTTTCTTCGGGAATTTTACAAGAATGTTGGGGGAAAACTTTCACGAACTTTTGACCATGATCGAGTTGGCAATTTAATAAAAAATACTTACTTCGTTCATTATACAACGAACTGGATCGTTATACAACGTTCTGGTTGTTATACAACGACCTGTAAACACAGAGTTCGAGTATTTCAATCACGAGGGTACTCAGAATATAGTCTTATTAGCTCTTGTTCATGCAAACTAATGCTTTAAAAAGTTAAAATCCGGCTACGAGCGATATATAGAAATTCTACTTCCAGACCTGAGTGAAATGCTCATTGTTACACTTTTCCCGGGTTAAACTGTCTAGAGCTTTATCTAATTTTTACAACTAAAATATGAACTAAACAAGATTAGGTTGTTTTTCATACTTCAATACTTCATACTTTCAATACGGTTTTTCATATAGAAAATGAAATGATATTTAATTATTTGAAATAAAAAGCAAGTAACTCCAGTAAGTAAATTACGTGATATTTTGTTACTTGAAATAAAGTATTTAAATTAATAAAGTAAGTGATCTGTTATTTCAAAATAATGTATTTTAATGAAATAGAGATGACCAATTTGCGTTATTATAATTAGTTTTTTTACAATAAAAAATAAGCACTTTATTTCAAATAATGAATATGTAATAAGTACCTTATTTTAATGTAAAAAAATATAAACAAAACAAACTACCAAAAAAATTAAAAAACGAGCATAGACTGCCAAACAAGTTAACTTAAAACCTACCCTAGCAATGAAAACATAAAGATTGCGCAGTGGCTTCATATCCTCATATTGAAAATGGACAAATATAACTAAAAATAAATAAGTTCCCCTTGAGGTAACTGATTTGGTTAGGCTAACTGATAGCGAGACCAGTCGGTTACCTGGTAGATATCGACCTGGTATATACCTGGTAGACCCTGTGGTAGATATCTATACTTTGTTCTATCCACTTATACAGATCACGGTGGTTGGATGAAATATAGTCGGGGGGATTGTACAGGGCAAGATAAGAAATTTGACTTCTTTTTCATGCTTGTCAAACTAATACATGATAATTTTAGGCTGTATGTATAGGGGCATTATCATCCTGGAGAACGCCATCTCCTGCAAGAAACAATTTTTGCACCATAGCATGGACTAGTGAGCTAAAATTTTGACATAGTCCTTCCCATTCAATCTCCCTTTTAGGGTTACAATAAGGCCTGAAGAAAACCACGAGATGCCATGCCAAACCCTGATAGATCTATTTCCATGATTGACAGTTGAGATCAGGCAGCCATAATCTTGCGCTTGTGTACGTGTTCTCCATACATACGTACGTCCTGTTGCAAGGAACAATGTGAACAATGATTCGTCGGACCAAATGCCGTTTTTTGACATATTACTTGACCAGGATTTACGATTATGGCACCATTGAGGACGATATTGTATGTACGATATGTATTACCATCTATTAGAAGTGGCTTGGGAATAGCTACTCTTCCGTAAAGGATTTGTTTGTGAAGTCCCCTTCTACCTCTAATGGTTGATACCGGAACATGCAGATGCAGATTGAACTCTTCGGTCATTTTGGTTGCAATTGTTTTCTTTTTTCATCTCACAATCCACTTCAATACCTCATTCGTCTCTTTCACTCAGCTCTCCCTTTCGTCCAATATCCTGTTTGTCAAAGGATGATTTTCCGTGCACTCTGTATGCTATCATTACTTTCGATACCATAGCTCGAAAAACACCCATTAGCCTGGGGGTTGCAGTAATAGATACTTTAATTTAAACACGCTCCAACAATTTGCCCTTTTCGCAAGGTCTGCAAGATTTGACATTTTACGATTTTCCCCTAAAAAGCACGATGCCCTTAGCTCCATTACTGTTATCTGATAGTATAATAATACATATACTATATTTTATAAAAAGAATACCGGTGTTCAGACTCTTGTTCTAAGGAATACGAAGCACATTTATAAACACTAATAATATTGATAGGTGTTTCCATTATTTTGATAGCCACCTGTCTGTATATATATATATATATATATATATATATATATATATATATATATATATATATATATATATATATATATATATATATATATATATATAATAAGAGTAATGAATTAAGGGTCTATGTCACTATACGCCATGGTGCAGTGGAGATAACGATATCGATGTTGTACGTAGTATTTTACACCTATCATTAATACTCTGCCTCATACAAGCAGCTGAAAATATTGTGTATCTAATGTCTGTAGATATTTAGTCAAACTTAGATAAGCCGACATGTTAATAATCTTAATTTCATTACGTGTGTATGATTGTATATATCATCCTATGCAGGCTTGATTAAAGTAGGTTTCACTGTACATCAGAAAGAAATATACTGATGAAGCCAGGAAATGTTTGGATTATATTTTAGTTAATGTTTATATCCTTATAATGTTTATATCTTCTGGTGGAATTAACTCTGTTTATGTTGTTTTCAAGGATGTTTCGGATAAAGATTTTTTGGAGATTTATAATATCAGATTGAATATACTTTATCCAATATTTTAGTTGATGGGAAAACCTAAATGGACTACCAAATTTTAATTAGAGATCGAATGTCATACAATTTTGTTATATCAAAAATCTCTTTCATATTTTTAATAAAAATCAAAAAATGAACGAGCGAATTTCTGTATGATTGTTCCAAGTGTCTTAAGTACGCAATACTGTACTATGAAACTTTGCTGTGTTTGCAAACTTACGAGAAGGCAAGTAGATCATGTTCTTGCGTGCTATAGGTACCATTAATCAGAAACAAATGCTCGAATGATTTCTTCATTACTTACGTGGATTACTGTCTGTAATTCAGCCATTTCTAGATTAAAGGTTTTGGGGGGGAATTTTTTCAAGACTCAATCATAATGAAGAAATGCGTGCAGTTAATAAATATTGAATGGTTTTTTTAAGAATTATTACCATGATATTATATTTTTTCAATGCATCATTGATATTTTTACGTGAGTTTCAGCAATAAAGCACAGCGAAAGCGGTATCTGAAGACTGCTATATCCTTCAGCAGAATTTGATGACAGATTGACATTTTCCCCTCTCTAAAGCAAAATTTCTTTGTGTAGACTAACATGAGGTTCCTCTGATAGATATTTCTAACAACCAAGTATTTGTTACTTGATATAGTTTATAACTAGTTTAGTAAGTATTAGAGTTTATATGTCAATAAATATTTCAGGATTTCTCAATTTATAAACTTGTATTTTGCAACGCTCACCGAAAATTTTGCTATATTAAACTATACAGTTTTACCCGTCTCTAAAGCAAAATTTCTCCGTGAAGACTAGTATGCAGTGCCTCTGGTAGATTTTTATAACAACGAAGTATTTGTTTCTTGATATAGTTTATAATCAGTTTAGTAAGTATTATATGTCAGTAAATATTTCAGGATTTCTCAGTTTATAAACTTGTATTTTGCAACGCTCGCTGTAAATTTTGCTATATTAAACTATACAGTTTTACCCGTATCTAAAGTAAAATTTCTCCGTGAAGACTATCATGCAGTGCCTCTGGTAGATTTTTATAAGAACCAAGTATTTGTTACTTGATATAGTTTATAATCAGTTTAGTAAGTATTAGAGTTTATATGTCAGTAAATATTTCAGGATTTCTCAGTTTATAAACTTGTATTTTGCAACGCTCGCTGTAAATTTTGCTATATTAAACTATACAGTTTTACCCGTATCTAAAGTAAAATTTCTCCGTGAAGACTATCATGCAGTGCCTCTGGTAGATTTTTATAAGAACCAAGTATTTGTTACTTGATATAGTTTATAATCAGTTTAGTAAGTATTAGAGTTTATATGTCAGTAAATATTTCAGGATTTCTCAGTTTATAAACTTGTATTTTGCAACGCTCGCTGAAAATTTTGCTATATTAAACTCTACAGTTTTACCCGTCTCTAAAGTAAAATTTCTTTGTGTAGACTAGCATGCGGGGCCTCTGGTAGATTTTTATTAGAACCGAGTATTTGTTACTTGATATAGTTTATAATCAGTTTAGTCAGTATTAGAGTTTATATATCAGTAATTATTTCAGGATTTCCAAATTTATAAACTTGTATTTTGCAACGCTCGCTGAAAATTTCGCTATATTAAACTATATAGTGACTACCTATCATTCGTTGAAAAACTTTTAAGTTCTAAGAATTTCAGTATAAATCAATAATACGTATATTAAGCACTTAGATGAGAAATTTACTGAATAATTCACAGGTTAAAATCATATATATCATCCTTCGTAGGCATTATGATGGAGGTTGTTACAGTACGATGAATTTGAAAATAAATCTTTTTTAATTACAGTGGTCTCATTGTATATGATATCATACCTCGTGTATGCTTTAGTAAGAAAAATGATAAATCACTAGGGTACTAAAAATGAATCTCTCTCAAAAAAGTTGGTAACATCTTTTTCCCTACTCATTTAAAAGGTCAGTCATGCAATATCTTGTATACACAAAATATATTCTTACAGCTGAATATATTTTGTGCTGGATATATCCTCAAAATAAATAATATCGCATAAATATACTTAATTTAAAAAAGGGAAATTTTAATTTTAAGCGTCAATGAATGCTCATTTCTTTGAATCCAATGAATAGATCTCTGATTTATAAAGGCGTATCTACAATTTAAAAATATTTTTAAAAAATTGTTCAACCAAAATTTAAAAATTTACCTCTCATTGACTATATTTGTGAAATAAAATCATATTAAACTATTTAATTTAAATTCTAACCATCCTTAACGTAATCTTTTTAATGTAAGCATAAAATTATTTTACTTTTATTCTTGAAAATTTTTAATATACGCACATGATAAGAATTAAAAGATATACGTCTCCTTAAAATCACATGAGACTATCATAATTACATTTTTATACAAGCTACACTACACATTTTCATGATAATTAAAATAATTTTAAATTTTATATAAACAAGCAAACACACGCACACACACACACACATTTAGTATAAGTATATATATATACTTATACTAAAACATAACCCTGAGGCTGTATTTTCCATCTCTATTTTACAATAAATATAAGAACAATAACTGTTATATTGAAAAATAAATAATAAAATTAGTTTTCAGCAATTTAAAATTTTCTTGCCTTTAGCATACGGCATGAGATATTCCATTGGTTTCTGTTTCTGTTTCATTGTATATTCCTTATTTTACACGAGCTGGTAAAACCTTATTCAATGCTTCATCGTTCCTATTTCGTATTCCAAAAAGTCAAAAGTTCTTCTGTGCAACCAAGTAGAACATACGGTTTCTGAAAAGTGTATAAAATAACTTTTGCGTAAAACACCCGTGCATTGTTATGTATACAGTCCGGGGAACACGGTGTTTTTGACGACACCATGTTTACATAATTTCATTCTAGAATTCCCCCAGACAAAGTGTCCAATTTACTCACCCGAGACAACGTCAAGTGTGCTTGTATAAACCATAACACAAGCCTCCTACTACCCCTTTTCACTCAAAAAAGCTATGGAGGGGGGAGGAATACAGGCGCTGGGAGGAACAGAAAACAGTACTTCATGTCACGATAGGCACTTCCTTCCTTCTTATCGATTTTTTAAAGAAATTTGTCTTTCCCATCAAAATTTGCATTTTAGGATAAAGTCAGTGGAGGGAAATGAAGCTGAGCAAAAATTCCAAAGCAAACACCATTTCTTAGTAATACAAACCGTTAAATTTTAAATAAGCTTCTTTCCAAAAATAGTTAAATTATATATATATATATATATATATATATATATATATATATATATATATATATATATATATATATATATATACGGGGTATGCCAAAAAAGTATTTCTCAGTTTAATAAATTGCTAAATTAACTAATCCCTCTTGAGCTTTTCGTAATTTTTATATTTACCCCCAAGCGAGCGCTAAGCTAAAAAGACACGTGACACCTTGCAGTTACTTAGAAATTTAATTTCCCGCAACTTTATAATTTGCTTACCTAATGATAATTTTGACAACAGAAAGGACCCACCTTGTGAATCTGAGGTATAAGGGTGTGGTATGATTTTGTGTAATTACTTTTGTTCTCTTCAGAAGAATGTGAGGTTCACTTGTCCAGCGTTGACCACGCTCCCAGAAAAACTTAAATCTGGTTTTATAATATGAAACTGTGTATTTTAGTGAAGCTTGGCCTCTTCGATTTTACGACTACATTTTTTTTTCAGATGGTTTACTCATGTTCTAAAATTTAAACCTAAATTATATATTGTTATAGAATTATTAGTGGAAATCTTAACATTGGGCATGAGTAACAAAATAGTAGATATCTCTCTTTTCCTCAAATATCTTCTTCAGTCGACAATTGATGAATTAACCCATTAAGCGCCGCTATATGAACCGCATCATCTAAATATAATCTAACGTATTTTTTTAGTACATTACTTGTCTCCATTGATATGCAGTTTAAAGTTTTTAAAAATCTGTATTGGTATAGAATTTATGATAGGTTACATAATTGCCAGATAAAAAGAACCTTTTATATACCACGATTTTAAATTTTCTGTTCAATCATATAAACTTGACAATTCTATGTATTAATAAATACTTTTTTAAAATTTTTTGATGAATTATCCCATCAATTGAAAGAAAATGAAAATAATTGGAAGTTAACTTGCGTTTAACTTTTCGTTCCCGTCCCGGATGATAGATGGCTGCACAAGTCTACAAAACAAAATTAACCGAAAACGAATTCCATTCTCCTGAAAGATGGCTAAAAGTATTAAAATAATGCATTGTCATCGTGTTCTGAGCTATTCTAAAAGTTCCAAATGTCTAGCCAGTCGGGAAGTTAGTTAAAAATTGATTGCAAGATTTGTACGGGACAAACACACACACAAACAAACAAACTAGAAGGCTAGTTAATAAAGACATGGTAATAAAATTGGGAGACTTGGTGTCTAATGCGGGTAACGCTTGTTTGTTCCGCGTATAGACATCCAAACTAGATGTGACTCTAAATTTATGCATGTAAGCATTTAAAACCTCGTGCAATGATTATTCTATATTATTAATGGAATCAAATATACATTTTTTTAGAAATATCATTGTAATTTTTATTGGTGTATAAAAATCGCCTGTGCTAGAATGTGATATCCACTAAATAGGACGATTCCGGTACATTTCTGTATGTCCATTTCAGACAATAAAAATGCGTTGTTGCTCTATTGCAGAGAATATCTTGAAGTTTCTTCAGTAAGAAGTTTCCTGATCTCCGAGTCAAAGCACATTTGGTAAAGTCCATATGGAGATTTCATTAATAATTCAGCCCAGGTCTCTTCAAGTGTTGACATTTCTTCAGATTCATTAGCCAACATTCAATTTTCTTTTTATAATTTGATAATTTCTTTTTGGCTTTCTTTGTGACTATACAATATGCTAATTATAATTACAATAAAACGGATCTTAAATAAGCAGACCTGCGTCATAAACAGTACACTTGTAGGGGAAGCGCTGGTAGTGAAAAACCTTACGGTTGCCATTCCAGAAAACATAATAAATTATACAGAGCATGAAGCAAGGTACATGGCTAAGCAGAGTAAAAACATTCTTTAAGTAGTCCTTAACGAACTAATATGTGTTATTTTATGTTACGCTAAGTCAAAACATCACGTAAAAAGCAGGAAAAGGGAGGAGGACTGTCTGCATATTGATAAGTTAATTAACTATATTATAATAAAATAGTTTGGTTTGGTTTCTAATGCTATGGTCAAATTTTTGCCACACGAGGGCTAATTAAACCGGGACCCACTGCTTAAAGTCGATCTCGAACGGCCACAAACGGCCAAGCCAGGTATGGGACTCAAACCCACAGACTCTGGTATCGATTTCCAAGGCCCTTCGGCCATCGTCCAGCAACATAATTAAAAACAGGAAGACAAGATATATATATATATATATATATATATATATATATATATATATATATATATATATATATATATATATATATATATATATATATATTTCCACGATAGATGCGGGAACATTATAAAGCAATATGATTGTCGGGACTGGATGAAATCAAAGACACATAGTGGAAAACGATGATTCGGGGAACGATCGATCGAGATTCCACTATATATATATTGTGTGTGTAAAATATGAATACTTTTTTCATTTAACAGCAGTAGTAAAATTGGTAATTGCACGTTGAATCAATATATGTAATTTTATTAAGCAGTGCTAATTGAGATAGTTTTTTTACCAATTTAGCAATTTAATATGGATATTAGTAACTTATATTTATTTAAAAACGTACATAGTTTTGTCGCATAAAATATGTTCCAAACAATATCTTAAAAACATAAACTTAGGGATTTTACGAGGGTATATTTCAATATTTGTTTCTTTTGAGCATACATATACTTTAATACGTACATACTTATGCAATATAAATAAATATTTGTATGTCTGCTCGTATAAGTATGTTTGTTTAAAAATATAGGTTGTATATATTAGAAAATTGATGCATTCTTTTAAATCCCCGTATTAAACGTTTATACATATAATACCACGTTCATATGTTTATTTTACTTATTTATTTTTCAGAAAATATTCTCATTTTATCATGAAGACTGTTTGAAGTTTCAGCTATTTTCTTTGAGCTGAATTAATAGAAGTGTGCTTTAAAGATCGATATTTGTGATATAACTGCATATTTTTAAAATTTCGTGAGCATTTAATAAAAAAAAATCATATCAGGGATTGTACACCTGCAACATAAAATCCTCTAGTATTCTGTCAAATTATTCTTAACGTAAATATAAGATACTTTATTATTATATGTGAAAAAATATCTTAGCTTTGACGGATTAAGTGTCTTCCGAAGTTTTACATACACAAATTTAGAAAATTCGATAAAATGTGAAGAAAATATGTCTTAATGCAAAATAAGCAGTATTTTAGCTTTTATTTTAGCTCTTTCCTTCTGCTTTCTGTTTATTTTAAGCAACTGTTTAATTTTTATGTGTTCCCAGGTTTAAATTGATCTCGCACAAAGAAACACTATATGCATGATATTATTTAATTATGTCATGCTATTTTTGTAGGATCTCCCCTAAGGTTCCAATAAGGTCTATGCCCCAGTATAAGGTTGAAATCCAGTAAGATCTATTAATATGCTTTTTGATCAACAACCGAAGATATTAATATCATTAAACGGTTATAATTATGAATGATTAAAGTATCCCCGATATTAAAATCATCAGAAGAAAAAATCTATCTAAAACATCTTTGAAAATTGATTCCTCAAATTACATCTCTCGTTTATGTTAAATCAAAGGGTATTAAAATTTCAACATCAGGAGCTGTAATTATGTGGGAAATTTTTAAATTTCTTTTTCGATGTTAGCCATAGCAGACATGCAATTAGTTGTTCAGTTCTAAATAGTAACGAGGAAGATGCTATTCTTTGTAACTAATTGTTTAAATTCTGTTCTGATTGGGCAATTTAAAATAGGTAAAGTTAATGCTTTTGAGTATTTTTTGTGAAATTAAGGTGACTGCCTACGTTGAAAATGTCTTTTTTTGCCCATTTTCAACAATTTCATTTTTTGCAAGAATCGTGTAATTAAATCTTTTCTCTTTTCAAAATTGTTTGGATTTTTATTCTACATCAATTAGAAGCAGATTTATAGTTATTTAAAAAAACATCTTCTGCTACAAAATTGTAGTGACAAAAAACTTTAAATGAGTTTTTCTCAGAATTATGTTTTTTAGCACAAATCTCTACGGTTATCATGATATCTCACATAATAAGGTATATAATTTTATTAAAGTTTTCAGGAAATGTTTTAGATGTTATTGTTAATGAAATGACGCACAATAATTCGTGTATAATAAATATCTTTTTTGAGGGGGGCTGTTTTTATGAGGAAAGGAGTCACGAATCGGGGAAAATTTTCATATTGGAACATAAAATTGCATGTATTATTTTTGAATTTAAAAACTTACCTTGGACTGTATGTCATTTTGAAGATAACTGTCATATGTGTCATGTGTGAGAAGGAAATTAAAATAGCAGCATTATGATTTTGTGCAGAGTGATATAGCGTTTTAGCTAAATTTCATTCAAAATTACTTCAAATTGAACAATTTATAAAAAAGTATGCTATTAACAGGTAAATTTTTATTCACTCACACACTCATACACACACACATACACACATGCACACGGGAGTATATGAGTAAACAATATAAAAAAATAAACTGCTATGACGAAATGAGATTTTTTTTTAGTCTATTGCAGTTCTAATCACTTGATAACTCTTTTGTGTAACGGTTTTTATTCTTCTTTTCCACCGAGATTTATGACAATAGAAACCTTCATCCCATAAAACAACAGTGACACCGAACACGCATAAACTTCTGTTGGACATGGAACTGTCCTTAGAGGGACCTATGTTGGGATACACCGGGTTGTAATGTATATTATGAGATGATTTATGGTTTTCAAATCATTTATTTTTAATCCAGCGTTCATTCCATATAGCCTTGCGATCTTTAACATTTTCATTCGCAAATTTTCTCTGTCGGGAAAACTATTTTTTCACCCGTGTTTGTACGTCAAAATGTTCAAAAATAGCCCGCGCAGATACTGGGACAGAAAATTGAACGACCAAAAAGATGTAATTATGAAACGTATGTATTGGATTTTATCGCTCTGTTGGCCCTCCGAATCGGAAAGGGGAATGATGGATGATTTTCAACCGTGCGGGAAAGAATGACCATTCCGGAATCCCCCTTGATTAAACCACTCCTGAATTGCGTAGAAATTTCCTTTAATCCCTACAAATAGGAATCTGAAGGAACTAAATCGGTAGAGAGTCACAGCTTTATGAAATTCGATGAGATATGAAGGATATGCAGGGTTCTTTTTAATATTTCACGCAGAATTGGCCTCAAAAAATGGACTTGATTAGTGAAGGGTTAAATCATCCATGCCATCATGTACCACCAAATATATTTAGCCCCACAAATGAAATAAGTTCTAATATTTTTCATTCACAAGATTATGAAGAAATATGATTTTTTCTTATATAATTTCTTCTCGGGAAAATGAGTTATAAATTAATATGTGTTGACTATTTAATTCTCATTTATAATAAGACTAGCTGAATACCCGTGCTTCGCCATGGAGTACATTCAAATGCAATACAACGGTCAATGTATGCAATTAATGCCAAAAAATATTTATTTATATTTATAAAAAACTCGTAACAGATGTTTTTATAGACAAAATAATGTAGAGGAAAATATTAGAATTAAATGCAACGGTCAATATATGCAATTAATTTGTATGTTTAATATCCATAAAAATACTAATTTTAAAATCTTCCTAAAGCTTCCTAAGCTTACTAATTCTTAAAAGCTTCCACCTCAATTAGTATAGTGGTTAAATTTTATCTTTTACCATATTTTAATATTTCTTTTGTCAATGTATTTCGTTGTTATACATGTGACGCAAAATTAATTTGAAGTATCACAAAAAGAAAAGAAACCGCGTTATCAGCATTTAATAATTCAAATTCTAAAAAGTAATATATAAAAATTCCCCAAAAATCAGAAAATGGAGGTAAAAATTTGAAAAAGATTTCTATTTTGAAGGAATTTTTATGATCTTTCCCGTGATGTAATTGTTATAACCCTCAGATTATTATTTTAAATGCAAACTTTAAAGAATGTTACAAAAACAGCTTAAACGTTTAATTTTTAAAAAATCTAAGAATTTTTCAAAAATCTTTCTTAGTACACCCCTACACTATAAGAAGAATCGCCAAGCAAACTTTCAGTCCTTTAGGTCCAGCGGTTTGGTCTGTGCGTTATCTGTCAGTCAGTCAATCAGTCCGTCAGTTACGGAACTGTTTTATATATATAGATAACTTAAATAATAATACGTTACAGGTAATTTCCTTTGTAGTTTCAGTGAATGTTTATTGAAACCTCAGTCAAACAACATGACAAATTAAAATTCGTGTTTCCTTTTATATTGTTTCAATTAAAATTTTCAAATGTTTGGAAAACGTTTTTAAATAACCAAGTTACATAGTATGTATTTTAATTGTGACTTTTAATATATAATACAGGAAAAATACATGCTGAGGTTAGAAAAAACAAACAAATTTAGCTCCTGATATTTTCTGTTTCATAGTCATTAAATAGTTCCAAATATTCATAAAATGCGCAAGAAATAAAGTTTTTACAATGTTGATTATTATTATTAGATTGGATGTCAAACACGAAAAAAACACTAAATTTAAAATTAAATATATATGAAACTCTTAATCCTTTACTTTCCGGATTGAGTTCTAAAGATCCATTCTGTTTAGTATCCGAGCAGCAAAAGAAAATAAACGCAGACCTCCAAACAAACCAATCAAAACCGTTTTATACTACTTCTTGTTTCAAACTTTTAGTGCTTAATTTTCAAAGTTTGCCTTTAAACGGCACCAAAACATATCATAAAATGCACAGTTGGTGAGAACACTAACTTAGCAGAACTTTGTTTGATTCATCTGTTGTAGTGTGTGAGGTGAAAATAGGATTTTCCTTTGGTATTTATTTTGTTGAATAAACAAAAGACAGGGAAAATTCTACAAAGACGTATAATACAGTTTAGTTGTTTATAAGGTTTCTAAACTGCTACTTAAAATGATCGCATCTTGAAAAATCAATTATTGTAGGATTACATTGGGAAAAATTGCCGTATCCTATAATTTCCTTAAAAAGTGTTAGTGAGATTAATTTATCGATAATTACTAGAAAAGATACAAACTAGGATAATTTATGTATGCACTCATTGTCATAAATGGCAAGAGCTTACTCTAACTATAATTAAAGATACAGATATAACTATTCAATCTAAACAATTTATCAAGTGACAAATGCATTTTATGACATTTAGTGAGAACGATAATTTATAATATCAGCTTCTAACATCGTATTCGGGGAAAAATGTTAATGGAAATACTACTTTGCTTTCAATTAGTCTGTTCACAATCTTAATTCATTAGTAGGTGTTACATACGTCGTTGCTGTTGTTTAACAATGTGGGGCACTTGGCACTGAATGCATCTGCGAGAATCTTTGGTTGCTTTCAGTGGGGGCATCGAATGGTTCAACCAACACCACCCCCTGGTGCCACGTCAATTTTGAGTTCTCTACCTTTGATTTTTGATATTATTTCTGTTTTTATTCTTTGTCATAAAATTATCCACAAGCAAATTACAGATGCTAGTCAGCGTAAAAGACGTAAGCTTAATTATACATCAGTCAAACGAAGTTTCATCTTTTTTTTAAATTAAGTATGAAGTCAGGTTTACAGTCTAATTTTAGATGAAGCAAATGAGATGGATAAGAAAATAAAATTTTATCTATTGTTAAATAACCATCCTATTCTTATGAAGAGTGGCATCAAAGTACTGGCATTTATCATTTATACCTTCCCGGAATATTTTCAATAACGTGGTGAAATCTAGGATAGAATAAAATTAATATATACAGATTTAATAAATTTATTAGGGATATATCGTATAAAAAAGTACATTGGAAACTGTAATTGCTAAAATGATTTGCATGTAAAAATATCCATGTACTTTATCATTAATATGATATATCAAATAGAATAATCAAACAGCTACGACATATTACGACTGGTCTTTACTACAAGAGTCTTAGATTTTAAATCTTGAGGTTCATACAAGTGTTAGAGGCCGTTTCAAATAAGGTTTTAAACTGTTAATTTCAATGATATTTAATTCTGGTATAGCAAAAAAATAATGGGCAAAATGTTGTTAGACGAAACCTTCTATAAAAATAATGAAAATATGTGTAGTTTTTATTAGTAATCTATACTGATGTTTTAGTTCATCACAATAAAAATAAGAACTAAATACAATCATTATTTTACGAAGGAATAAACATTATCTTTCGGAACAAATTAACTATACAATAAAAACGAATTTTAATTTGGTTAAAAGCATATTTACATTTGTTGATATTATAACACAAAACTAACAAAAATATTGATGAAGTTAGACGTTATCTATTAATTTTTATTCCATGCGTGTCAGGCATTTAATTACAATCGTTGCAGATAATTGTATTATGCAAAAAAAGCAATTAGTATTGAAAATATGCATAACTCAGTTTAAAACTATTGATTTTAACAGAAAAGTACAAATAACTTAAAGTTATTTTGAACTATTATTTTTAAAACCTTAAATTAACATTTTTGTATTATAAAAAGTACTTTTTTGGGGTCAAGCCAAAATTTGCATTACTATTTACTGAAGCTCATTAATTACGGAGTAAAATTTTAAAAATGGAATATTAATTAATGAACATAACTAGCTAATTTATTATCTCCAAAATAGTTTTGTAATAGAAGATGGTTGATTGGCGTTATTACAGAAAGCCCTACAGTTATATTTTGTTACATGAGAGAGCTGAATAACTAATCGTCTTTTACAGAAGAACCATCATACATTCAAGTCGATATATCTTTAAACCAAGCGGTCTCTTTATAGGATTCATATTATGAAGTTTTATCTTTGTTACAATTTGCTTTCTTGTAGAATCTGTTTTAGCCGGTAGCATTCACCCCATCACTGATAATAAATAATAATAATGACGATTATCAGTCAAAATCATTTCATGTGAACGATTAAATGATAAGAACGTAACATAATACAGTCGAACCTCCATATATCGAAGTAGCAAAATGCCGGAAAAAAATTCGATATATAGAAATTTCGATATATAGAATTGATCTTCGTTTTATCATAATTCTCCTAAAACATTAAAATTAAAGCTAATTTTCGTATACGAAAGTCCATTTCCAATTTATATGCGAATCACATTAAATGAAAGTTACTCGTAATAACTAAAAATGAATTAATGTGAAAGATTTATTGAATACTATATACCTTTAAAAAAACAATAATCTAGACAGTGGTTACAGTGATCACAGTTACGTTCTTTAAAAAAAAACTGCGAATATCTTGCTGAACAGCCAGTTTTGCGGAAAGTTCATCAAAGAAATGCTCGCATATATTCAGTCCATTAAAAACTTCTTCAGGGACATTTTCCACGAATTGAAGTCAACGAAGTATTGTTTCAAACGCCAAAAATTGGGAGATTTTATTCTAAAGTCTAATAAAATCTCCCAAAACGTCGTGAAAAAAATTTCGATATATAGGGATTTTTTCGATATACAGAAACAGTTTTTCTATGTAATGAACATGGAGATTTGCTAAGAGTTCGATATATAGAAAATTTCGATATAGGGAAGTTCGATATATGGAGGTTCGACTGTACATATATATGTGTGTGTGTGTGTCCGTCCAAATAAAGCATTACTCACACAACATGACCATTTATTATAAAAATATCACATTTATTTATAACCTTAAAGTAGCACAATCAGTTCACCAGAGGCAGTCATATGTATATAAAATTTTCAAACGATTAGCTCGCATATTAAACGATTCGTCTATCTGAAGCCGAACAATATCGATATCAATCAGGCATACCACCAAAACAATATTCTGTCGCCGACTTTCCCCCGCATCGTACCCGAAATCTCGATAATTTGCCGGCCTTACATCTTGGAGCAGCCAGCCCCTCCTCTGAGATCCTGCTCACCCATTCGGAAGTATCAGCCGTTTGAAATGAAATTATTGAAAATCCAGGATTCCTGTAATCTGCCCACACAACTTGAGCTGATTAAACTATTGGAGCAATGCGGATAGGGGGCCACGTCATATGCGGGGGAAAACGCTCTAAAACCGAGACCCGTTTCCCGGCCGTATATCAGGGACAGCTGTAATCGCCATCGGCAGTTTAATTGCATATCGTTCCCTCCCTCCCCCCCTTGACGCTAAACAGTAGGCGCTGCTCGGATATAACGAACGCTTGGGGAATACGAGAGATGTGTTGAGATACGGGGACCCGGTTTTCCCAGGGTAGTTGGGAGAAAGAGGGGGATAGTACCCTTGATCAAGGGCGGTGATCGTCACGAGTCTGGATTTAGAGGGTGGGTGACCCAGGCGGGATGGCATAAATTGAAAGACACGCATACCTAGTTAAGATGCAATTAAGGGGGAGGCTGGGAAGAAGTGGAAGAAAATGGGTGCTTTTTACGATCGTTATTGAAAATGGATCTACGATTTATTATGCATACGGTTGGCTTTTATAAATATTTAATAGAATTATTTATAGGAGAATATGAAATATGGCGTAATTTAGATAAACAGAGTTTGCAAAAAAACATTAAAAATGAGAATAAATAGAGGTGGGGTAGAAGCCAGCGCATGTTTATAAATATATAATCACGCATAAATTAGAAATTTATTTTGGTCCACTTTTATTCAAGGGCATAAATACAAAAAAATTCGTTCATTTATTTGACGGGCTTCCTATAAAAAAAGATTATAAAGCTTTACGTTTCGGAAAAGTGGGATGTTCTGAGCCGGATGAGCCCGTTGATCCCCCGTGACGTGTAAAACTCGATTTTTCAATCGTAAAAGCAGGTATGAAAATCATCAAATTTAGTAAGAGTTGAAATTTCTTTTAGTGTATAAGGAAAACGGCATTAAAAAGCCTTTAACTTGTTGTTTTATATTCTGAAGTGAGGAAAGGGGTTTGGAACAGTATTTATATTGTGAGGTAGTTAGCATAGCTTTAATGTTTTATAAGAAATTGGCATACAGAGGCAGCATTATTTGCTTGAGCAAGTTAGAGTAAAATTTGGAACGTATTATCAATTCCTGTAGAATAAATTAATTTACTGTAGGCAACACAATCCCAGTAAATATTAAATTGCAGCGAAATTTTAATCTTCCTACTTTTTATCGTTCTTTATTGTTGAAATGTATTCTCAAATTTGGATGTAGTTTACATTGTACGTTGCCATAAATTCTTCCTTCTTTGCCTGTTGAAAATGTTGATCATTTATTTATTTCTACGATTATTTATATGTTGTAACATATTGCATGACATTAAGCCTAACAAATTTGATAAATGGCACTGAATCATAACATTCATTGAGCTATATATGATCATCATCAACTACTATATGAAATAATGATATTGTAACTAAAATGCCAAAGCTTCTAAAAACCAGAATTTATACCCACCAAAAAGTTATACTAAAATTTATACCGATATCCTGCCGAATATCAGACTATTAATTCCGTGTTCTGAAAAAGTGCCTTTTTTAAAATAATTCGAGTATCTTTGGATTTTGCTGACGTAATATGAGTAAAAAAAAGTTTATCTATATGTATAAAACAGTTCCGTGACTGACTGACAGATAACGCACAAACCAAACCGAAGGACCTAAAGGGCTGAAACTTTGCATGGCGATTCTTGTTATAGTGTATGCGTGCACTAAGAATAATTTTTGAAACATTCTTCTCTAGATTTTTTAATATTAATTTTTTTAGCTGTTTGTGTAATATTTTTTAAGTTTGCATTTAAAATGATAATTAAAGGGTCATAAAAATTATATCACGAGAAAGATCATAAAAATTCCTTTAAAATGAAATCTTTTTTGAACCTTTACCTCCATTTTCGAGATTTTTGGTGAATTTTCAAAGATTAATTTTTAGAATTTAATTTATTATATGCTGATCACGAGATTTCTTTTCTTTTTGTGATACTCTATATTAATTTTGCGTCACGTGCAGAACAGCGAAATAAATTGACAAAAAAATATTAAAATACAGTAAAAAATAAAATTTAACTACTAGAGCAATTGAGATGAAAGCATTTTAAGAATTTAATTCAAATTAATTACGAATTTAATTCTCTAAAGAGCATTTTCATTATTTTTTCATTGAAATTATCCTAAAATGTACTCCGTAGCGAAGCACGCGTATTCAGCTGGTTGTACATATTCATCTCATATGTTAGGTTTAATGACTTTAAACTATATGCACCTACTGTGTTGGAAAATCTAATTTTAAGAGAGATGATTGCAATTTATAATTTTAGAATATCTAGCACTGCTTTCTGTTTTCTCTCGGTCTTAACACAATTTTAATAATTCAAAAAATAACGATTTTGTTTTTTGTGTATGTACTGGGCTCCATGCAAATCCTAAGAAGATCAATGTGATGTACAGACTGTTGCTATATTGGAAATGTTTGATGAGTTTTAAAATTTATAATAACTTTTTAATTCACGAAATTTCCACAAAATGACATAATTACCATTTTATACTATGCACTTCATTTGAATATAGAGTGAAGTGTATACCCATTGTACAATATTTGAGGTATAAATATTTAACTTGTTATGACTGAAAAGTTATAGACTTAAAATGTTTTATTCAACATTTATTTAAGTACTTTTTTTTATAAAGTGCGAATAATACTTCAAAGAAATGATTTTTTTATGCAAAATTGAACATAAATATTTGCTATTTATTTGTAGACAAATATACTGATTTTGCTCATATATTTGCTGAACAAATAAAGTAAGATATGATTTTCAAGAGAGTACCATCTACATGGAAAATTCGTCGTATTGTAAGCACTTATATTATGAATATTAAACCTCTTTCGCATTACGCGTTAAACATTCACCACAGTAAAGGTTCATAATTCATTAATTTTTAAAATTCATAATGGTGTCTGAAAAAAAAGACGTATTTGTTTACTCTCGTTAATGGGGTTGTATTATAATAAAGGAAAGTCTGTTTACTCCTTTTATTTGGAGAGAATCATTATTTCACTTGTTCTCATTTATGTTTCTGCGTATTTTTATTCAATAGCTCCTTGTGTAATTAGGTTTTTTTTCATCAACTAATAAAATTAAAGGGATACTTAAATTATTAAAGAATGCGTTGCTTGCTATTTATATACTTAGATATTTATAAATTTATGAATCCTGATATATTATTTGTTTCGTTAAGCTAGACATTTATTGTTTAAATGTTAATAAACTTCTACAAATTTTCATTAGTATTTGTATGGATGTGCCGGTGCCTCTGACCTATACTGAACTGTATTCTAAACATAACTTTCTTGTACGTTCTACATTCCCCCCCCCCCCCTCATGCACAATTGGTTCAATGACCCACTTTCGTAGTGGCCACCTCAGAACAGTAACTTATAGCGACAAAGGAAAAATTAAATGGAACACTACACAAAATTTATTAAATGGAACACTACACAAACACAAAATTTATCTATAATGTTAGTACACATATGATTTATGATAATCTAATTGAATTATATAAACATCTATCTATCTTTCTATATCTATCTATCTATCTATTTATCTATCTATCTCTCTCTCTATATATATATATATATAGAGAGAGAGAGAGAGAGAGATATTCTGAGCTAAGAATCAGTGTTTCCAACTTGTACCAAATGTTCCAAAGGCCAAGCCACTCCGGATCATATCCGTGTGTGCTTGGGGCTTGAAAAGGAAGATCTTCTGGAGCGTCCATTATTGGTCATTGACTTCCTGAGAGTGCGGTATCATGGACCTAATCTAGCTCTACTGGGTGACAGGGATCAGTAAAAGCAACAACAACAAAATAATTTGAATTATTTATCAGTAATTTACTTTTAGAAAAAATAATTTGTTTTAAAAATAATTTTTTTAAAATTCAGTTTAGGGCTGAATTTTGACGAATTAGTGTTAAAAGTAAGGCATATAATGTTGTATATATAATGTAGTGATATATTTGAATAGACAAACAGTTTAGTGTTAAAACGGGGTATATAGATACGTCGTATTATACTTTAACAATATACAAGAATTTCACACACCAATAAAAGAGTACAGGTGGCACGTATACGGGCTTTAACTCAGGATAGCAGTCAGTGGCGCACCCAGGATTTTTTCTTGGGGGGGGGGCAGAGATGAATGGATAAAAATATTTATTATGCATGGGGGGGGCCGAGATGAACGAATAAAAATATTTATAATGCAAAATCAATATTTCTACTTATTTGGGGGGGGGGGGGCCAGGGCCCCCTGGGCCCCCCCCTGGGTGCGCCACTGATAGCAGTACTCTGTAGTTTTGTTACATATCAGCTTTTAACAATTGTCAACCGAATTGTACAAGTATATGCAATCTAATATTTTTGAAATTTACTAGCCTGTTTGTACCACTAAATGTTTCACATCCATTCATGTAATTTGTTTTGACTCATTATCCTTAGATTTCCATGTATTTGAAATAAATGTATGTACAGAACCGTATAACATAGAATTTATTGCTTAGTATTTGTTGCATTTATTTTTTCAGTTTTTGACTATCATTTAGATGCTTACGATCGCCTATGCTTCAGGAAATTACTTGAACAACTGACGTTTCATAATAAGGAAGTGGGAGCTTTGCTTTGTATTTCTTTTAATTTCAATATATTTGAATTCATTAGGTCAAGTATATGATAATTAAAATAATTTCTGTGTTGATTTGTTCATAATAAAGTTTATAAAGATGAGACCTTGAATCAGCTGAAATATTTAGTCATAACTTGACATATTCACCCACCTGTAAACGTCGGCCGTCTAAATCTGGAAATGAATTAATAACACTGTATAAATATTCATATTCTGGATGGAAATGCTAACAGTTGCGACCTAAAAACATATAAATCCACCCCCGCGCCGAAGCAGATGGTCTTGAAATGAATAAGTTTAGTTCCCTTCCTCACGGGGAAAACACCACCTGGCCGCTCTATTAATAATTATACCTTGCAAATGTTCCGTTGCTATAATGTCATTAACAATGATGAAGATATACGATAGCTATATTCTGAGCTAAGATTTGCAACTAATGCAGCTTAATGATTCGTCTCACAATACAGTTCTGCTTCATGGATGGATGAAACACATTTCATGCAGAATTTATGTGTTTAGGTGCCTATTAGATATTGATGTGGTTTCGTTATGTATTTTTCTTATCAGCGCTAGTAATAACTCGTTTATTAACATATTGTAATATCTCGTCAAAATTAGTTGCTTCAAAATATACTCCAAGGGGCACTATAATAAATTAAATCAAATTTACAAAGCGGAATCCGATATATGTAAATATAGACTCATTTCGTTATAAATCTTTGAAAAGAAATTATTGTTTTTTAATTTCATTAATGTATCGAATTCATTAATATTTCATTAAAGGATGCATATTTCTGCCTTGGGATATGCTGCAAACACAAAATTTAATTTTAATGATAGTGCACATATGATTTATCATAATCTAACTTAATTATATAAACATCTATCTATCTATCTATCTATCTATCTATATATATATATATACCCAACAAACACAGAGGCATCGGGCCGGGGCCGGATGATTCCGGCCAGCCGATTTCTCCATTGCCGGGCCGGCGCATTAGGTCAGTATCGGATCCGTCACGGGCTTGTCCTCTCGCCCGCGACTTCCCCGTCGAGTACTGGGCCGCTTCCGGTAACAATGAAGCTATCGTGCATCCGACTGAGTACCGTGATTGAACCGCAAATTTCCCGTCGATGTGGACATACAGCCGCACCATTGCCGGAGGCTGACGGGCCGGTTACGGGAGCAATAATTCGTGTCGACAGGCCGTCAAATACCCATCTCGAAACCATCAAAGCGCCGTCGATCAGGGTTACTTTCCAGTGCTGGGCCATAATTGGAATTCCGACAGATTTTCTAAGTTTTTCTTAGACCCCTTCCTTTCACATGCTTTTTATTTTTATTAATGAGATTGTTTATGATAACAGTACTTAACAGTGTTTATGATAACATTTGATATACATCAGATGATGTATATCTGATATATATCTGTAGATATCAGATGTTATATATATAATACTTGATATATATAACATCTGATATCTACCCTTACACTTTATTTCTATTTTTTTCTGGCTCTCCATGTATAACTAGTATTAATATTTTTAACTTTTCTCTTTTTCTCGTGTATTTTCAGGTAATAGAAAATATTAATCTCTGCTAAAACCTAAAATTTTTGTTCAGAATAATCCTTTAAAATTATATTTTGTACATGTTATTTTAAGTAAAGTTCGTAAATGTTTTCGAGACAAGAAAATTATAATATTTTCCATAGAGGAAATTTATTTCATTCTTCTCAAAGTTAAAAGTGAGGTGTATTATATATTTGAAAACCAGGAATTACCTGATTATATAACTTTAATTGTTATAATTTATTTGAAAATGATTTAAAATTAAAATTGAATGTTGTTCAATGTTTTATAAATTTTGTTCAGTACTATTTTAGTAGTTGACAAGTGAAAACATTTCATAGTTTTGCATATCAAAGAATGGTTCATTGTTAAAGCTTAGCTGTTCAAGAAATATTTTGTTTTGAGACATCTTCAAATACGTCTTGATAAGTTTATTCTTTGGTGATAAAAATAATAATATTCTGTCATCCTACAGTCTTATATTGCTGAATACGATAAGACTGAAAAAAGGACTGAACAAAATTTATAAAACATTGAACTACATTCAATTTTAATTTTAAATCATTTTCAAATAAATTATATAAATTAAGATTATATAATCGGGTAATTCGTGATTTTCAAATGTATATTACACCTCACTTTTAACTTTGAGAAGAATGAAATAAATTTCCTCTATGGAAAATATTATAATTTTCTTATCTTGAGAAAATTTACGAAGTTTACTTAAAATAACAAGTACAAAATATAAACATACCTTTCGGTCATTGTCCAATGACGGTATATTAACAAAATGTTGGAAATAAAAAAAATCCCACATCCCACACAGTCGAGCATCATGTAGAGAACTGAAGACATTAACTGTGTAGGAAGATAATTGGCATAAATAGCGTGCGCCAAATGTTTCGCCAAAACAAAATCGCCAATTTTTATACGTCCTGTGTAAAATATTGGCGACTGCCCCAGAGCATTCCCGTCTATTTTTAGAAGTACCCCCACTCATTCTCAGACCTTTGTGAACCTTTGTGTCGTCCCTCCGTGGACGCTCCTTGCACGTGCAAAGACCGTTTTCTGAGAATGGGTTCACCCCCCGTTTCGCCGACACTGAAATTTCCTTCCCCCTCTCGTTGAAAAAATCCCCAAAAAGAGGAAAATCACCACCCCCGTTTCGCCAACACAAAAATGCTTTCCTCCTTCTCGTTGATAAATGTTTATTTACAAACTACACTACTCGCCTGGAGCGAACTGCTCCAGGCTCACGAATCATGGGGGTGCAAAATTAGAAAGGGTGAAATAAAAATTTGTGAAAACTTTTGTATAAAAAATTCGATTTGTCAGATTTTCTATGAAATATACAAAAAATAAATGAAATATTTTTTAGATAAATAAAACAAAGCTTTTAAATATATTAGTATGCACTTGACTGAAATCATAACTTTGATTTCAGAAAATATTCATTATAAATTTAACATTTTATAGACCTATAAAAATGCATGATGATTGCTAAGAATGTTTGAAATCACTACTATAGGCATTTACTATGCGTATCGTAAGTTGCGTTTTACAGCAAAAAAGTTACATGCATCCGGGAAATCCCACGAGCGCAAGTTAACATTGGCGCAGAATCGAGGCAAATATTCGGGATTTTTTTAAAGCAAGCGTAGTATTTAGAGTTTCATATTCCCTTTATTTTGTGCAGTGTAAGGATTTGAAGTTGATTCTGTAATGAATGTATTATATAATTTTTAAAACATATTGAGTGCACTGGAGATTGTAATTTATTGTTCCGTTTAATTGACTTTGTAAAATTTATGGCTATTTTACTAAATTTCTTATATACAGTGTGCTTTTGGATTCATCAACGTAAAATTTTAAAAGTAAATGGTTTGTTTATAAATTATTATGTTAATTAAGGTTGCAACAAACAAAATAATATTTAGTTTTATAACGTAAGAAAATAAAATCGTTTTTAAAATTTTAAAAGTAATAAAAAAATTATCAACAATTAACAGATATATTTATATATATTCTGTTAATCAAATTCTGTTAATAAATACCATATATTTATATATGTATTGTAGGTACTTAGAGATGTCAAAAAAAAAACTAAGTGGGGCTCAGTTTAGAAAACGAAGAATAGAAATGTAAGAAGCCGAAAAGGAAGTTTTAATGAAAGTTGCTAAAATATGAACATTTTTTAAAACGGTCGATTCAAATAATACACTCGTTGAATTTTAGTGGAAACAAATCGCAAGCTCAAGACAATAATTCTCCAGACAAAACAGATACAGACATTAGGAATATTTCTGCGCCTGAAACAATTCAAACAGAAAGTGAAATTCTTCCACAACACATTGATATAGAAATAGACTCGTCTGACAAAGAAAAATTTTTAGAACAATTATTTTGATAGTTGTGCAAAGTAAAATACTCGAACCTATTAATACAGTCTCGAAAATGCTGCAAGGTACTCATGAAGATATAGAGAAATCCGCTGAGATGCTTTCGTCACTCCTAACCCAATTCCAGAACTTATGGAATAATTGGGAGTTTGTTAAAAAACGATACCCTTGAGTTATCAGCTGTATGGAATATTAAACCTTGTTTTCCCCCAAAAAGATGAGTCTTGTGAAAAGATTCTTTGCTTAATTACAAGTAGATGCACTCATTGAAGACAGTGAACCATATTTCAAAGTCGAGGTGTTTTATAAAGTAATGGATTTAATAATTAATCAATTTACTATTAGATTTGAATCCATTTGACAGTTATGTACACTTTTTAAATGTTTATCACTTGCATATCTCACCGCGTCACTTGATAAAAGTATTCTGGAAGGATCAGAATTGTTACAATCGGCATATCTTTCCAATATTTCACCTAATTTTGGACCTCAATTGCTTCGATTTAAAATGTGCTTTTATATTCAATTAAAACAAATTACTTTAATATGCGAAATTGCTGAACTACTTTTAATTCACACCGCAGACTCAAGTAGCTTCTTTGACATAATTACAGCTTGCCTGATATTTTCACTTTACCGGTGACGATGACGACAGCAGAAAGAAGTTTTTCAAAGCTTAAATTAATCAAAACATTTTAGAAGCATCATGTCACAACACCGTCTTAACTCATTGACCACTATATAAATTGAAAAACAATAACTTTCCAACTTTATCTGGAGAAATTGATTGATCGATTTGCAAACGAAAAAGTGAGAAAACGACAAGTTTTTATGTGGAAACTAAACATGTATAAGTGCATTTTGACAATACAGTTTATAAAATATGTAGTAAATATTAGTAGGAACTCCGTACTTAAAGAATAATAATTTGTTTTATTATTATAGTAATATTTATTAAATTGAATATCTTAATGTTGAAATGTCTTTAATAATAATTTAAGTGTTATTAAGTAAGATTTTAAATCTAAATAAGAGGATCAGATAGAAAACAAATTTCGCCAGAACTCTTCCGAGAAACAATGGGGCGCACTGATTGTATTTGCTCCAGGGCGCTGAATATGTAGCTACACCACTGCTCTGCATACTCATAAAGAAGAAATCTAGATGTCTTAAGGGGATGGTGGACTTTCAAATTACCAAAAATCGAACAAAAATTGGAATTTTTTTGGGGTGTATTAATATTTTAAAAATATGTAAATATTGGAATAAAATGCATTTAAAATATATAATGAAAAGTAAAATGAAAACTTGGTGGTATTAGAAAAGTAAATATTAAAGGTAGGGGAAAAAATATCTTTTAAAGGGCTTTTTATCAAAATGAGTCATTTCCAGATTTGCAAGTCTTTGAAATGCTCCTTGAGTCAATTTTTGACGAAGTCGAATATTCCTTAGTTCGTAATATAGACTAAATATGCTTTGGCTTACGTATAAGTATATAGTTACTTATATATTCTTGGAACTGGAACTGTCATTTCTGTGACGGCTCTTTCTTTCAGTTTTGAAGATAAAGTTTTTTGTTGGATTTCTTTAATAGCCACCGTGTGCATGAAATCCGGAGGAACTCTTAAAAATATCTTTCTGTAAAACTATACGAGCTTTACATTTTGAATCCGAGGAGCACTTCCAGTAGCTCAAATTTTCTCTTTTCCTTTCTATGCGGAAAAGGAAATTTTGGTACTGCACTAAATTTCCGCCACGTTTTGATTTAATGAAAGAAATGTCGCTCATTTTATCTCAAAATCAATGAAGTTCGACGCAAAACCCAAGAAATTAGACGCAAGCCAAAGAATTCGACGCAAAATCAAAAAATTCAAGTTCACCATGTGTTTGTGCACTTGTGCCTGCAATCTAGTTCCCAGAGCTATTTCCTGCAATGTCGAACCCACCAACCCTCTTCGACTTGAAATCCCTAAATATCTCAAAAGGGAAGCTTGAACGGGAAAAAAAAGGGGGGAAGGAAATTTTGTGTCGGCGAAACGGGGTGGACACCGACACAAAGGAATCTTACGACCCCAAGCGAGGCGAGCACACAGCTGGCCGAGAGGGGGGGGGGGCGGATGCGCGGTTAAAAAAAATTAAAACTTATTTATTAGTAAAATAATGAATATAAAAATATTATCATTATGCTAGATAACTACTTAGAGTTAAAAATGAATTTTACAAGAATAACTGGAAATAAACAAAACTACATTGGTTTTAAAAACGCTACTCCACGTAGCAACCAGTTGGGAAATACATTTTTCGTTTTTGTTTTAACACGTTTTAACCCATCAAATAGCGTCGGTTAGGGCGGTTTTTGTCAGGTTGCAGGAAAATACTATTTTATGCCCTGAGCCTATAAATCACGACCCGGGATAATTTGCACTATATTAATTTTGAACGTGTCCACCTCAACAACTGAAAAACAAAGCTTTTTGTCTCTAATTTTTGTGCTGGATTTTGTGATTGCTGACCAATAAAAATATTTCACAGGTAAGGAAACTTGATGATATTTTTTCATTAAAATATCAGAGCACCTCACTAGAATCAGCAGAAATCCATCAAATATGCCTCATTATTTACAGTGGCTCCCAAAAGTGTTCGTACACTTACGATTTTCATATGAAGTAGGGGTCTATCCATTAATTAAAATGAATATTTCAGAATGCGTATTTAACAATAAGATGTATAATCTATTCTTAACAAAACTACATGAAATATTTTAAAAACATAGTAAAACTTTATTTTTAAGAAACCAGTAATCAAAAAGTAACAAAAACTTTATCCCACAACAGTCATCGAACACTTGTAAAAAAATCTCTACTTATAAGAAAATATTCTAATTTTTGGTTAAATTAATATTTAGTAGGATATCCTTTAGCATCAACAACAGCTTTTAAACGTCTGGGAATAGATTGCACTAGTTCTTTTGTAATTTCTGCATCAATGTTCATCCATTCTTCCATCATAATTGTTTTTAGTTCGCGTTTTCTTTTAAAAATGTCGTGTTTTCGTACTCGAACCTCCAGTTCTCTCCAAAAATGTTCTATTGAGTTTAAATCTGGCGATTGAGGTGGTGTTTTCAAAACTTGTGGACAATTATAGAGACACCAGAGGCGAACGTTGAGAGCCGTGGGCTTAGGATCGTTATCTTGATTAAAAAAAATTAAAAATTTTAAATACCCGAATTTTAGGCTGATAATTTTAAATTGTCTCTTAAAATATTTATATAAACAGAACGATTCATTATGCCATCAATAAATACCAAATTACTTAGTCCTGATGTTGACATGCACTCCCACACAAGGACACCTCCACCGCCATGCTTAACTGTTTCTACTAAGTTCTTAGGATTAAGTTCCTCATTTTTTCTTCTCCATACAATTATACGCCCATCGGAACCAAAAATGATAAACTTGCTTTCATCGGCAAATAAGACATTATTCCAATAGGTTTGGGGCTTATTAATCATTGATAGTGCGAAGGAAAGCCCGAGCTTTCTGTTTTTCTCACTCACAAAAAAAATTCTACGGGCAGAACGCCCATATAATCCAGCAGCTCTGAGAACTCGTCGAACAGTTTCAGGTGAAATTGAAGTAGAAAATGTTTCATTAAATTCTGCAGAAAGTTTTACAGCACTCAAACGTAGATTTTTCACAAATTTTCTAATTAAAAATCTCTGATCACGTTTTGTTAACTTTGCCGGACGACCTTTTCTTATCTTGATTTTGATCCGATTTTCTTCTTTAAAGCGTTTTATCACATACTGCACAGTATAATGGGATAAATTAAGTAATTTAGCAACATTCCGAACTGATTTACCACAACTATGATGAAAAATAATCAATTTTCGATCAATGCTGTTTGTTGTTTCTTTGCAAGCCATTTTTAAATAATAAATAGAATATTACGGAATAGACAAGCAAAAAGTAAAGCCAAATGATATTTTAAATACCACCACAATTCAAAAATAAAAATAAAGCGCCAGGCGATAATTTTAGTTATGAATTTATCCGAAAATATTTCAGTGTACGATGACTTTTGTGAGATAGTTTTTGTTACTTTTTGATTATTGGTGTTTTAAAAATAAAGTTTTACTATGTTTTCAAAATATTTCATATAGTTTTGTTAAGAATAGATTATAAATCTTATTATTAAATGCCCATTCTGTAATATTCATTTTAATTAATGGATAGATCCTTATTTCATTGAAAATCGTAAGTGTACGAACACATTTTGGAGCCACTGTAGGTGTTCATATTCAAAATGAACTATTTCCCTTTTGGAACAAAAAATAAGACATGAAATAATATCACTCTTAAAATTTTGTAAATATTATTCTACTATTTTAGATTCCACCCCTGATCTAAGCAACCAAGACCGACTTACTGTCGTAGTAAGATTTGTTCTATTAAGTAATAAATCAAAGCAAATGGAAATTAGGAAGCATTTTTTGGAGATTTATTTCAATATCAGATTTCCTTGAAACAGATAAATCAAATAGGTCTACAAAATGTAAATATGTGGAAAGTATGTTACATGATCCATTTAAAAATGAAAAATATATTATAGCTGAAGATTTATGCGATGAAACTGACAACATTGCCCTCTATATTTCCCTTGAAATGAACGCATTAAATGTGATTCAATACCTATTTACAAACAACCTCATCTATCTGTGTCCAAATTTAGTGATTACCATACGAATTTTATTAACATTGCCTGTGACTGTGGCTAGCGGGGAAAGAAGCTTTTCAAAACTTAAAATAATAAAAAATTATTTGAGGTCTACAATGGGACAAGAAAGGCTTTCAGACTTATCTATTATTAGCATCGAAAAGGACATTTCGGAAGATATAGATGATCAGATATTATAACAAAATTTGCATTAAAAAAAGCAAGGAAAGCAAAGATTATCTTTTTGACTGACTTATTAAGTATATGTATTAATAGATATGTGTTGTATGTATTTAATATAACGTATTCATTTAGTTGTTATATCAATACATTAATAATTATTATGTTAGGTTATAAAATTAAAAAATAAACTGAATTTATAATATTTTCTGTAATTCGTTGTTTCATTTAAGGTAAAAATATTTCAGAGAAATTTCAATTAATCCATACGGTATGAGGGGGGGGGGGAATTATTCTCGCACACGTATGGCAGCTACCCTAGAAACTGCCCTGTATTTACTAGCACATTAAAAGCTACTAAATTACTGTAAACATTTACATACATACAAACACACACTTTCTAATTTTATCTCTGATGAGATGGAGTTTGTTTTTATGAAGCATATTCGAAAAATATGAATACAGTTCATATCAATGGGTGTTAAAACTTATAAAGTATTTGTACCTACATTTACATATACGTTGGTCTGCTATATGAAATTTATTTTCAGTCATAAATTATTTTTATTTCATTTCCTAGATTCATTCTTTATTGTTCTATACATCACTAGCTATAAAGTATGCGAATAAATACTGTAAAAATGACGAATAAAATTCAATGTACCTCAATATTTTAATAACAATATTATGACTGTATAGAGGTTTAAAAATGTATGATATGTTTTTAGTGTTTAATCTGTTAAACATTTATTGAAATGCATTCGGACGCAATTTCATTTAAAAGAGAACTGTCACTCGAAGTATTTTACTTTATGCTATGAATATATCTATCTTCTGATAAATAAAAACGGTCATGTTATTCATTACAAAATCAATATACTTACCCCCCCCCCCCCGCGAAAAAAAAAGTGCCGAAAATAAGCTAAAATGGTCATGTTTCTATAAAAAAAATGGCTCCAATTCCTGCGTCACGAAATATTTAAATCATGAAATAATTATCAACACCATCACCAAAAAATTTGAAGTCCAAATAAGTGTAACCCAGCGGTCTACCAAAAAACGAAATGTAGCGCCTAACGAAATTGATATTGGCCCAATGCAACTGGTGGTAGGGTTGCCAAGTAAATCGCAGAGAACCTGAGTATGAAATGAAGCGCCAGATAGATACCCGCTTTGGCATCCAAGAGAGTCTGCCGAAAAGTCCGTCTTAATGAAAATGAAAACAAATTTAGGCAGGTACTACTCTTTACTCTCTTGTGCATAAACTCTTGATCGAAAAAATTATCCATTTGTAAGTGGATGTTTATTTCATTTCTATATAAAAGCCAAAAATAAATTAATATAATCTAACAATAGTTGATGTCTGTCAAAACACGACGGCTAGATAGTAAATGAATGTACTAATACACAAATTATATTCAACACATCATTGTCAAATGTTGAAAATCATAATAATGCGCAGAAACAAATTGTGATTAAGCGGCTTCGCGCTTAGTGAGTATCTAAAGACAGATTTAAAAATGTCACTGAGCATGTGCAGAAAGCAATTTTTTTAAATTGTAAATTATCGCTAATTAAACAGCATGAAATAAACAATTTCCATGATGTTTACTGTTGTATTTCACAAATATAATTATCATGAAAATAAATAAGGCAGAGATAGATCTAGAGAGACTTCTCGGAATAAACGTGTTTACCATTAAAACATGTCACTGAGCGTGCGCGGAAACAGTGAGTTTTTAAAGACAGATTTAAACATGCCACTGAGCATGCGTAAAAATCAATTGTAAATTGTAAATTATCGCTAATTAATGGAAATTGCTGTCACAAAAGCCAAATTTAATAAATCTACAGATTACAATCTTTCGTTTAAGACCAAAATGAAGTAAATTGATGCAGTATTTTTCTCTCACGGACTGCCTAAAAAGTCGGCTTAGCAAATTAAATATATAGATGATATATATTATGCATATATCACATAGTATAACCGAAAGATTATATTATGTCAGCCGTATACTTCTGATATAATACAATCTTTTCATACAAGGAAAATTATGTGAATTTTTCGCGCAAAAGAAGTTTCACAAAAGTGAAATAAATATTTATGAAAAGTCTGTTTAATCTAATCTTCGCCTTCCCTTTCAAATCCATAATTCTGATGCAGATTTCTGTTACTGGTGGTTACGAATCGGACTATCGATTCCGGGACGTTACAGGGAGAGCGCTTTCGGGTTGATTCCTATCCAACCACCACCGGCCCTCAAACGAGTACACACTAAGGGATTCCGCGTCGGAGATTCGTAAATCACCCGGCAACGGTACGGATCATTTTCCCCGAGCCTATCGTTCTACCGGCGCCTCCAGAACCGGCCCGTCAAGTTGCCGTCAGTCTTGTGTTTGTTGGGTATATATATATATATATATATATATATATATTAGCTGAAAACCCTCACTTTGCTACGGAGTACATTCAAAATAAATAGAATGGTCAATGCATGCAGTTAATGCCAAAAAAAAAATAAACATATATATTTATAATAAATACGACGATCAATGTATACAATTGATGTAAAAATACACACACACACACACATATATATATATATATATATATATATATATTTATAAAAAGTCGTAAGGGATATTTTTAAAGAAAAATGATGTAGATGAAAATATTCAAATTAAATCTAATAGGACATAATAACGAATATAGTACAGTTAATATAGTACAGTTTGAGGAGCATATCTTTTACTACATTTTAATATTTTTTTGGATGATGTCCAATCGTCTGCTGCATTAGAAAGAAAAAAATTTTTTTTGCCTATTTCGTTGTCATCACGTGACGATAAATTTATTTAAAGTACCAGAAAAAGAAATCACGTTATCAGCATTTAATAAATTAAATTCTAAAAATTAATCTTTACAAATTCACCAAAAATTAGAAAATGGACGTAAAGATTCGAAAAAGATTTCATTTTATGGAATATCTTTCTCGTGATATATAAATTTTATAACCCTCAAATTATTATTTTGAATGCAAACTTCAAAGAAGTCACTAAAACAGCTTTAAAAATTTAATTTAAAAAATCGAAGAGGAATTTTACAAAAATCTTTCTTAGTGCACCCCTACACCATAAGAAGAATCGCCATGCAAAATTTCAGCCCTTTAGGTCCAGTGGTTCGGTCTGTGCGTTGTATGTCAATCAGTGAGTCAGTTAGTGACGGAACTGTTTTATATATATATATATATTATATATATATATATATATATATATATATATATATATATATATATATATATATATATATATATATATATTGAGAAGAGAGATAGGAGGAATAACGAGTGGGGGAGATACCTTTGGTTAAAAAAAATAAGTATTCATTAACACAAAGTCAAATCCTAAGAAAGTTCATTTTTAATATAAATATTTACATAGTAAGTCCCATATCGCCGAGCCTTCTAATTCAAAAGGAAAACTATACAACTTCAGAAAATGATAACAAACACATGAAAAAGGACTGAATAACGATGGCGTGAATAAAAGTAGTTTATTTTGAACAATACGTAACAGTATTAGAGTACCTTCATTTATTTTAGACAGCTAATATAATATATATATATATATATATATATATATATATATATATATATATATATATATATATATATATATATATATATATATGTCGGACATTGGAGCTTCACGCCCGATCGAAATACATCTTAATCCGAAACTTGAGAACCATGATGCAGTCGGTGAACCGGTGGCGTAGACATTCATTAATTAAATCCATCAAACAGCAAGATGTTAACACAACAGGCATAAAACACTTCAAATGATCTTCCTAAACATCTTTATTAAATTTCTTTAAACCTCTCAGCTCCATAATTAATAAAATTACTTCCCAACCCTTCCCCACTTAAAATATTGTGACAACGATAGACAGCAGTAAATATCAAAATTAATTGTAAAAGAATATTACATCAACATTATTAATAGAACACTAAAATTAAATTTAATAAACACAAAATATAACTTGAACTTGTAAGAAAATGGTAAATAAAATTTCCGTGAACACCCACACTATCCTTTTTAGCTCAAGAAAAACAAACCTCGTGCCGAAGCACCTTGAGTCCATCACCTAGAAAATGAGTCCTGACTTTAAAATTGACAAAGTTCAGAGTTCTTGAAATATTTACAGTTCTTGTAAAAAATTTGGGTGTCACAAAACTTCATACAAAATAATTTTATTTATAACACTATTATTAGAATTTAAAACCCTTCCTCAGAGTATGTTATGGTGGTCATACTCCACAACAGCACTGGGAATTTTATTAACAGCTTTCAGCGTATCATCGGGGATACCTGATTCCTCCGAAACTTCAAATTTGACACAACAAAATCACTAGTGAAAAACATAACCCTAATACATATTTCAAATTCTCTAATATTTCAAAAAAATTTTCGTTTTCACCATGATGTACAAAATATTATACCTCTGAGTTTTACAAAATAATGAAGCATGTCTCTACACTCATGCTTATCTGAAAATTACAGGGAGACCTCCAAAACTAGTAAATGAAGTGGCGACCAAAAACACACAAGAAATGAATATCAAATTATTAACCAAAAGCACAATAACAATTTTAAAAGATCAACTTTAAATGATTATACTCAAAATACACAATATTTATGAATATGAAAAAGGCAATTAAATCATTGAGGTATGAAATTAACTTTTAATACAACACTTTCCTATACATTTTAATACCATAAACTTTTCATTTCATTCAAAAACCAATTTTAAAACCTACTCAAGTTTGAAGTAAACATGGTTGAACTCATGCTTAGTTCTGCTTCTAGACACAATTTAATAAAACATGTTAATACTCTCACATTTTGATCAAAACTCACAATTCTACCAATTTCAAAAATGGAAACTTCAGACCTTACATCTTTATCAATACAACTCAATTCCCTACCTCACAAATATCATATATCAAATAAATTTATATCAATACACTAATAAACACTTATAAAATTATATCCAAAATTTATCAATTATATACACTTGAGCACCGATATGCAATATACTGAAAAATAAGCACTTTTAATCAATAAACCTTAAAAATATTTACAAAATGACGAGACTGCCAACAGCAACAAAACCAAAATGAACAATTTAACCCTATTATGTTCTAAAATTTTCCAATAATTATACCAAAACTCATAAATTTTCAAAACAAAATGAAATTACAATTTTCAAAATTTTACCAATATTTGTTACTATTATTCTGCTATCTAGCTTTCCCCCCTCCCCGTAAACCAAATAGGATTGACTGGAATGATCATCCCCAGAAAACAATTTTCAACATGTACTAAATTTTAACAATATTAAAATTTTCATTTTTTACTACCAATAGTTTCAAATTGTCAGAACATTTTTACTGAATTTTAACTTTTGTATTTTAACCACAATTTCCAAAATTTACAAAAAATTTTCACATTTTACATATAATAGTTACTTATTTCAATTTTCATCAATACAATTTCAATTTTTAAAATTTCAATACCTTAAAGTCAAAAGTAATTCACATCTTCAACTTGTACAATTGCTAATTTAACCAATTTAGTAATTTTTCATATTTCTCATTTTTAATAACATTTTTTTAGAACCATTTGTTTTTAATTTATCGCGACATAGTTATTAACATTATTATTAATTCATGTAACATTACACTTCAAAACTATTTGGCATGTTTATTTTGTAAATTTAAAACAAAACGCTTACCTTAATTTTATCCCAATTTAACTTAATTTAATTTTTTACCTATTTATTTGTTTAGATTTCACAACAATTTTCTTCTTAAAATTGATCCTGAAAACGGCAGACAGTCCCGGAGAGCCACGGAAATCTTGTTTCGCACACATCCTGACGCTGGGAAAATTTTGTGAAGAAAGAAAGAAAAAAAAAATACGCTGAAGTTTCACACACAAAACATTTTCGATGACAAAAGATGGCACAACACCGCTGACACATCTCATAACAGCCATGTTGCCGCTTGAGGACAACCTTATTCAATTAATTTTGAAAAACGATGACTAATTTTTAACTGGTTTTTGTAGCACAAAATGTAGAACACTTTTAACGATGAGCAGCCGACACGACGAAAAATTTTACTAATTTCATAATTTTAAACACAGATGACATCACTGCCTTAATTTTTGAAGCGCAGAAATATGATGACCACAAGCCGAAGATTTTTTCTTAATACGATGAAAATTTTTTGATTTCGTAAATTTTAAAGGCTGGGTTCCCACAGCGAAAAGGTTGCAGAATCGCTGTCGACTTTTGTCGGACATTGGAGCTTCACGCCCGATCGAAATACATCTTAATCCGAAACTTGAGAACCATGATGCAGTCGGTGAACCGGTGGCGTAGACATTCATTAATTAAATCCATCAAACAGCAAGATGTTAACACAACAGGCATAAAACACTTCAAATGATCTTCCTAAACATCTTTATTAAATTTCTTTAAACCTCTCAGCTCCATAATTAATAAAATTACTTCCCAACCCTTCCCAAAAATACGTACCGTCGAGCGGCACGTCCTATCATTTCCTATCCATCCATGACTCTGGCGATAAATCCTTTGTTCATAGCTTTTAACGAACGCTTAGTGACGCTCATTACTTATGCGTGATGTCATGTCGGATCTTATTGCTAAACTCAGCATTTCCTTTCTCTTCGACACTCAAACCACAGATGCGCCAAGATTATATAATGAAAAGGGGAATTTCCCTCTAGAATCTGTGGTTCTTCGGAGATTGAATCAAGCCGACCCATTAATTCCATTTTCACTGCAATACATGCGCCGCTTATTTGAACTCCCAGACTTTTTAATTGTTAAATCCTATATTTTAATAACTAAAATCCCATTTTAAGGTCGCGTGATCGCCCCCCATATTTAAGCCTCATATATATATATATATATATATATATATATATATATATATATATATATTAAGTCTACTATGACATTCAAAACCAACAGCTACGAAATTTTATATATTCTTTCGGTAGCAATTTTAACAGTAATAAAGTCATATTTTGTATTTCAGTTGCTCGTCAATATCGAATTGTGGGAAAACTCGAAAGTAAATGAACTGCCACAATAGGTTGAAGGTTTAAATCTTCAAGTCTCATAGTTTACTGATATACATTATAAATATGCCAGTTTCTGTCCTCTTCTCTTTTTGCTAGCGTTAAAAGCTGTGCATGAGATATCGATTTCTAAACATACCGGCCAACGCGAGTACTAAAAACGTATATATAAACGCAAAATAATAAATATTGAAATTTGTCAGAGATTATATATGCATACGGAAATAAATACATATCTGGTAGTTAGATGTAGAAATAATTTTGAAAACATTCAGTTTGCTAGAGTATGTATTGAATAAAAATTGAGAGTACATGTTGAAATAGTTATTTCATTGTGCATTAGTAATATTTTTCCAAATTATTTTTGATATTTTGTAGAAGTTTATATAATTTTCACTAATACATTTTTTTTCTCTTTTTCAGGTAAGAATATATTAATTTATGGATTAATAATAAAGGTAAAATTTTATTCATATAGGTGTAAAATTGTACCAAAAACATACAGTTTTCTTACATTTATTTACATAAGTCTTAAATTAGTTAATTTAATGGACTCAAATACATTAAATAATTCATTTTTGATTACTTAATTAATTCCTGAAAAACATATCATTACAACATTGAATGTAAACAAAGTTTCGGAATTGAATTTTTCAGTTATATATATATATATATATATATATATATATATATATATATATATATATATATATATATATATATATATATATATATATATATATATATATACATATATATATATATACATATATATATATATATATATATATATATATATATATATATATATATATATATATATATATATATATATATATACATATATATATATATATATATATATATATATATATATATATATATATATATATATATATATATATATATATATATATATATATTTGTCAGTCACATGCCCTTGAACTATACAGTCGCTTTTCTGTACTAAAATGAACAGTATTTTATTAAATCAAAATTTAATTCTCAATTAATAAACACTCAATTTATAAACATTTAACAACTCTACTGGTAACATACATGTCTTAAAATCTTCATCATGAGTCTGCAAATCTAGCACTACTATATCACTACGGTCGATCACTACAATATTATTATCAACAGATCCCCTGAATTGTTGGAAGAAGTCCTTGTAAGAGGACATGACGACGTGTGCTCTGTATGACCACAATTAAGGTTATTACTTTCTATTAGGTATTGTCAGTCTCGTTTCCTCGTTAATACTGAGTTGTTAATCAAAATGCTGAAAACTGAAGTTATAAATAAATGAGTAGATTACTCATTATTTTTCTGAGATGCTGTCTGAAGTGCATTATTTGTTACATTGTGAAATATTTATTTCTTTATGACGGAATTTTGTTAATTCTTACACAAGGTTCTTAGACTATATTATCAGGATGTGTGCGATACTGTTCTGTATGATATGATTTCATATATGAGTAAAATTATAGTGTATATATATATATATATATATATATATATAAATATCGATTAATTTTCCAAATAAAGCCATAGGTAATATATATATATATATATATATATATAATACTAAAAAATGTCCCTAGGTGATCCTGTAATAATCCCGCTCGAGGGTTGTTCAATAAATGATCCCTCCATAAATCTACTTCGAATATATAAAATTGGACAAAAAAAACAGTAAAATAGCTCAGTATTTTACTTTATTTTAGAGAGCCTACTTTATTGGACAATCGCCTACACTGTGGTTTCAGATATCCCAGTTTTCTACAATTTTCCAAACCCATTTCTGTAAAAAGGATTCATAATGATCTTGAGACCGCTTACTCGTAGACAATTCACCATAGTCGTCATACATTAGATAAACCAAGTGCAGGTGACTGATATATATATATATATACAGTCAAACCTCGCTAACTCGAACCTCGATTTCGCGAATTTTTCGATATCTCGAAGAAATAAAAATTCCCTTCAAATTTCCTATGCACTCAATGTTAAAAAAACCTTGATGTGGCGAATTTTTTTTGGCTCATCCCTCGATAACTTGAATTTTTGGAGGTAAAATTTTTTCTAAAAACAAAAAAATAATATCCAAAAAAAAAATGGAATTTTCTGAAAAATAGAAAAGCTATTCAAACATTACAGTGGTAAAAGCCTGCATAAACTTTAAAAAGAAGGGATATAAAGACGGAAGATAACACAGTGAAATGACAACTTCTCTTGTCCTCCAAGATGGGATTTGAAATTCTTGTTTATTGTTTTCTTATCTCGTTTCAGTTAGGTGAAATGCATATGCAGTGACCATCGATCCTTTCTTTTATTTTTTCTCCTTTTATACTCCAAGGTTACTTTCTAGAGGGGTTGGGGTGGTTTTAACAAAATAGGAAATTAAGGTATGGACAAAAATCAAGAGGTGCGTGGCTTCCAAGAAGATTGTAGAATTTCTTATCATTGCAACAAGGAGTGAAAGAAAAAAAAATTACAGGTGTGAATGCATGCCTGTGCTGTCTTGCATTCAAGCTAGAGCCTCAATGCTCATGCACCTCGATAACATGGAATTTAATGACTTTGTCATCGTAGATGATACGGTAATAGTGTGTGGTCAGTGGGAGGACAATGACAACATCCGTCAGACGAAAGTTTCTTGTGCATTATCAGAAGAAGAGGAGGACGAAATCCGCCATTTGCCACCTAATGTGACAAACAAAGAAAGACTATTTGCAGTAGACGCTTTGAGAAGATATGTTGAAAGTCAACCAAATAGGTAAGAGGACACATTTAAAGCCATTGTCCACTTAGTGTAATAGATAAAATTTCAGACTCTTTTCTGAAGCAAACAATTGAATCTTTTTTTAAAGAATTTTGTAAATAGTGTTTATTAAAATAAAAATATGGATTACTTTTTAAAAAGGTATGTAAAAAAGCTTTTATTTTCACTATTACTATTGATAACATGCGATTTTCGATAATTCGAATTTTCGAAATTTCGAATTTTTTTGTCTCTCCCTTCAAGTTCGAGATATCGAGGTTTGACTGTATATATATATATATATATATATATATATATATATATATATATATATCTTTACTTATATAAAAGCCTAGAGTAGAAACCTAGAGTAGAAGCCTAGAGTAAAAGCCTAGAGTAGAAGTCGGGAACATCTTAACATTACGACGCCATTTTCTGAAATTTTTCTTGAAAAATACCACAAAAGTTGTATATTTTGAAAGCCCTTTAAAAAATATGAAAATTTCAAGTGAACACTCTAGCTCAAAACCGTTTAGTGTTAGAAATACACTGCTGGCCACCCAATTTGCAACACCAAGAAAGACAAGAGATATCACAACAAAATTTATTTTGTAGATAACATGTTCACCAAGTATCAAATGATTAAATTTACAGACTTCTGTGAAGTGTTGTTCCTGCCAAAATCAGTAGCCAGAGTAGCCGCCATTGTTGGAGATCACCGCTGCCACACGCCTCGGCATTGATTCAAAGAGACTTTAGATGAGTTCTTGGGGTACAGCAGACCAAGCAGCTTCCACACGTTGCCAAAGTTGATCTGCTGTAGCATCTGGGGATGGAATCTGGGTGAATCGTAGAGCAACCATGGACCACATGTTTTCTATCGGCGAAAGATCCGGAGAGCGAGGCGGCCAGGGAAGCAATTCAATCTGGCGATTGACGAAGAAACTTTGGACAATGCGTGCCACGTCCGGTCGCGCATTATCCTGTTGAAATATGGCTGTGGGTATGCCCTGAAGGTAAGGAAGGACATCTGGCTCCAACACCTCGGAGATGAAGCGCTGGCTGTTTAAAGTACCGGCAATGCGTACTAGAGGTGTGCGAGAGTGATATCCAATACCGCCCCATACCATAATACCCGGTGCAGGATCAGTGTGCCGGTGCATAACGCAGTTGTTCAGCATCCTCTCTTCGCGGTGTGTCCAGACTCGAATGCGACCATCGTGGTGTTACAGACAGAAGCGTGACTCGTCAGTAAAGGCAATTTCATTCCATTCTGCCGTCCACATCCTTCTGTCGTCGCACCATTGGCGGCGGAGACGTCTGTGGTACTGCGTCAAGGGTAGACAAAGCAATGGACGTCTTGCGGACAGACCACTCTGCTGTAAACGGCGTCGAATGGTACGCGCAGACACTGGATGATGCGTTACAGACTGCATGTGCTGTGCTATGGTTCGTGATGTGACTGAGCGATCCGTCACTGCCATGCGCACAATTTGCCTGTCATCACGTGAAGTGGTGCGCTGAGGTGGATGCGATCGAACACTCCGGTCCGTCGTACTTTCCTGCATCCAACGATCACATATCCGCATTTTAGTTGTTTGGTTTCGTCCAACACGACTACCGATTTCCCTGAAAGATAATCCACAATCTCGGTAGGCCACTATCCTTCCTCTGTCGAACTCGGATACTTGATCAAAAGATGATCGCTGTTTTCGACGCTTTGGGTCGAATGCGGCCCGCGGGTTGGACACTCCTAGTCTAGATGGTGAACTTGTATCTACATTTTGATGATGCGATTTGATTTTGTGAATGCTGAATACGTCATCCGTACAGAATATATATATATATATATATATATATATATATATATATATATATATATATAAGTGAAACCCAGTTTTTCAAAAAGTATCGTCCCATATGTGGATGTAATATGGATGCTCCTCGAGTTTTTATCTTCCAAAGAAAATATTTACATCATCTGGAAGCTGAAATATTTCTTATTCATATAAATCTCATTTCAAGTCTCTGTCTCAAAATTTCAATTTTTATTTGAATTTGAAATCTGATAATTCAACAGTGACGAAAAGCCCTTCGCATAAGGGTGACAACATTAAATGGATGGAAGCTGTTACATTGCCCGAGAATCACCCCTATGTATCTCGCTATTAACCCTAACAGAGGAAAGATGTAAAAATAATTTAAAACGATCTTTGTTGCCATTTTCATTTTAGAAGTTCATTTGTTCAGTTCATTATTGTTATTTTTTTTCAAAAGGGAACTGTATCTTTATAAACATAAATACTTCATGCGCGAGCGTTATTTTTATACTGAATTCTTGAAGTTTTTTTTTCTCTAAAGAGAAGAAGAGAGTGGCAATAAATGTTAAACTCTCAAACATTATTTTGCTGTTCTTGAAAGTTACCTGACTTCAAGAAACGTTTGAAACTTATATTATACTATCTGTACCCGTCCCGGCGTTGCTCGGGTAATGTAATTACCAATTTTTTAGTAGCCTTAACCCTTTGTTAATGGGCGTCGCTGTCATCCTTTTCCTCACCACAATACATTATTTTACCCATATAAATTTAATCCTTTCTGGCACATTTTGGCAAAATTTTTGACATAGGATTACTTAAAACTTTCCACAACAGTCAGCGAGACGAAAAACGTTTTCCACAAACACACCACAAATTATATGATATTAACTAAGTGTTGGCCAAAACAATTACGGCATTACTAAATGCGATTTTTTAATCGATTATCACTGCAATAGTAATCGATTTCCTTTAAACACCCAATCCCTTATAGAAAACAAACGCCCCAACACATCACGTTCTTGACGTCGAAAACGACCGACGAAAACGGCTTGACGTCGAAAACCTGTTTTCCCCCGCTTTACCTTCGTCCGGAAATGAAGAAAGAAATCTCCAAAATGAGATTTCTCGCAAGAGTTTCCGAATCATAAAATAAATTATTAAAAAATAACTACAATTTGTAAATTAATTTTGGTTCTGGATTTCGAAACTGTGATGTCTAGGGTCTCTGAGATAAAAATTTCGTAAAAATGTAACGACATTTACGTATAGATTCGACAATTTGGAAAAAAGGGTCGCTGCCAAAATTGCGTTTTTTTCCGAAAAACGGGTGCGTACAGGCGATCGAATAAAAATCACAATTAATCGATAAATTAAGACAGACAATTTTAATTGTGATTTCCGTATAGTGTCATCTTTCCCGTATAGGCTCGTCCGAAAAAAAAAATTCTTGGACGGATTCGTTAGGATTTATGGAGCTTTTACTCGTCCGGGAGCTCCAAATCGCGACTAAATATTTAATTACGGAAAATCTAATTAAAAAATCGAAAAAAAGGGCTTCGAGGTGCATAATGAGACCTCGGGGGGCATCTTCGTGTCGAATCTCAAGACTGTCCGACCTGCCGTCTTTGCGCCGTGCCGCGAGCAGACAAAAACTCGGTCACACACACACAGACTTTGCCTTTTATATATAAAGATTTATAATACATATCTTTATATTATTTAATTTATTTCTTGATTTATATATCACTAATTAATTAATTTACTACAGCTTATCTTTTATATTATATTTCTTGTTTACTACAGCATTTGCCATAAAAAATATATATATATATATATTGAAACTTCACATTAAAAAAAAATAAATTTAAGTGATGAAAATGAGCAAATTATTACAATTTTAGGACAACTTCCGGTTACACAGTTCTACTTCCTGTTTGATTTTGAATCAGGCGATATGTTTTATAATGGCTATAAAATTTTTAAATCACGTAGTGTAAACAGACAAACAGTTTTGGAAAGAGGAAGGTCCAAAGTATCAGAAACGCAAATAATTAAAGAAAACTCGACCAATTGTTGAAAATCGATGCTTATAACGTAGTCGGTCACGTAAAGATCACATTGCAATAGAAAATATTTTTTTACGAGTAAGTCTTATTAGGGGCCTTTTGCGAGTAAAATATTCCATTTTTAGCCTTATTAAGCCTTTTTAAGAGTAAGCCTTATTTAGGGGCCGAAGGCCCCCGTACGAAAAGCAGTATATATATATATATATATATATATATATATATATATATATATATATATATATATATATATATAGAGAGAGAGAGAGAGAGAGAGAGAGTTTGTTGTTTGAATTTGTGTTTGAGAGTTTGTTTTGTTTTGGGGTACTTGAGTTCAGAGAAAACGTTAAAAATCTTGATAATCCTAATTTCACAGAAAGTGGCAACGACGTAGAGGTGACACACAATGGGATACACAGGTTAGTCACAGCGGTGATCAAATTTTGACTATACAGTCTAGTTTCTTTGAGAACTTCTTCCTTGTGACTTCGAGAAGTAACACTTTCTCTAGAGAAGTCATTTTTACAGCTAGAAACCTACTAGTTATTATGAGCAACAACATACATGTCACATCTGCATCAATACGTGTCATCACATTGTTATAACTGCATCTCAGTATCTTCAGTGTGACTTTACATGCAAATTCCCATAGTCTGGAAAAAGACGCCGATTTTTGATCACGGTGCTATTCGGCAACATATAACTTAACAATAAACCCCACTAACTTTGTTGTGATAGCAAAACGATATTTACGAAACAACTCTTTGAATCGAAATCTATAATTTTCAGGATAGTGTAAAGTTTCCTATCGATATCATTTAGAAATTATTGTAGATATAAATCTATTGTACTGCATGAGTTATTTTTAAGCGGTTTCAAACCATTTGATTAAAAGCCTAGCATTTATTGACAAAGAAGAGGGAATGTTAGACATTAACTGTTATTGGATACATTGGCGATACGTTTTTTTTCCAATGTTAAAGCACCACAGAGCTTTAAAGAAAGACATTAAAAGGGTTTACTAAAAATACCCAAAATATTGTATGTGAGTTATTGCAATGGCAAATGCTGTTCGATTTATTTTGCCTTAAATTTATCTAGCTTTTTAATTTCATGCATTTTGAATGATTAAAGTGAAAATTAATCATAAACTTTAATTGATAGATAGCAAAATTTTGTAAGATTTGAAATAACAAACTCAGAAGTTTCATTTTGTCAATTTTCTTACAAATGACATTGGCATCCCACAAGCTGAGAAGATACTTTTTAAAGTTACTAAGTCATAAAGCAAACTCAAAGTTCGTAAGTTTGAAATAGTTAGCATAACACACACAACTACGATAAATGCAAAGTGATCTAGATTCAACCATTCAGTTTGTTTAATTTGTGGGAAGTAGAAACGTCACGGTCGAACTAGCTTAGAATAATTTTCTGTAAGAACATTCAAAATTAAGTTACTGAAAGTTTTGTGCAGAACTCGGGAAAGACTGAAAGAGTTTAATTTTCGGAATAATCGCGAGCAAGGGATTAATATTTTATGCTAAAATTCCTAAGCTAATTCTTCTAATGTTTACTTATTGCAGACATACACAGGACATATGAAACGGGGAACAATGCTGTTTGATTAATCACTGTGTATGTGAATATCTCGCTAAGTTTGCATATCTTTAGACTTCTAATAAAGTTTTTAATATTCAATGCGAAGTTGACGTGATGGACCTAGTTTATAGTACTTCTTAAATGTTTTTTTTTTGTGTTGTAATATTTGATTCAATGCAAATATTCACACACAAAATTTAAAAGTATATGTTAGGTAGAATAAATAAATCGACCCACATAAATTAAGTTAACAAATTCAGGACGTTGCATTTTTTGGCGTCGTGTCAACAGTTATTTGTTTAGATTTTGCTGTCTTTTATGAGCTATAATACCTTCATTTAACTTTTACTTTTTTTACACCAAAATACCATCACCGTTAAATATATAGAATATATTTAGTTTCACTTACTCTGCATACTCATTTATTGATCATGAAAGAAGGAAAAAAAACCTACATTAAATATATCACTCGTGAGAAGAAGCAGTGAAATTCCAGCTGCGCCCCCCCCCCCTTATCAGAAAATATATGTTGTGTTTTAACTATACACATTCAACCAAATGTTGTTTGAAATAGTTACGAACTATTGATGCAGTATATGAGATTTATCACATATACTAATTATTATAATACTAATATGATGTTGATATGAGTTTATAAACTTTGATAAAACTAATAGATTTCACTACATTCGAACACGCTGATTATGTATATATTTTGCATTTAAATGGTCATAATTTACATTCTAACACTTCACCTTTAATTCTAGACCATCGGACCACTGTAGAGAAAATTATTCATCCTTTTTTCAAATGATGGGTTATTAAAAGGTAAAATCTGTATCCTTTTACCTCAGATAACCTCTTCTTGTAAATATGGACATCTTTTATATGGACTTCCTCTATGGACGTCTAATTCTGTTACAGTATATAGCCATCACAATCTTGGTTCGAATACCGTCTTCATTCGTGATCAATTTCAATAAAGCGTATTATTCTAGACTGACAGACTGGTGGGAGTTGCCTTTTAACTCAAGGTTTCAGGATTGTATACTCATCTAACATGAAAAGGTGGTCATAGTGTTGTGCAACCAAGGCAGGCATATATTGTTCATAAAAAATATCACTATATTAAATCGTCCACTTCCGTATTTCGTTACATATGACTGCTGTCCCGGATGAAATCCAAATTTTTAATCTCGATTGAAAAACATTCTAACGGATACAACAATAATATACTGTCAACTAATACCTGCTTTGAAACTTATTTTTGTAGCTTATAAAAACTAGAGTCGTAAAGGATAATTATAGATAAATAATACCTTATTTTACTGTGTAAATAAGCTTTCTAAATAGGTTCGATAGCATAGATATTCGGTAAAATAAAGTGTCCTACGTCCTGGAACAAACATTAATTCGATGGAAATAATAACAACCATAATTCACCACACATAGAGGCAGAAAAATAGACGTAGCAGCAAATATATATTACTTTAAATAGGGGTTTTAGTTTTTAATACGAATGAATAAATAAATAGGTATATAAAAATTCGCACATACATGCATTCATATATATATATATATATATATATACCCAACAAACACAGAGGCATCGGGCCGGGGTCGGAAGATTCCGGCCAGCCGATTTCACCACTGCCGGGCCGGCGCATTAGGTCAGTATCTTTTCCGTCACGGCTGTGTCCTCTCGCCCGCGACTACCCCGTCGACTTCTGGGCCGCTTCCGGTAGGAATCGAGCCATCGTTCATCCGACTGCGAACCGTTAGGCAGCCGCGATTAAGCCATCGATGCGGACAGATAGCCGGAGCGTAACCGGAGGTTGACGGGCCGGTTACGGGAGCAATAATTGGTGTCGACATACCGTCATCTACCCATCCCGTAAACAGCAATGTGCCGTAGGTCCGGGCATCATGCCAGCATTCTACCAGAATCGGACCGCCGGCATTTTTTTAAAGTTTTGCGTAGGACCCTTTCGTTTATATGCTTATTTTTATTTAATACATTGACGAATAACCTCTGATATCAACCCTTTCACTTTTATTATTTTTTTTTGCCTTCATATTTCTAGTATTCTTGCCAGTTTTGCCTTATGTATTTTTAGGTATTACGAAATACTGATCTTTGTTATTACCTAAAAATTTTCATTTGAATCACAAGTTTACTTGTTAGAGCAAAACCTCCTTTTGTATTAAGATACATTTATCCAAATTTGAAAGTTAAGATAACATTAATACCAACCATTAAAGCTAAATCATCTTTCCATTCGATCTAAGGTTCCCGTTTTTTTTTTTTTTTTAACTTAGAATGAGATTATAGTATGTAAAACAGTACTACTTTAATAATTAACCCAAAAAATTTGTACTTCCCCAGTATAAAATTTATTAACATAATTTGATAAATTTATAAACAAATTTGATACATTCATTTTCAAAACTTGACTAATGTGTAGTGTGTATGATGAAACCCATCTTTGTGAGCTCATGAAAACTTGCTCAGAAGAATTTATTTAAATTATTTTTTGGTGTAGAGTTAATAAATGCTCTACAGATAAGAAAATTATTTTTTGCATAGTTTTGTGAATTAAAGAGTAATTCATTAAATTCTTATAAGTCATTTTTAAAAAATATTTTCTTTTATATTATATTGGACATTCAATATCCAACACTTGATAGTACTATTTTTGAGAAATAGTTCTATGATAGTAATATTTCTACAGAGTAATAGTTTCTACAGAGTTGATAGCAATATTTCTATTATACAAAATAGTACTATGATAGTAATATTTCTCAAAAATAGTACTATCAAGTGTTGGATATTGAATGTCCAATATAATATAAAAGAAAATATTTTTTAAAAATGACTTATAAGAATTTAATGAATTACTCTTTAATTCATAAAACTATGCAAAACAAAAGATAATTATAGAAACACATGTTTTTAAATACAGAAAAGAGCTGGTTTAAAGTAAAAAATAGTTTATTTAGAAAGTACATAGCACATTTACACAATTTGTTCTACGAAACAGGATCCTTTCGCTGTGCCTCTGGCTCCATCTTTACAGCATCTAGGGAAAAAAAAGAAAGAGAAAATCAGTTCATAAATTTACGTGAAAGGAAAATGACTCCCATCCCCTGATATAATTTATGAAACAAAAGAAGAATTTATTTAAATTATTTTTTGATGTAGAGTTAGTAAATGCTCTGCAGATAAGAAAATTATTTTTTGCATAGTATTGTACATTAAAGGGTAATTTATTGTTGTAAAAATAGTTGATTGTTGAAAGTAGTTGAAAAAATTCATTGTTGATAAAGTAGAATTAAATAAATCCAATTAGGAAATATAAATTCTGAGACAGGGGTTTAAAAAAACTTGATATAAAACAGCACCCAACACATGAGTGCAGTTTTAAATCTGTTGTCATTTTATTGATAACTACTTCCAAGAAGTAAATTCCTACCACATTTTTTTGTAAAACCAATTACATACGGTGAAAACTACATCATGTAATAAATATTTACTTGATTAAATAAATATACTAATAGAAAATAGTTATAAAATATTTTTTAAAGAGAATTCCCCTTTTCACTAAATTTCTCTCTGTACAGTAGAAAATCCAACCATGTCGATTAATTTGTTATTATAGATATAAATAAAATAGAGTAGATTTCCTTGATAAGAGTACAATAATAAGTTTTTAATGTTGAGCATAATTTCAGCTCAACACTGAAAGCTGAATCAGAGACTTGTCTAGAATGACACCAAAATTTCCTCTTCACTATTGACAATAATGCTGTTGAAAGTAGAGAAACACAAGAATAAAGATTGAATGCTAAGTAAAACATTAGCATACAAAATCTTAAATTTCTAAATTTGATTACAACATGCCATAGAGAGCATTAATGCAGATGCTGGGTCAGATTTAGAAATTTAAGATTTTATATAGTATTCAATCTTCATTCTTGTGTTTCTTTACTTTCAATGTGAGAGTGATTCTCGATAGTGAAGAGAAAATTTTGTTGTCATTCTAAACAAATCTCTCAGTCAGCTTTCAATTATTGTACTCTATCAAGGCATTTTAATCTACTTTATTTATATCTGTAATAACTAATCATATAATTGACAGGATTGAATGTCTTACTGTACTCAGAAATTTAGTGAAAAGGGTGAATACTCTTTAACAACTAATCTATTACTATAATAATGAATAAAGTAAACATTTATTATATGATGTAGCTTTCACAGTAATTGGTTTTACAAAAATTGTGGTAGAAAGTAATTTGGGATACTAACTTCTGCATAGTATTTTAATAGAGCATATCTTTTGTTACTTAATTGTCAAATTATGGTGGAGATCTGAGTATAAAATATTTTTATTTGTGAGCAGCTGTTATTAGGGATAACCACAGTAAAAAATTATTCAAAATATACTATTTAGATTCAGTAATTACTAAACAATTGTTATGATATATTGTTTGATTAGTCTAGGTTAATTTGAAAAATGAGGTGGGTAATATTGACTAGCTGTCAATGTTGAGTGAAATGGCATAGATTATATTATAAAGCGTGAAGAAACACTTAGACTTTTTGAACCAAGCTTCTAACCCAAATTTAAATTTTTTAAAAAATATTTTGCTAATGAGAGTATTTTCACAGATCTTAACAATGGAATAGAAAACCCGTATAGTCAACAAATTCATGGATAAACGATTCAGTTCTAAAAGCAAAAAGCCTGGTTTCTGTATACTGTTGTAACATGATTATTATAAAAGTATACAGAAACCAGGCATTTTGCTTTTAGGGCTGCATCTTTTATCCATGACTTAGTTGACAATACAGGTGTTATGTTCCATTCTTTAGATCCATGAAAATATTTTCAATTTTAAAAGTTTTATTAAAATTTTTTTTAAATTCTGATTAGAAGTTCGGTTTGAAAAGTTAAAAGTATTTTATTGCACTTTGTAAAATAATCTATGCTACTGCACTCAACATTGACAGCCAGTCAATCTTTGTATGCTTGCATCATTTTTCAACTTAATTTAGATAAATCAAATAATACACCATAAAAAAAACCTACACACTTGCAAACATAACGTTATTATAGTCAACAATTGTTTAATAATTAACTGAACCTAAATAATATATTTTGGAATATTTTTTTACTGCCCTTATCCTTACACTTTATAATAACAGCTGCTCACAAAAATATATTTTATGTGACAGATCTCCACCAAAATTTGACAATGAAATAATAAAAAAATTAAATACTAGGCAGAAGTTAGTATTCCAAATGACATTCAACTACCTATTAGCTCATCAACGAATAATCTAATACATCTAAAAGCAATATTATTATTATTATTATTACTTCTGTAAGGAATTATGAATGAACCTCTAACTACTTCTCATGGAATTCTGATAATTAAATTAAAAAATTTTTAACATTAACTATCAAGAGTAAAATAACCCTTGGCATTTTATATCTTTATAATATAAAAATATAAAATTTTTTTTGGTAAGCAGTTATGATAAAAGACTTTCACAAGAGTCCCGGTTAACTGAAGTCCCTGAACTGCACTTTCAGACATACCTAATACTTTAATAACAGGCTTGCCAGTTAAAAATATAATGAATAAAGGAAATCAATATCAATCCACAAATTACTGCAACCAAAGTTTATGAGAATGTTCGGATTAGCGTATAAAATATACAAAGAGAAATTTGAAAATTTGAGTTGTTTATTAATTAAGAATTATGTAATAAAAATATTTTTTATGGTTTTTCATAGAAAAATTCAAATTTAAGTACAAAAAATAAATTTAAAAAAAATATATTATCAACTTTGTGATTTTGCCCACAAGTTCACTGCTGAAAAAAAAAGGATATCTAGAGAATTAAAAAAAAAATGGGTTCAGTGAGGTTAAAATCAACTTACAGATTATGAATCGAGCACACTGCCAAGTGAGTTGTGGAATCTTTTCATGGAAATCACAATGAGGTGAAGATGGATTCCAGTTTCAGAATTCTGTAAAGAAACCAATATTTTCTTATAATGCCATTAATAAAAATTAGAGTGATTTGTGACACCAAGAAGCATTGAAAAGCAGAGTTCACTATTTATTTATTTATTTTACAAATGCCACACACTACCAAAAATAGCACCTATGCCATGAGTGCACGTGCTCTCCAATACTTCTCAACAAGATCAGTAAAACGTTTTAGTGCAGAGCACTCGTCTATTTGCTTATCAGTGAAATAAAAAAGGTAGTATGACCCCCTTACATGTATACTTTGGACCATAGGCATAGCGTGCTTCTAACATTTGGGACGGATACAAATTGAATTCAGCTAGGGTCCTTCTCAGCGCATTGACTACCGATCGATCCTTAAAATTTGAAATATGATTTTTTGAAATTGAGTAACAATAGAATTGGTTTGAGTAGTATTCAAAAAGTTATACAATGAGGAAAATAAATGTAATATAAATAAAAGAAGAAAAAAAAAATGTAGCATTGAATTTTTGTTATGGATCATATCATTGTTAAAAACTATGTTAGGGCTAAAGACATAATCGGTATTTTCAGTGTCAGTTTGAAAAAAATGGGAAAAAAACCAACTTTCTTAAAAGTTTTCTACAATTTTCTGATTTAACTGAACTTCTATTAACATTTTAATTTATTTCAAGTTAAGTTGAGGGGGGGGGGGCACATCTATGCTTTGGACCAGTAAGTTCTTATTTATTTTGCACAACATGACAACTAAATACTCTCTAAAAGTCTTGAAAACAAATAGCTTATAAATCAGTTATTGAGGAAATTCTCACATTTTTAATGAAGATTTTACAAATGAACAGATTTTATATTTTCTAAATAAACCTTGGCATTTTATACTTTTATAATATAAACCTCTTTTTCAGCAAGAGTTAAAAAGACTTTCACAAGAGTCATGTTAACTTAAATCCCTGGACTGCACTTTCTCACTCACCTAAAACCTTAACAACAAGCTTCACAGTTAAAAAAGAATAAATAAAGTAAATTAATATTCAATCCACAAATTATTGAGACCAACATTTATGAGAAAGTTGAGATTAGCATATAAGTTAAAAAAATTAATTTGAAATTTTTAGTTCTTTAATAAATATTTTTATAGTTTTTTCATAGAAATATTTAAATTAAAGTTCAAAATAAATCTAAAAAATATTAAAAACAGTAATTTTGGCCACGAGTTTACTGCTGAAAACAAAAGTATATGTCGAGAAAAAAAAAGTTACAAACTTACAAGTTATGAATTCAAGTCAGCTTTGGTCTTCCAAAACGACTGCAATCTTAAGCTAGATTCCACATTCAAAATTCTGAAAAGAAACCAATATTTTCTTATAATGTCATAATAAAAATTGAACGATTTATCAAACTAAGAAGTATTGAAAAGTAGAGTTCTTTATAAACTTGCTTATCACTAAAATAAAAAAGGGGAATATGACCCCTTTACATATAACTTTGGGCTAAGTTCTTATTTATTTTGAACAGTATGAATAAAGATTTTTCCGATGACACAAAAGTTTACCTAAAGTTTTAATAACAATCTAACATACATGATGTTATCTAAAAAGTTCTCATCCTTCAAGATTTTAAAGCTGAAACTGAGAAATAAAATTATATAAATGCACAATGACCAATAATTTAATAACTTAGGGATGAAAAATGGAATAACCTTTTGCATCTATATATGATTAAGCAATAACAAAAAATAAAACCAATTATAATCATTAATATTCACATTTATACTGATATGTGCATGAGTATTTTGCATCCTTTACGCACTCATGCATACTACATGATGGGGCATAAATCAGAATTATATGGTTTGTTGTGTTAAAAGTAGGCATGATCTATAAGTATAAAATCAATAAAGTTCTGTTAGAATTTATAAAAATTATAGCATGAAATTGAACCTTCTTAGTTGGAATTGTGAAGTGTATATAAATATCCATAATATGCTAAATTTTTTGTTTCTTAATATAAAGCCCAAGTTAACATACAGGCAAAATGTTTGCAATGCTGGATATATTATATTAAAAACATAAATAATGTTGTAAATTTAAAAAAGTTTCATTGTAATAGTATAGCTGTTTTATGGATGAAGTTCTATGTAATGTAATATAAGAAATTGTAAGCAATTAAGAATGTCTGTTAAGTAATATTATGTTTATGTAAAGGTTTAATATATGGTAATTTAAAAGTTTTTTCCCCTCTCTTATGGCATGGCTCCTGTACAGTGATTCGCAATAAATATTTTGAAGAAAAATAGTAACTTTCTTTATTTTATAATTTTCTGCTTTGGTTGACTGGAGGTTGAGAAAGGAACAAAGTCTGTATGTTTAAAGAGAATACTTTGATAGACATAATTATTCTAAGCATTCAAATATTTACTATATAATATACTACAAAATATCATTGATTCAGAACTATAATGAAAGGCCTTTTTTTTTTTGGTTAATAATAAAATGCTGTCTATATTACCATTAAAACAATGAATAATGTATTTGGATAGCAGTCAAAATTATAGCACCATTGACTCTTTTTTAAAAATTTTTAGTATTTCAGATCTGGTATTATGAAATACATCAAATGTTCAAATGTTTTGATTATCTCATGGATTTCGTAGGCATTCATGAAAAGAAAATTTTAATGTTCATACAAACTGATGAAAAAAAAAGTTAGGTTAGAAAGAAATTGTAGTGGATTTTATAAACAGATTAAGAACATCCTACTGTCATATTAAGTCTTTTTTTGTTATTTTTTTTTTACCAATTTCATTGTACTTATTTATTTTAAAACTTTTTTCATGCTACTAATTGTGTGGAAAAATATTTTTCTCTTACTTTAGGGAATACTGCATTTATATATCAATAATAATTGAAAATATCAATATATTCAATAGTTATATACATTATATATCAACAATTTTTAATATAAATAATATAACCACAAGTAATATTGGTTGCTTTTGACATTCTTTTAATTTAACAATCCTCTCAACTGCTTGTGTGTGACAAGGGGGAGTTCTTAATTTGAGTTGGGATGTTTGTTTATAGGCTTATGAGCTAATTCAGTGAATGAATGAATGAATTTTTGAGTAAAATATCATAGAAACAAATGTCAATTACATTAAATTACATCATATGGATCATAATTATATTGTGCAATAATTTAATAATTATTAAAATTTAGATATCAAACTAATATTTCATTGATTTATCATACAATACATTGAACATGAAGAAAACTATCAAAGAAAATGTATAATGATGAACAAACCATTTACTTCCTTTGTCCATCTAAAATATTAACTGAAACACGAATCATCCGAACTGAATCCGAAACAAAATGTTTTTATTTATACATACGAAAGTGCTCGTAAATGCCATAAGTATTGCTAATATAAGTATTAGTATTGCTAATTCAATACACTCAGTTCAGTAGAATTTGATCTAAAATACGGTCAATTCATATTATAACTTGGATTAAAACACTATCATATAACAGTAATAGAATAATGTTCACTATGTAAGGGTGTTAAATAAAATTTAAAGGCAATAATTTAAGACTAACGAATGAAACTTACTTGTGGATTAATTTCAGCAAACTTGTCTTGTAAGCAATCTTTATTGGCGCCTTTTCAATCACGTGCAACTGAATGTCCAATCAGATGACACTAGTGCATTGTAGTATCACGAGGCGAAAAAAAAGATGTTTTGAAATTTCATTATGCTATAGCTTTCAAAAGCTGCCTTTGGTATTGAATATAAAATTTTATTGCTCTACTGAAATATTTTTCAGGTGCTTCAAAATAGATATTTTTGTGAAAAGAGATAAAATTCTTTTTTTCTGTTTATTTTATGGTATATTAAATTAATAATATATATTTTTTGTAAATAAAATATTCAAAATATTTTTACAGGAAACTTAGGTATTTCTAAGTATTTCTAATTTTTAGATGTCATTACAGAACAACTGATTTTGTAGAATTTCGCAATTTTCATCATCTTAATTTTGCAGTAGTATATTCTTATAATACACATTGGAATGAAAAAAACAATTTTTAATTAACGGACCTTAGTTAAAATAAACAAATCACATTTATTTAGAAAAATATTAATGCAATGTCTTTAAAGGCAAAGTGTTATTTTGAAATAAACATTCATATTTTTCAAAAGTCCATAGTAATCATACATGGTATGCTTTACTTATTTCACTGACACATTGAATTGCTTTCTGTTTGTCATCAGAAATATGCCTCTTCATAGGAAGTCATGTTACTTTAACACCATTCCATTCAATCATATCAATATAATCCTTGGCATCAAAGTTTATACGTTGAAATAAAAACTTTTTGATGCCACCTTCATTTTCAGCCCTTGCTTTTAGATTCCGGGGTAATCCAAGCTCTCTCTTACATGACTGCGATCATCTGATATCATACAAAGGACGAGATTTTCAGAAGCAGATTTCTGGCACTGGGAAATGTATATAAGATAGCATAATAGCATTTTTCAATGGCAACAACCAGAATTTAAACATTACTGTAATTGGAATGGATGGAACTGCCGTGAACACTGGATTGAATAATGGTGTGGTTCGTTTCTTTGAAAAGGAATTAAGAAGGCCACTGCAGTGGTTGATTTGTCTATTTAATGGAAATGAACTGCGCCTACGTCCTAATTTGGAGGAGAAATAGGTAAACAACTAGAAAACTGCTATGAACTTCCAGTAATTGAATTATCACCTATTGAAAATGGCATTCCATTACTAGAAATTAAGGATGATTTAAGTGTGGACCCAAAATATTTGTTAGAAATGTCTAATGCAATCTCTGTTGGAAGGTGCTCTTCTGATTTGTCTATGAGAAAACCAGGAAAACTTTGTTATTCATGATAGCTTACATTAGCAAACCGAATACTTCACTTGTATGTGGGAACAGAATGTACTGCAAAAAAAATCTCCGAATACTGACTGAGTACATTTTGTAAGTATATGCATCTGTTTCGTTTCACATAAAGCTGAAACTATCTTATATCCATGGATCGAAGCACTTGTGGAAACTTGTAAGCTATTCACGTTACCTCCATCAGACTCTTAAAAATGTAATTGACCCAGTCATTCAAAGAAATTCGTACTTTGCTGCTTCTGAAAATCTCCTCTTATGTATGATATCAGTTGATCGCAGCCACGTAAGACAGCTTGGATTACGCCGGATTCTAAAAGCAAGGACTGAAAAATGAAGGGGGCATTGGAAAGTTTTAAGTTCAACGTATAAACTTTGATGCCAAGGATTATATTGATATGATTGTACGTAAAGATGTTAAAGTAACAGAACGAGGCATATTTCTGATTATAAACTAGGAAGCAAAATAATCTGATCAGGAGAGTCAACGTACTGACTTCAGCAATTTTCCATGTCACACACAAGCAGTAGAAAGGATTGTTAAATTCGTTACCGAGTCACCCTTACCCGTCCGTGGCACTTCTGCAAGAGTTGCATTGATAAAAACGAAAATACATTCTCAAAAGATAATGCCAAAATTTAATAATAAAAAACAAAACAAAACACAATTCAATGTGTCAGTGAAATAAGTAATGGAAACCATGTGTGATTACTATGGACTTTTGAAAAACATGAATTTCTTTTTTTTCAAAATAACGTTTAACATCCCCAATCTCAAAGAATTTATTAATCTTATGCACAGTAAGTGTGCGTTTAAATTTTCTTCTACACCCACTTTTGATTATATTCCTAAATCTGAAAAAGTTAAACCTCTGAATCAGGCTGATGAGCTTAAAGCAGGGTGTTTAACCTTTTGCAGCATCTGGGCCACATGGTAAATTTTTTCAAGGCAGGCGGGCCGCATAAAAAAGTCAACTACATTCAAAAGTTTAGTTTTATTATGAAAATGAAAAATACATTGTATACGTAATGTATAAAATATTATAATCTTGGTATGCAATGTGATGTGGTAATTTTGAACGAAATCGAACATAATGTGATTTTTTAAATTTGGGTTGGTCTAAAGCGAATTGCTCTCGACTCTAACTTAACTAGCATTAATGATCGAATCAATCTCTCAAACCAATTTTCTATCCTAGGAAACTGTCGTAATCCGGAGGAAAGAAATTCCCGCTGCTAATGATGAATTTCCTGTTAGGCGGGAAACCAAACCTGAGCCATGTTTTTTTTTTAATGGCGGAAGGGTACAAAGATACCCTCAACAAAATGTACAACCTAGTCAAAATTCAATATCCCAAATCAATTTCATGAAACTTTGTCAAAATCTTATCTGAAAACATTACTGCAATTGGATTAATATCGGACCTTTCAAAATTACTTAATTTACTTACGCATTGAATTTTTTTGGAAAAAAAATCCCAAAACCGAACGGCGACTTAAAAATTAAAAATTTATGTTCCGATCTTAATATTTCAAATCTTACCCAGTCCATTAATTGTTCACAGGTTAATTCTGATAGTGTTATTCTGATAGTGTGGTTTCTGATAGTGTTTAACATTTTTCCTTTATTTTTCTGTTCCATGCGAGGCAGTTTCCTCTTATTGAAGTTCCACACTTGATACCCTATCAGGGAATGCTGGTGTGGGGTGTTCGTTTTTGCTTCCCATGCTTCAGTCCTCGGTTCGATCCTGCAAAGTGCAGTTCTGTTATCTGTACTCACGGATGTTCAAACCTGCCAATTTAATTTATTAAATATAACTTACTTATTATTTTAAGCTTAATTGCCTTATTTTTTATTTCTAACATTTATTTAAACTAATTTTTTTGCCTTTTTTTTCTTATTGTAAATATTATTTCTCGTATCCTGATTCAATTACAAAAAAAAACAATGTAATATATATTCTTCAATGTACGTACTGAGGATAAAGGGTCTTATTTTTTGATATTTTTTGGTGTCTCATGACATCTACTGTCTATGTCTCTGACATTACATTACATTAATATTTTTCTAAATATGTGTGATTTGTTTATTTTAACTAAGGTCTGTAAATTTAAAATTCTTTTTCTTTCATTCAAATTTGTATTATAAGAATATGTTACTGTAAAATTAATACGATGAAATTCGAGAAAAAATTCTACAAAATCAGTTGTTTTATAATGGCATCTAACAATTAGAAATACTTAGAATATGTAAATTTCCTGAAAAATATATTTTGAATATTTTATCTACAAAAATATATATTATTATTTTAATATACTATAGAAGAAATTTAAAAAAATACAAATTTTATCACTATTTCCTCTCTTATAAATAAAGAGTGGTGAAACAAGGACCCATTTTTAAGTAGATATTTAATTTCTCCAGTAATATATAAAATTGAAACTAATTTTCATCTGTTTTTATAAGCTTCTAGGGAGTTAAAAACATACACACAGAATACAATCTTTACATACAAGGAAAATTATGTGAATTTTCACATAATACAATTATACAATTTCACATAATACTTTTCACATAATACAATCTTTACATACAAGGAAAATTATGGGAATTTTCCGCGTAAAAGAAGTTTCACAACAATGAAATAAATATTTTTGAAAAGTCTGTTAAATTTAATCTTCGCCTTCCCTTTCAAATCCATAATTCTGATGCAGATATCTGTTACTTGTGGTTACGAATCGGAGGTACAGTTCCGGGACGATGCAGGGAAAACGATTTCGGTGCGATTCATATCAACCCATAACAGGCCCTGAAACACGTAAACGGAAAGCGTTTCCCCTTCGGAGGTTCGTAAACAACCCGCCAGTGGCCCGACAAAATTCTCCCGTACTTGTCGTTCAACCGGTGCCTCCAGCACTGGCCCGATAAGCTGCCGTCAGTCCTGTGTTTGTTGGGTATATATATATAACAGTTCCGTAACTGACTGACTGAGTGACAGACAACGCACAGACCAAATCGCTGGACCGAAAAGGCTGACATTTTGCATGGCGATTCTTCTTATAGTGTAGGGGTGCACTAAGAAAGATTTTTGAAAAATTCTCCTTAGATTTTTATAAATTAAATTTTTAATCTGGTTTTTGTAACTTTTTTAAAGTTTACATTTAAAATAATAATGTGAGGTTTATAAAATTCATATCACGAGAAATATCATTAAAATTCCTTTAAAATAAAACCTTTTTCGAATTTTTACCTCTATTTTCTAATTGTGGTGAATTTTTAAAGATTAATTTTTAGAATTTAATTTATTAAATGCTAATCACCTGGTTTATTTTCCTTTTGATACTTTAAATTAATTTATCGCCACGTGCATAACAACGAAATAAATTGACAAAAAAATATTTTTATTTTATTCTAATGCGGTAGATGATTGGACATTATCCAAAAAAATATTAAAATACAGTAAAAGATATATTCCTCAAACTGTACTATATTAACTGTACTATATTCTTTAGTATGTCCTATTAGATTTAATTTGAATATTTCCTTATATATACATTTGTTACTACAAATCGATGTCTCTTTCCAGTCGTGGGAAATCGAGGCGAAGTACACATTCTACGTCATTGCGGGGTAGTTACATTGCTACGTGCCGACATCATAGTTTGACATCGTAGTGACTATTCGGAGTTATGGTCTCAAACAACAGTGAAGTTAAAAGAGGAACGCCACTTGAAGGTCACAATGAGACTAGATTGTGAGGTCGAAATTCAATCACCGCTTCGATAGTGTGACTCGCTGTGTAATCTTTTGAACGCAGTGCAAATGCTATTAGGGGAGGATTTAAATAAATAATATATGTAATATTTTTAATCCCTTTTAAATCAATAATAGTAATATGTAAAACATAATTGCGTTGTTTATACTTGCGTTATTAGGGGGAATTTAAATAAATAATATGTGTAATATTTTTAATCCCTTTTGAATCGATAACAGTAATATGTAAAACATAATTTCGTTGTTTATACTTGATTCCGTAAAATGCAAAATTGGCCTGTTATTCTGGAGATGGTCAGCACTTTATCTACTATATCATCACCTAAATCCATGGTATAAGAGGCTAATAATGTAACAGTAAGTAATTTAGAGCAGTGTCATCTATATACCTTTGCAAGAGCATTTCATGAGCTGCGTATTTGAAAACGGTCTGAAATACATATTTCGAGGATTTTTTTATATCAGACTTGTCAGTATGCTGTCAATTGTATCCGAAATTTTCTATGTTGTTCTCGTCGTCTAAAATATATGCGTGGGTTTCACGAACTGTGGATAAGAATTTATCTCGATTGACCCGCTTGCAACTCTCGTGGCTATGGTAAATATGCGTTCTTTTTTATTATTTATGTAAATCCATATTTACGTCTGAATAAAACTCGCAGTACAATAAAATTCACTGAAATTGAGATAAACGATTCAATATTCAAAACACGTTTTTTAGCTAAAGGGGCATTTCTTGATATCGCACAATTTCTATTCCAGGCACGTAATTTCCACAGCTCGATAACTGTCTAGAAACGGAAAAACATAACAACAGGTAGTTTTTGCATGTGATTTAGAATAGTATTAAAATCACCAAACGTATTTCCTACATATCCGTTTATTTTTTGTGAGGTGTTGTGGAAGCTCACTCAAAGAGATAAAATATCTCAAGTATGCCAACTCAATTGCCTAAAAACATGAATAAAAATTAAATAAATCACTGTGTTAAAAAATATCTCAAGACATTGCCTCCAAAACAACACGCAAAAATTGCAAAAAGTAAAAATGAAAAATTATAATAACAAATGATCTATGTACAATGATAGTAATGATTAATAGATAATTCCTACTCAATTTCAGCCTTGAATTTTTAATACACTGCTGGCCACCCAAATTGCAACACCAAGAAAGACAAGAGATATCCCAAAAACATTTATTTTGTAGATAACATGTTGACCAAGTATCAAATGATTAAATTTATAGACTTCTGTGAAGTGTGGTTCCTGCCAAAATCAGTAGCCAGAGTAGCCGCCATTGTTGGAGATCACCGCTGCCACACGCCTCGGCATTGATTCAAAGAGACTTTGGATGAGTTCTTGGGGTACAGCAGACCAAGCAGCTTCCACACGTTGCCAAAGTTGATCTGCTGTGGTAGCTGGGGATGGAATCTGGGTCAATCGTATAGCAACCATGGACCACATGTTTTCTATCGGCGAAAGATCCGGAGAGCGAGGCGGACAGGGAAGCAATTCAATCTGGGGATTGACGAAGAACCGTTGGACAATGCGTGCCAGAGGTGGTCGCGCATTATCCTGTTGAAATATGGCTGTGGGCATGCCCTGAAGGTAAGGATGCCCACAGTGGCATCCTTACCTTCAGGACAACTGGCTCCAACACCTCGGAGATGTAGTGCTGGCTGTTTAAAGTACCGCCAATGCGCACTAGAGGTGTGCGAGAGTGATATCCAATACCGCCCCATACCATAATACCCGGTACAGGACCAGTGTGGTGGTGCATAACGCAGCTGTTCGGGATCCTCTCTTCACGGTGTCTCCAGACTCGAATGCGACCATCGTGGTGTTGCAGACGGAAGCATGACTCGTCAGTAAAGACAATTTCATTCCATTCTGCCGTCCACATCCTTCTGTCATCGCACCATTGGCGGCGGAGACGTCTGTGGTTCTGCGTCAAGGGTAGACAAAGCAATTGACGTCTTGCGGACAGACCACTCTGCTGTAAATGGCGTCGAATGGTACGCGCAGACACTGGATGATGCCTTACAGACTGCATGTGCTGTGCTATGGTTCGTGATGTGACTGAGCGATCCATCACTGCCATGCGCACAATTTGCCTGTCATCACGTGAAGTGGTGCGCTGAGGTGGATGCGATCGAACACGCCGGTCCGTCGTATTCTCCTGCATCCAACGATCACATATCCGCATTACAGTTGTTTGGTTTCATCCAACACGACTACCGATTTCCCTGAAAGATAATCCACAATCTCGGTAGGCCACTATCCTTCCTCTGTCGAACTCGGATACTTGATCCAAAGATGATCGCTGTTTTCGACGAGGCATAATTGATCGTTTTTTTTTAAAACCACAAGAAAAACACAATTGCCGAACTTGAAATCGTCGAAATCTCCAAGCCTTAAATAGCGCTTTGAAGTGGCGCCACAGGCGCGCGTGATGTGCGTCTGCGCTGAAATTCTAATCATTTGCATATCTCACCTCCGCTAATGCATGTTGTAACTTTCATGTTATTTGCATGTTTCCTTCAGGGTGTTGCATTTACAGTGGCCAGCAGTGTATTACGTAAAATTATCATTCCATATGTTGGGTTGTTGATGTGTTTAATCCTCATGGTCTAGGTATAACATTACCAAGTCAAATGTATGAAGTTGAAGAAGTCGCGCAGCCAGAAACTCTTTATAATCCAATATCTCGCTAACATAGACACAATACGTTTGATATGAGTAATGTGGGAGGAAGCAGTTGGAGTTGAGCAGCAAAGGCATTTTGGGAATTTTTTAACTTTCATCATAAAAGCCATGTGTCCCGTATGCCTGCTTGATAATCTTGGCAGTAGGATGCAGTGGTGGGGCTATAACAGTCCATGGCGATCTGCACAATACCAATAATATTGAGGAAAGAATAGAAAACCATTCTTTATTATTTTCTGAACTTTATGTGGAGTAAATTTCCATGGTAGTAATGTCAGTCTTTCTTGGAGAGATCTACTCGCAATCCTTATTTGTCAGCAAAGCAGTCCTCCCTTTACATATGAACCAACTTGAGAGGGTATCCACAGGAATTAAATATAGTCCATGTTCCCAGTACAGACATGAGGTGGATTATATCTCGGCTAGTTCTAAACCTTAATTTGAGGCAAAAATCAAAGCTGTTTTATAGAAATTATGCCCTTAGTCATTTTCTAATATGCTCTTTACGTCAAAACACAGAGCATTTCAGAACCTCTCTAAGAGCAAGACGTTCTCATCAATAAACGGAAACGCGATCCGTATTTCAATACATTACTCTGCAGTCACCGTCCATTACCTTCTTAAATATGCCACGCCTGTTTTAGAAGAATCTAGTTTGCTGCCGTCAGTATATATGTTAAGAACATCACCGGGGAGTTATTAGTAATCTCAAGAATAAGCTGTTTAAGTAATTCAGGATTGTCTCCTTTTGAATAAGTAGTCCAATCGGAATTGAATCCGACTGTTCTGTGATGGTGGCTAAAACTTCCAAGTCACAGAGTCATGGAGATCAGAGTCACGGAGGTCGGACGACAAGTCACGAATTTAGAAGTCTGCATCGATTTCAAGTGGTAAAGAACACATTCCCGTCACTGCGAAGTACAAGTAGTCTTGTATGTCGCAACAACACGGTATGACATCCTATGGTGTCTATTCGGAATCAAGTTTGAATCACTTGAAGATTTCAAAGAGTCTAGATTTACGATCGAAATTCGGTCACCTTTACACTTTGACCACTGTGTCGCATGCAGCTAACTGATTGCCCCCACGAGTTCGTTTTGCTTCAAAACGCACACCTTACATCCTGAATGCCGTTTTAGTTCTCTTTCATATAGCTGAGGTTGAGCTCATTTGGGAATCACTCATTTCCACACAACAACGCGACAAATTGTGTCTAGTATGCACCTGGGGAATTTTAAAAGTCCAGAATTGATGATAAACGAAGGGGAAAATAATGATATTTTGTGTGATGTCATTTCGGTAGGCGCAATCAGTGGAATAATTAAAAGTTTTCCACATAGTTTGAAAAATTCGTTGATGATTTTGTCACGTGATACATCAGAGGGATTCTTATGTTAGAGCTATTTTATGTGATATGTTAGACCGCATGCAAATGACAGTTTAAGTAAGTTATAATACTGATGCAAGTCGAATGAGTCCTGCTATATATCAAGCAGAATTTCATGAAAGGTATAAATTGTTATCTACCTTCCATAAAACTGCTTAAAAAGCGTTATGTAGATTGTTTTGACATTTTTTTAGTGTTTATTAACGTCAGTTATCTTATTTCAGTCAGTAAAATATCTATCTATACAATCAGAAAACAGCTTTTTTGTCTTTCTGCAAACCTACTTGCTCTCAAACTCTCACTAAAAACGCATTAGAAAAACTCAAAGTGGGAAGAACAATGAACATACCAAAATTCCATTCATTCAAGTACAACCCATTAATATTTAACTACGTCAAAATAATATCTTTTCAAACTGCAGCCGCTAAGAATGCAAGAAATTTCTAAATAAATGTGTTCTAACATTCCTGTGAAATAATTTGAAACGTAATTTATTAGATCAGCGCATGGTTAATTTCATGTGAGTTCGTACATAAATCAAGAGAAATATTTCAGACATTGTATAAATAAAGCCGAGAAATGTGTAACTGTGATGCCAAACATTATTATATTAAACAATGTTTACCGCATGATTTATTTCTTTCTCGCTCTAATTTAGAATGAAAGACGTATATCTGAGAAAACATTTTGGAAATTTGAATGGATTTTAGGTGAATTGTGATATATTGTTATTCTATAAAATATTTATATAACATTATTTCTCTTCAAAAAGAGTTATATTTAACCAATATTTTAAATTTCAAAATATTTTAATGACATTCAAGTTAAAAAAAACCGATATTTTTTATAAAAAATATTTTTGTCTTTTTATTCTTTTCGGCTAGCAAAGAAATTGCAGAATTCTGAAATTCTAGAAATTTACTTTTTGTAAAGTATTCCTTTTAAATAATGCTAAATATACTCTCTCTCTCTCTCTCTCTCTCTCTGTGTCTATCTATCTCTCTATCTCTATCTCTGTCTCTATCTCTATCTCTCTCTCCTTACTCTCCTCTTCCCTCTCTCTCACACACACACACACACATACACACACTGTACTAAGATCGTACAGTCTTTATTTTTTCAGGCTTATTTTGCGTAAACATTAAGAATACAACTCATTTTCTGCTGAAAAGAACTTTTGATTTATGCCTTCATATGCCCAATAATTTTTTAATCAATAGCCATAAGCTTAACATTGGTGAAAATGTACAATAATAACAATTTTGATTCGCTACTATGTGATCTACAATGTCCACTACATGAGTAAATAAAACAGTAGTAGCTTGTTTCTGAAAAAATACTGCTATTGTCTCAGAAAAACCATAATTATTTCAATTATTTAATTTGATGTGTGTAATATTTACTAAAAATGAATTTATATGTACTTAAAAATGAAGAAACATCTCAATAAAAAACTTAATAAATTCATATTTAAAAAGCCGTATTTGAAAGACAGAGTTTATTATAAATACATTAGAGCTAAAATATACCATTTTCCTATGGAAATTTAAAAATATAAAGTTGAATTTGAGAAACCTAAATCCTGAAGGAATACCCAAATTTAGTCAAGCAATGAAAAATTATTCAAATATAGTTTAATGTTAACGTTTCATTCGTAATACCGCTGAACATATGCATAACACAAACATCTTATATTAGAGAAATAAAAATACATCATCGAACAGCAACAAAATCCTAATTTTGAAAAGCTTTCTGAATAATTAATGTCTTTCCAGTCGAATTTTATTTCATAGAAATGCGATGCTCACGCTTATCTTTAAAATTTTACGCTCCTTGCATCTTTCCAACTTTTAATAATGTTCTTCATTAAAGTAAACCGTATTTTAATAGCTTTCTTTCCAAAACAAATATTTCCCATAAATTCCCTCTTGCTCTGAATTGCAGCCAAAACAGTGTGCATAAATTCCTCCTTTCTCTCTTTATGACATTTTGCTATTCAAAACACGTTTCGTGCTGAACGGCAGTTTCTTGGTATATGAGATATGCAGTTCAAGCACGTTAACCTATAGCTCAACAGCTGTCACAAAAGACAGACATAAACCACACGCAGATATCTCATAAAAGAAGGAACTTAGATTAAGCGTGGCCCGGGTACCAGCACCCATAACTTTGGCTCCGATCAATATATTCGAAAAGAATGAATAAATTTAATAAACTGAAAGATTAAAACTTGAATGCTTTTTCACTAACGCATTTGGGCCATTAATTACGGAACTCGCTGAGTAAAATGGCCCTAAAATAAAGCTTTGGAATGGGAATCGTAACTTTAATGTATTTATCTTGCCAGCAAACTTTAAACAAGTGAATGCAAGCCGTTAGTACTTGGAAATACTAAAACGGCGAATTACTGGACGTATGTAAGCAAAATCGTATGTAAACATGTCAAATTAATTAAAATATTCTGGTTAGTCTTACCTGGAGCGGTATAGTAATCTGCTCTAAATATTAAATAATAGTTTTGAATTCGCGTAGTTAATGTTAATATAGTAACGGTTAATACAAGGACGTAAGTCGAAAGTTTGATTATCAATACTACTGGCGGAAGACAGTAAGATTGGTGTTTATTTTCCGAATCAACCAAGTTTTTTATAGTGAACGAAATAAAGTAAATAGCTGAATGTGGCACAGATGGCCGCCGTTATAATTCAAAATTTTACTGAAATGTTATTTCAACTCTGGAGGTGGTATTGGTTCATCTCTGTTGGTGTCCCCATTGAAAGGAACATACACTTCTCTCGGATAAAGTGCGAATGTCTGCACTGACAAATGCCCATCACTGGCAAACAACGACATATTTAGATTTTGAATGTTTAAAACAAAAATTAAAAATTATCAATAAGAAAAAAATATCTGCATGTTTAAGATAGTTACGTTTATTGATACAGTTTAACCTACAGTTACATTTATTAATACAGGTAACACATACCTATCAGTGTTGGGTGGTTCTAATATCTCCTAGCTATTTAGAACAACACTTAGAAATCAAATTTTGGGGTAGATTTCGGGTAGACTATTTTTAATGTTAAGAATATTTTGGGGGCTCGGTCGCCAAGTTAGCAAGACCAGAGGGCCATTGATCTGAACGTCCCTGGTCCGACGCTCGTTGCTGAAAATCAACCGCCATGTTCACTAATAGTGGCCGGGGCACGTAAAATAGTTCATGACTGCAATGTCATCCAAGTTCTCAAATTTACCTCTGGAGGTGCGGGGTCAAGTGTTTCGGTCTCGTCACTTGACGCGGTTCAGAATTTAGCCTCGGTCGTTTAGCCAAGTTGGACTCCGACCCTTGTGGAGCTCATTCAAAACCTTTTCAGTCCAATAGCCTATTAGGATCTGGTGAATAGAACCTCCAACCAGGGGGCATTAGCAACAACAACTATTTTAAATGTTAAGAATATTTTTGTGAGTCCCAAAACAATTCGTTTTTTGTCAATCTGGCCCAAGGAAGTTAAGAGGTCGGACACCCCTGCTTTAATCTCTTTACCACGGGGAATAAGTCAAGGTCATGAGGAGCTTTTCATATCAAATCATGTGTGAGGTGCAATGCTTAACATTTGTTTGGAACAATATCGCACCTTTTATTTCGCATTCGGCAACATTCCTTACCCCTTTCTTGGAAAATAAATGGGGAAGAGAACAAAGGAAAGGAAAGATAAGCAAACTCAGAACATTATTCCTTGAAGAAGACACATTAGGGGGGTAAGAACTGGTTCTCATGGCTTTCGAAAAGTTTCTTCATCAAATGGTCCGTTGGAATTCTGTCAACAGTGAGTGATCATGCCAAAGGGTAAATATTTAAGTGTTGGTGAAAAGCAAGAAATGCTGAAAAGATATGACGAGATGCCAAAATGCAGCCAACGAGAAGCTTCGTCAAAACTGGGGATTTCTCAAACTGCCTTATTCAACTTTTTGAAACAAAGAGACTCCATTTATGAAAAAAAAAATTAAAAAGAATGGAAGCTTATCTCGCAAAAGAAAACGCCATGGAAAATCTGATGACATAGAGTCTGCCCTTTTAAACTGAATTGAGAACGAGATAATACAAACAAATATCCATTTCTCGCTCAATTCTATGCGAAAAAGCACAGCAATTTGTTAGTCTGTTTAGAGGGGAAAACTTCGCACCTACGGATGGATGGCTAACGCAATGAAAGGAACACAACGACATTGTTTATAGAAAATTACAAGGCGAGAAGCAAGACTCGATTAACGAGGCTGCTGGGAACTGGAAGGAATAAGTCTGTGTTAAACTGATCAAAGATTATCAGCCTGATCAAATTTTCAACTCAAATGAGACTGGGTTATTTTACCGAGCACTTTCGGAACATACTTTGATGTTTAAAAATGATTCTGCTGCATGAAGCAAAAAAGTCAAGGAAATATTAACTGTACTGTTAACATACAACATGACAGGAACTGTAAAGGAAACGCATTTGGTGATTTGTTCCAGTAAAAACTTTTATTGGCTTAAGGGTGCTAAGAACATTCCAGTCAATTACGCACACAGTAGAAACTCTTGGAGGCCCACAGCTATCTATTCAGACTTTCTCCTTAAATGGGACAACTAAAAAACGAAAAAATCGTGCTTTTGTTAGACAATTGTTCTTCTCATCCAAATGATTTGAAATTTAAAAAAATATTAAACTAGTTTTCCTTCCCCCAGATACAAGCATCATTCAACCTTTAGATCAAGGAATCATGCGATCATTTAAATTGCATTATAGAAATCCACTTGTTAATAGAATTGTCACGAAAATTGATTCTTCTAATTGCGACTCTATAAACAAGTTTCCGAAGCTAGTCAGCCTCTTGGATGCAATGCATATCATTCAAAGTTTTTGGCAAATTGTTACGTCAACAACGATCTCTAACTGTTTTAAAGATCGTGGCTTTAGCATTCAAAATTCTAGTACAGAGGAAGAAATTTCAAATGAGGTGTTCTTGAAATATGTTTCATCGACGATGATTTTCAAACGTCAGTAGGGAAATCTGACTCTGATATTGTACAAGAAATTGCAAATTCAAAAGATTCTTGTTCTGATGACATTGATTCAGAATACGAAGATGACGAGAAAAATGAATCCCCGCCAACGGTAACTGAAGCCTGACTAGCGTTGAATGTTTTACGTCAAACATTGGAGCAAAAAGGTAGAGATAAAGAACATTATGGTAAATTTTACGCATTTTAAAACATTATTGAACATTTTATAAATGATTCTTCGAAACAAATCACAGTTAGTAAGTATTTAAAAAATTATAATCAAACTATTAAATAAATAAATTAAATGGATAATGTATTGAATTTAAGTGTCTTTGATTTATTTTTTACCCTTTTATTTATGGAACTAATTCTAGTACGTAGGAAACATAAAACTTATTTTAAATGAATAGCCTGTTTTCAAAACCAGCCGCTTAATGAAATCAAATCCTTCAGATCGAATATGATTTTATAAAGCGGCGGGGACTGTATAACACAATATTTTAAATGCTATTTAAATATTAAGCCGTTTTTAAGAAAAAAAGAGAGTTATAAAATGTATTATTATTACAAGATAAGGATTAATTTCTAAAGGAAAATCGTACTTAATTCTTTTTCTTTAAATCCATTTTTACTATTTTGTTAGAACAGAAGTGCGTCTGTTGAGGATTTATTATCATGTAACGAAAGTGAACTCTCACATACATGTGGGTGTACCCGTATTATATGGCAAATAATTAAGAGGAATACTAAACATTATACTTATTGTCAGAGAGAGAGAAAGAGAGAAGAAAAATATAAAAGCTACAAATATCTCCTCCGGCTTCTTAAATAATATTAGCATCATGCTAGTACTATATTTAATGGTGTTACATTTGAAATATTGGGATTTTCCATTTCTTTTTCTTCACACAATACTGAAGATGAGCTGATTTTTTATTTGTACTCTGTTTCCTTATAAGTCAAAGATTCTTCGGATGCATATTTAAATATACATTCACCAGAATCATAGATCCGAAGATAGATAATGAAAGACTCTCTGGGGCCATATTTAAATGAGAGAAAGGTATGGGAAATTTTTAAAAAATGCGAATGTCTGAAATTTTTAAAAGGTTTATTTAACTTGATATATCATAATACTGAAAGTAAAAGAATTCACGGTTATATTTTAGGACGAAATGCAGAGAAAGTCATTTAGGGATTCAGTATTGCTGTAATCCAAATATACAAAAAAAAAAGGTAATATTGTAACTTCGGGAATTTTGGAGCTATGAGTAGACGAAATTTCTCAAGTATTATACAAAAATTATCTGATAAGTATCTTATACAAAGATATTGAACTTCAATTTTACTTCTTGCATTCAAATGCATTTAAAATTAAAACTAAAAAATATTTAATTGTGCTTTACCCAATGTTATTGCTTTCCTAAAAAGCAATTTTTTAAATGCACAAAAAAATTTATTTTTTAAAATCTTATAATGAAATAACTTCAAAATTTCCGGCTTTTGTAATGTGAAGATCTACATCCTAACTGAGTATTGAACCCAGGTCCTGTAACATCGAGTGGGCTATTCTGTTAGCTGAACTATCCTGGGGACATGAGGAATTCCCACAGGATTTGGATTTTTATTTCTTTATTTACTATTTATTTATTCATTTTTTTGTCAACAATGCAAAATATTTCCCATCGGGATTTTTGTCATAATTTTGATTTACTGTCCAGAATCCTATTTCCCAGAGGTAAAGCATAACTGAGAAAAGTACAAAAGGACGAATTCAGTTTTCCTAGCCACAAGAGGGGTTTTCTAGCAACAATTTTTGTGACACAAAGTATTTTAATTTACATCCCGCACATTATTGTTTCACAATTAGCACACAAAGTGCATCAAAATGTATTCAATCATTCCTATTTAACAAATATTCTCTTCCCTAATTTAAAAGCATATTAATTTAGGGGGAAAGTAAACTGTACATTATATCTAAAGCGTCAAATTAATGACTTTATAACTAATAACATTTTCTTTACACAAAATGAGCGCTGTAAAGAAACTTTTACGATCATTACGCATTCAAAATTTTAATCTTGACCGAAGCGTATACCTCGGTAGAGAGCGCTGTGTATCATAAAAGTTTTTCTTTGCCTTTGCGAACTTAGAGAATATAATCACATGGGCCGAAATATCCGAATTTACAGTACTTTTTACGACTTTTATATGTTATAAGTTTACTGAAAAGCTGATGGAATTGCATTTATGGACCATTCTAATCTCAAAATCTCCGAAGCTGAGGCTTGCGGATTCAATAGCAGTTCCCTCTTAAAACAACATATTTTGTGTTAGCAAAGGCATATACTTCTTTCTTAACACAGTTTTTTTTCTCTCCCCAGTATAAAATGGAAGAGAATTTATCTCTAAGAAATTATTGAATTTTATATTCTACGAAAAATGTATGTAATATATTGGACATGGAATATGCCTAAGATTTATTTTCTTACATAAATACCCTACAAGAGTAAGAAAAAAATACAAATTACTAGAATATAAATTGAGCTTTAATTTTAGATGTCAGTGAATGCAAAAATATATCATCAGCCATAGTTATGAAAATAATACACAGAGCATAATGTTTTAAACAAAGATGTCGACACTCTATCACAACAGATAAAGATGACAAGCAAAATAAATTTGCTGGCATTCAGAAGACCCTTTATTTTTAGTTGTTAAATTTGTATTACCTTGAAATCTAATTATTGGACTTTTAAGTTAATGTAATAATTGGAGCTGATGATGAATGAAGAATGATCTAGATAGGATTAAATATAAGTTATTATTGGTCATGATTATTAAGTTAAAAACCCGTTATAAATTTAGGAATTTTACAGAAAGCAGACAGTCTACTCTTTCTGGCACTTGAACAACATGATTTTGAGATGCTGAAAGAAGTGTAATAAGATTTGTAGTCAGACGTCAAGAGTGAGAAATGACCTGGACACAATTGCTCTAGAGCAGAGGTTCTTAAACTTATGTAGTCCGAGGACTCCCTCTTGAACAACATTTCTTTTTGCGGACCCCATTTCAACTCTAGGCATTTTAAGTCATTTTTGAGACTTAATTTCTGGCTCAATGTTCTCATAGGCACTACGCTATAATAAATATTGGTAAAAATGTATCGCTGGTTATTTTAATAAATGGACTTGCGCATTTACAGATACGATTATTTTTATTAGGACATAGAATAAAAAGCATAAAATTTATAAAAACAGTAGTTAAAAGAATTTTAAAAGTTACAAATCATAATACATTAAACTCATACAAACATTTCTTGGTCAAATATTGGTCAAAATAGATCTATATAATTATAATGTTTTCTGTAAATGATTTTTACTTAATGAGATGGGTGCAGTGGTTCTCTTGAAACCAGAACCGCAATGTCAGGCTCTATGCTGGAAAGTTTTACTCTGAGGTCCGCTTCTACATTGAGTTTATTTCTATACTTTGATTTCATATATATAACAGTACCGAAAAAGCCTGTATACATAAATATGTTGTGCATAACGGAATCAAATGTTGGAGGGCTTCATTTGCAAGTGCTGGGTAATCAGATCTGAGAAATAACCAAAAGTTTGAGAGCTCATTTTTGTTGAATTGTAGTTTCAAAGACGTATTGCATGATAATTCCACGAGAAAATCTTGTTCAAGTATAGATTGTTAATGTCAGAATTGTTTCGCGGACCTCCAGGTGTCCTCGGACCACAATTTAAGAATCTATGCTCTAGAGTGTTTATGAGGCATAAGTAGTTATAATTCAGAAAAGCACAAAGTGAGGTTGTGGAATACCAGAAACGACACGCTAGAGATGGTACATGGAATGCCAAAGGAAACACTTTTGCTGACACTTTTTAATTCTGGAACACCTCCAAATATAATCATAAACTTTTTAGCCAGTGCTGATTTGAGGAAAAAATTAGGTGGAAACAACTTAACGCAAGGGGTTGTCAGGCCTGAGTATAACAAGATCGTGCTCGAGGAAGACCAGAGACAACACTTTAACTGGTACTCTAATAACAGTGTTTTGGACAGTTAAATATATAAACAAACTTAAATGACAAAAAGAAATTTATTGTCAGTGTTGATTTGAATGAGAAATGATTTCTATGAAATCAACTGAAAGCGAGTTGATATGGGACACAAAAAATACAAACACATTCAATGAAATAACTGAATTCGAGAAAAAAAGAAGGTATTAATATGTAATTGTTTATTTGAGGTTAACACAAAAAATACAGCGATTACTGGACAAGAAAAAACAGCCTTGTTTTGAAAATTTATTTGTGAAAAGATAATTTCTTAAACAAGCTGACTGAAGAATCTAGTATGGCATGTATCATATTTTAAATGCCTAAATATGCGACTGTTCTATCCAGTAATCAAAGGCAAAAGACTTGTGAATAAATATTTTGTATTACTTACTACTCTGCTTTCATTCAATGTAAGATATGTTATAGTATACCTTTTAGTTATATCTTTTATTCTTTTAATAAAATTACAATGCAAATCTGCTATAAATAATTTATAAGCTTTCATTAAAAGAATACTTTTCCTGGGCACTAAAAGTAGCCGATACATCAGAACCTTAAAAAAAATGCTGCTTTAAATTTTTCTGGCAAGTGGTTACTAAATGTTCTCAATGCATGATTTTGAAAATCTAATCTGAACGTTAGAAGAGTTTGGAAGAAATAAAAATACATTTCAGAACGTTTTGAAATAGTATAAAGTACTTTAAAGTAGTAGTTAATTTTTATTAAGAATTTAATAACCGCTGTAGCTGCTTAAAAATTTTCCACCGCCACAATAGATAAGGGAAAAAAAAGTGTTTTTTTACAGTTATACTTTGTGTGTTTTATTCAGATAATTCTTTTTTTTTATTTTGAAGTTTAAAATTTCGTAGCCTTGTTTTTTCGAAATTAGTACTTGCGAATGTTATAACAGCTTTGAGACATGTCTGTCTGTGTAAGACCGTGCTCGGACCGATGCTATTCGTAAGGCATAAACCAAAGCATAATGAATGCCACCATATAGTATGTTACGAGACGTCATCATTACTTTCTGAACACCTTACACACAACGGGCAGCATCAAGAAACTTTAAGGAATCAAAATTGTAAACTTAACTCATGTGCGATCTCACGGAATGATTTTCTCATAGCATTAGCGACCAGTGAAATATGCAAGTATGTGCAAAACTTTCATTCAAGAATTCATTTGATGCTTCTTTAGTATGATTTTTTTTTAAAAATCATCTCATAATGACCTTTATCGGGAAATCAAAACATCGAGCGTACGTAGCAGCATATAATTGTCACCAGTCTAATGTAGCTAGAGAATGCAACAGAGAGAACAGTTGTAATATCATACCTCTCTTTTATTTGCATTAATGTGTTCATTCAAGAAGGATTTGCTTCTGTGCTTAACTACAAACAATATTTTTACTTTTTAAAATTTCTTTTGAACTTCTATATTTCAAATACGTGGTTGTTTACTATGATCATAAATCCCGAGCGAGTATAATTTCCGAGATTATTTTTTTCGAAAAGAATTTGAAAGTCATTAATTACAAAATTGTGTATAAGTAAAAATTTCACTAGCCCCAGTTACTCAAATTTATATATTTTTCAATACTTCAATGAACAATAATACAAAGATTTACCATACAGATATACCATGAAGAAAGTTTTAACTTTTTTTCTTGAATTTTCTTCAAAACTATTTGTGATCGATAACCTTGATTTTCAGGAAAAATATTCAAATTCAATTCTTTGTTAAATCTCTAAACTTTCCTATTATACGTATCCTAAGAATTAAAATACACGTATTTAACATTTATACTTAAACCTTATTCAAGCCGTAAATATACTGGTTGGTAAAAAGTATAAGTGCCTCTATAACGCGTAGATATATCTATGTATTTCAATACAGTATCAGGTAAATTTAATTTGCCTGTGTCAAACATTCTGACATATAGCTCACTCCATTAAACAACATTATATCTAAAAAAATATTGAGCTAAATATCGAGCGGTGAGATATGACGATCTTGCAGGGATATACTGTTCTTTCAGGGCATTATGAAAACAGACATAACTAAAAATCGCCGATTTTTTAGATATGACGTTGTTGAAAGGAGTGAGCGATGTTGAAAGGAGTGAGCGATGTTGAAAGGAGTGAGCGATGTATATTTTGGACGTTTCGTACAAGCAAATATATACACACTAAGCATGCAATTATATGCATACTACAGGACTATGTCATTACCATTATCGAAGAAATTCTTCAGAGAAGTTTCAATCATACTGATCGTTCTCAATTTCTCATTTTAAATACGGAAAAGAGATTTAAAACGGAACATCGATACTCTTCTCTTGTCAACATAAATGAGCAATTTGGAGTTTAATATCTCCTTGCAAGTGCATTACAGAACATATAACTTTAAAAATCAGATCAAGTAGACACTGCTGTAAAGGAAATATGTGCAGACATCCAATACGCGTATGAAAGATTAGCTGGCGGCATTTCAGTCTTTTCCACTTCATCTGAGTTTCTAAGTTTTCAAGGAGTTCGCCTCACAAGTATTGAATTTACGAATGAATCTTAATTAAATTCCAAGCATATAATACTAATATCTTCCTACCAGAAATTGAACAGATTATTCTACAGAATGTTCGAATTATTCTGAATAAAGACGGATAAATTTAGATATAAGGAATTAAATGCAACATTTTGATAACGCCCGAGTTTTTGATAACATACACATATTCAAAGGACGACATTTATTTTCCATAAATATTTACTCGCCTTCCTAGATACTCTTTGATCGCATTTAAGTTCACGGAGCATTTGATTTTGTGTGCAATTAATTCAATTGAAATGTGTTAAAACGAATAATTTTGTAAAATTAAGAGGTTAGTATATGTAGCTTTGCGGGCACAAAACTGTGCTTGAATCGAGAAGTTATACTTAAATGCATCTATTCTGTTTCATTATTTACAATTTGGTTAATTAAATACATCGTTTCACATTCATATATATTTGATCATGTGTAAAGAAATAATTTAGGCTACAAAATGCAATTTATAGAGACACGATTTATATGTTATAAGTTGTGGAAGTTAATTTCATCCTCATATCTGTGAAAAGCGTTAATATTTTAATCTTATGATTCATAGATAACAGAAAATTTCGTTTCAATATTTTAAAATTATCTATAGAGTAAACTTTTAAAATGTTTATCTTCTGTAGCTTTATATTTACGTTAGAGTTATATATGAGTACAAATATTTTAATTTGCCAGTTAAATCTCTGTAAGTATAAATATGGTACAACAGATAAAAAAAAATTATTTTGCTGTTGCTACAGAAGTAATAAAAACCATTATTATTTCTGTTACAATAATTATGCATTATAATGTACACATTAATAATAAATGTGGTAGAATAATTCAATCATTCTAAATGATCTATTATCTACAATAATGAAATAATAAATCTGATTAAAATATATATTTATTACTAAATAAATGCATGACATTAGAAAATATTTTTTCTTTACTTTTTTGTCATTGTAGTGTTTCAAAAATTCTTACAAATAATTACGTTATACCGTTTAATACAATTTGTATAGTCGCCTTTGACCAATTATTTGACTGTGAAACATTTCCATGTATTATTTGTGTCAAAAATTTAAAATGTAATAAAATCTCCATACATAGTTATGTAATTAACAAATTTTCTATCCTTGCTATTAACAAAATTGACAATATTTCTTCATCTTTTGCTTTCTAACATTTTTTTTTAAAATATAAAACAAATCATCCAAAGCAAAGAATACCTTTTTGGATAAAATTTTGCCCAAAATTTTAGTAGAATAGTTTTGGATATAATGCATCTAAAAACAAGAGGAAATTAATCTGGAGCAAATCACAATTAAATTTAAATAAGCATTATGACTGGGGAAAAAATTTCAGTTCTTACCAAACCTTAACTATGAACTTTATAAGTCACAAAATGCAGTTCTTAGTCTAAAATAAGAGAAAAATTGAACACTGGGAGTTTATTCGGAAATTGAGCTTCTATTTCAGTTGTTCAGTAGAGCTATTGACAATTTTAGATGAAGAAACTAATTCTCAAAATTATTCTGTTAACCTATTTGTGGAAGTCAGAACGCTGTACCTGAAGTCCATCCGTTCAATTAATCTGTCTTATCCACGGTAGATGGTCATTGCAGTGACCCTGGAGCAGACACAGGAGCGTTGGTAGATGGAATGCACAACTTCTGATATTCCTCAATGTAATTAAAGGATTGGCGACATATTTCGAACTTTGTTGTATTGCTGAGGAACATTGGGTGTGATTGTCTCTATGAATAGTTCATAAATGGGGAATTGTTCATAGGTGAACCATTCAGAGTGACAATCACACCTAAGGCTCCTTGGCCTGAAGATAAACTGTTAATAAGTTCGAAATGTTGCCAATTCATGTCGCCATTCTTTAACTACTTTGGGGAATATAAGATGTTATGCTTCCATGTTTACATTTTCCACAATTTTTTTGTAAATAATCATGCAATAAATATATTTCAGTATAAATATAATTTAATAGATGAAGAAACAAAATTAACTTTAATAATATTAAAAAATAAATATTAAAATAATTTTACTAAGTACAATAATAATTTTTGATAAGTAAACTTATAATAGAAATGTAAACGGATCAGTATTTTAATTTAAATAAATTGGATAAATAATAATAAAGTATTAAATGTAATTGTAAAAAATAAAATATAATTAATTCGAATACAAGTTTCTATTATCTTGAACATAAAATATTTTTTAAATTTATTGTACTATATTTGTTACATTAGAAATATTGTATGTCTAAGGTAAGTTGTTGAAATATTTGATTTATACTCCATGTTTCATCTCTTTAAATTGACTTCATAACTGTGACCTCACTTATTGTTCTTATTTAACGGTCGAAGAACATAATAGAAACGTGATTTTTCTGATTTTTTTTGGAATTTATCCCTCACTAATTTTTTGGAAGGATAGTTCACTGCGGAGTTTTTTATACTGTGACGATCACATTTTAAAGAAATGACCCTTCGATTAATGGAAACGATTGAGCTGCTGACAGAGATATATTATTACAACTAAACAGGAATTTATTTTATTCTTGTTTTGGTTTTGGTTTTCAAACTTGTTATACTTTTCGTAGATAGGAAACTGCTTCAATCTGTGCCTTAGCACAGAAGTATTTAAATTTAACTATAATTTTTCATTCCTTGTATAAGTTAAAAATTTGATTTTTTGTAATTTTATTTATATATATATATATATATATATATTAATTTTAAATATAAATTGCAAAGCCCTGAAAAAGTCAATATAAACTATACACATATGAATTTTATTTTCACCTAGAGTCCTATTGAATAGAAAATGGAATAAAAGTTTTGTAACTCGTTTGATATTTCGAGAGATACGCTTTTATTTTAACAAACGTGTTCACTCAGGAAATACGGATGCAGAGTTTCTAACAAATAACTAATTTCTACTCGAATACCGCTCCTCGGGCTAGTAAATGAAACAACATATAGCAATCTAAATAAGATCAAAACAAGGCGATTGAGAACTGGGGTGAGGGAAGATACAGATATCCGATATGTGTAACGATTGGCTAGCGGCATTTTGCCATTGCTCTATCTTAAAAGTTTCGCAAAATTTGCTGACAAGTATTCCATATATGACTGAGGATCTTGATTAAATTCCTATCTGATAATGGTGGCCCAAAAATGGATCAAAATATGATATTGATTTCTGACGTGTTTCTATCACAGGGGAGAAAATAAATGACTTTTGGATAAAGGAAAAGCTTACATTTTTCTGAATTGCAGTGATTTTTCTTCTTCGTATTTTATAATCCCTTAATCTTTATATATATATATATATATATATATATATATATATATATATATATATATATATGTGTGTGTGTGTGTGTGTGCTCATGTTTGTTTGTTAGTTTGTATGTTGGTTTGTTGCGGCCAAAGTCCGAATCTGGCCAATTCGGGAAATGGCTAGCCACTTCCAGAATTGGCCGAGTGACTTAGCCAAAGCCCAGAATAATCGAGAATTGACGAGTATTTTGAGGTTGGCCCGACCCATTCGCGATGCGCCCAACAACCAATGGATATGTTTCGAATTTCTCAAGATGAATTGTCCTTTTCCCTTTGATTTTGATGCGATTTTTTCTACTTTGACTAAACTAAAAGGATTTCCACACTTTTAATAAAATCAATTAGGACTAGTATAATCACCTTCCGTAACTGCATGATCCAGCTCCGCTAAACTTTTAGCTTTGGCTACTTTTTATTGGTCAATTCACGAACTGGCTATCGATTTTGAGGTGCATCATGAATTGTCTAACGAAAGCCCGCAGTAGTTGTCAATTTTCGATTATTTCGGGCTTTGAACAAATTACTTGGCCAATGCTAGAAGTGGGCAGCTGTTTCACGGATTGGTTTTTTTCCGGACTTTGGACTAACTAAATTCTTTGATTTTAAAATGTATAGCCCTGCTTTAAAAGATATACACACATCTCTTTCGCATTTCTTGAATGCTTTAAATCAGTCCATTTTAAAGCATGTTCTGGATATGGTTCATAAATTTCGACTGTAATTTTTTACAACGCAATAATAATTTTAATCTTATCTACACAATGTATATTTGTATAAATGTGTTATTTATTTATTACATTTTATTACTTAGCCTATTTAAATTTCGATGTGTCATGTCCAGATATCAATGCGTTGTTTTCTCGTAACGTTATTCGTATCTCTCTCACCTAGCTCCAGTCTCTCACATTTCCTTTTATGCAAAAAGAGTTAAAAAAAAATTGGCCCTGTAGTTTTGCTGTAGTGCATGGATTAAATGCCGTCCAATTAAAACAAATCTTTCCCAGTATATTCAACCAATCCTTTTCCCATAGCTTCTTAATACAGTTAACCTGTAAACGTGCATTGTCATATACACAGCCATGTTAGAAGCAATGGGTTTCAATTCACAGCTCCCTCAACATACATATGTGGAGTGCAATGTGGGCCTTAGCACGCGCACAAGTAGGTAATGTGTGTTTAATCTCCGAAGATGCTCTTTGCCACTTCAAACTTTCCCCACGACAGAGAAATTAGTGAGAGTTCCGGCTGCAGTGATTGGAACTCTCAGGGCAATAAGTGATTTTTCATTCGTTGGATTCATTTTGCTAGGTAATACACAAATTGAAGATTATAATGATGTTTTCTACGGTGACTGATTGTTTCCTATATAAAACTGCTTTTTTTAGCGCTTTACTGGGACACGATTTTGAGTTAGGAATCGAACAAAAATTTCCCCTGGTTCATGGGACAAATGAGCTCGCCTTACCTAACTCTGTAAACTCTCCTAATGTTTAGTAAATAATAGTAATATTGTAATTATAGTAATAATAATATTATTGTATGAAATTTTAGTATAATAATTTCCTACCCAACCCAGTTAACTTAATGCTTTTTCACTGAAACCTCTGAGATTATCTTTTATATTACATGAAACCTATTTTTTTCTTTTGTTGAGAAGGAAGGAATCTACAAAGCACCAAAAGGAATTTAAGAGTGATTACGGTGATAACGTAATTATTGTGCTTACTTGATTCGGTTTAAGGCGGCTGCCGTCATTTTGGCAGTTTTGGACATACTATTAAGCGCTATGTCTGTATTTATGTCCTCAGGCTTCTGAAATTTTATGACTTTTTCTAATTTTACGCGAAATATGCACACACCTTTATAAAATTATATTCGATAATAAAGAGACCGGGAAAATGTGTTGTATACCCATTAAGACTGAGAGATGTCAATTTGACGGCAATATAGAAAACAGGCAGAAATCTTTAAAATAATACCGGGAAAATGTTAGTTACTTTTCTTCTCTTCTCCCTTTTGCAAATAACAGAAATATTGGCTCTTAAGAAATATTGGTATTGAAAAATAAGGACTGCGCAATCCATGCATATATTTTTACGGATTAACCATACCAGGTTGTCAGCTCGAAATACCTGCATAAAAAATATCTAAATATGTACTAATTTATTATATATTGGTATGAAATAGTTCAAAATTTAAAGTATTTAACTATTACAAAACATTAAATACTTTAAATTCTTGATTTTATTTTTAACGGTCAAAATGATGGCGTTCAATCCTTTTAGAAAGTAAAAAAAATTCCTGTCTTTCTTGTGTTAAATATTATACATCTTTATGTCATTTATTTATCGTTTCATTATCATATGAAAATATTACATAAATGTGTATTGAAACATAAACATTGTTTAAAATGGTAGAACTTTATCAAATGAGAATGATACCATGTGTCATAATAAAAAATTTTTGGCACGGAAAAACTCTAAGTGAAGAAAGCGGAATGAAAAGAATAAAAATACATTATCTAATAATTTTATATCCAGTCTTTTATAACTGTACGGCATAACAGTTACACATTGTATATTTGAAATGACAGATCTGCCACGTAAAGTCATTTTTAAAAGAAGCGTATCCCCTTCCTATTTATATCTTGAACTATCATGTGGAATAGTATTTTGCATATAAAATTATCGAAATAAACAGAAAGGAAAATAAATAACACTTGCATAATTTCAAATAATGTGACATTTTCCCAATAGTTCAGCGTCGGTTCGCCTCGAAAATTGAACGATTTAAACATACACAGTTGAAAACGAATGGGAAAAAAAGCAAAGAAACCTAAGGGACTTCGTACTCGCCTATGTTTCATCAGAAAAGCAATTTATTTAAGCACATGCTTTAGGCTGGAGCTTCACAGTTTCTTTCTTTTTCCTGCGATTAATTCCAAACATCGTTTGATCTCTTTTCAGTAAAATTGAAACTGCAACTCGTAAACGTATTACATTGATTAGGTTAGAGATGATAGCAGTTCTTTTTTTTTTCCCTTTAAGTATTTTTTCGCTTTTATTTATTTATTAAGAAATGGATTAGGTACACTGGATGTAACGGATATATCGGCATGGGAGAGTCAAATAGATCATTTAAACGTTGGTAATGCTATCTAAGACTAATCTGCTGGAGATGAACGTATAAAAAACCCAACAATTTACGTTTTAATTTCATATTTTCATTACTACTAACTATTTTCATTTGGTTTCTTTTCTCTAACATTGCGTTTTATATTAAATACAGTAAATTTTAATAAAGGCTTAACAGTTATTGAAGAAAAAAACTGCTATTTTTTATCATATTGAATTTATTAAAGGGTGCATGAAACTCAATTTAATATTTTTAGATGTGATAATCTGTTTTATTTCCTTTCTATGACCTAAAATAGCAATATGAAATAGTTTGGTATCTTTTGAATGTATTTTAGTATGAAAAAGGCATTGGTGCTAGTGGGACATAAATATTTAATTTTCTTGTTTTAAAAATGACTTTCAGATGCGACATAAGTGCATAAAATATGCACTAATACGTGTGGAATGACACGAAACGTTGATGGTTTCGCAGGTTTGGTTTGATACAGAGCTTTAACGAACTTGCTCGGGTCCGAATCTGGTTCAAGTATTTGTTTCTTTTCCCCATTTATTTTTGTCTTCAAGTGAGCAACCAATACACATCTAAAGACTTTTAATAGTTCATCAGTACCCTCACAAAAATTCTTTATCAAGTACTGAACAGTTTTTTGCATGGCGAGTTGTGAAATATCGGGGCTAAATTATTATAACTTATCGCACCTCTGTCAGAAGAGTATTACATCTCCGAAATTTTAGATTATGAGATAATTGCACCACAATGCTCTAAAGAAGTGCTTCTCATTCTCGAATAATGTTTTAAGCCTAGTTCCAACACAATCTCCTAAATGGCGCTTATTACCCTCTTCCACAACTAGGAGGGGGAACTTGCTCATGCTCGAAGAATGAAAATAAGATTTTTGTCAGTGCCTAATGTTGTTGTATTAAAATGTTTCTATATTAAAAATGTTCATTAAATTTTATTTGGAAAATAGATGTTTTGATTTGGGAAATAAATTTGTATTTTATTCTAACCTGCTGTTCATGTTATCAAGATGTTTCTTTGTATTGTGAAAAGTTTAGGTAGATTGTGCATTACTTAGGGATATGATAGTATTCTCTCAAGCTTTTCAGCCCATGTTGACAAAATGAGGTTACTAGAAGAGATTTATATCTTGTAATTAAAATTCAAAATCCAGATTTAAAAATTGATAACATCTTTAATAGTATATAGTTTTGCCTTCTGAAGTGAGTCGAACAATAAGTTTTCCAAAAAATATCATAGGCATTCATAAACAAGAAATGAAATTTCGACATATATCTTCTTCAGCTCTTCCTGAAAATATGGCTATTTTGAGATGTAACACTCTTTAAGCAGAGGAGCGATATTTCAATATACTTTATCTGCTCTTCTCTGACTGGTTTATGCTGAATGGTTTCTAAACTTTTTCTCCCAATTCCGGTAATGAATTTCTCTGAAAGGGTTTAATTGTGAACTTTGAATTTTAATTTTTGATAAAATATCCGTTGTTGATAAGATGCAGCGGGATATTAGTAGTTTTAGGTTTTCTAAACACTCAAAATTGCACATCTTAACATCGATTTGAAATTTAAAACTCCTCATAGATAAAATTAAATCTAAATTTCTCCAGTGAAATTGTCGTCAAACACTTTAAAGGTTTTAATTTCCATCGCGTATTTCATTTTATTGTGTACGGTTGAATGACCTCGTTTCTTTTTGATTGTCGGATAATTGCCAAATGGCTAGGGCGCTAGGTTTTGAAACTAGAGTCTGAATGTTTGAATCTCGCGTTAGGAGTTCTTTAATTCTGTGGCTAAAATCTGTAGCTAGAGGTTAATTAAGGCAGTTTGTTCCTAAAGAAGACAATAGCGCTCAAACCAATTAATCTTTCTTATTATTTAAATACACTTCAGCTGATGCAGCATTTATATTGTCACTTAAAGCATAAAAAAACTTTAAATAAAATTATACTTGTTCACAAAGTATATTATGTTGAAACTGTCATAGTTAAAAAGCATATGTTTGTTTCATATAAAATCTGATGTGTATGTAACATTGACGTTAACGTACCTAGATAAGTAAGGAGAATTCCTTTGAGAAAATACAGTCGGTTTTATCCTGGTTTCTTTCAGTCCGCAAAGGTTTGTAAAACACACGTTAGTTTAGACAATAAGTCGTTTACATTCCAGTTCTGATTATAATTATAACAGGTCAATCAAACTTGTTCTGCACCTACTTTAGATGATACCATAACTCCAAATTATTAAGTTGTAATAAATTATACCTTCTCCAATGGATGGCCCAGACAGATCCTTAATAGATACCATTACAAACCAGATGTTAATGACTATTGGAAAAGGCAAATAAATTGCAAAGAACTTCAACGTAATGAAAAGCAAATTTCAGTCATATTTTATTTGCACCTACTTGAGATGATACCATAACTCTAAATTATTAAGTTGTAGTAAATGATACCTTCTTAAATGGATGGCCCAGACAGATCCCCAATAGATATGATTACTAACCAGATGTTAATGACTATCGGAAAAGGCAAACAAATTGCAAAGAACTTCAACGTAATGAAAAGCAAATTTCAGTCATATTTTATTTGAAAGTGGATTATATATTTTTTGTGAATAATATTATTCAAAGTTTCCATTTATATAACGTGCTAATTAAAGTTAACCTTTTGCAAAATTAAGGGGACGCAAAATTCTTCAAATTTTGGAAATCAATTTTATTGCATTAAAAAAATTCTGTTCTTTTCTGCTTAAAATGACGTTTAAATCACGTTTCCATCTTAGTTAGAACAGGAGATATTAATTTTTTGTTTTGCAACATTCTAATAGCAGCCAATCTTAGTTTAAACCTTTAAATGTATTTTTCTGCATTATGGGTTTTTTCATCATTTCTCGTCTTATAACAATTTTAAGTCAAGAACCGTTAAAGATGAATAGTTCAAACTTGGAACATGTCTTTTTTCATTATTTTACTTTGATTTGATTCAGCAAATTTGAAAAAATTATTAACTTTTGAAAATATATATATTTTTTAAATAAGTGACATCATTTTTCTTAAATTCTTACTCTCTCTATATATATTTTTTAATTAATATTTTTAAAATGCTGAATAGAAATTAAAACTTATATATTTCTGATTAATTAAATGAAAAAATTTTGAAATTCGACAAATAATATTTCGAGTTATAACGATTTTAAATTACCCCCTTTTATAAATTTTAAATTTAAATTTTTTTTAAAAACTTTATGAGAAGTTTTATGATATTATTTTGTTTACAAATTTTATGGTTAACCATTACAAAAAAATTCAAAATTTTTACTCAGTAAAAAAAAGAAAAAATTAAGTGTGCACGGGATCCCCTTAACATGTATAGAATTTATAACTATGTTATCTTTTTAAAAAAACTAATACATGGTTAAAAGGCAAATTTTAGAATTGTCCTTTAAAGGAATCTTTCTTCTAATCTTTAGAGTTAAACTTTATTGTACTATTTCTGAAATAGAAAGCAAAAGAAAGATAAAAGAAAGAAACTGTAACTGATGCGGCTACTCTCATAGCATCTGAACAAAGAAAAGAAATCGCACAAACAAAGACCTCCTTTTACAATACAAAGCTGAAAACACAATAAATATTTTCCAGAGACTATAGCTTTTTAAAACTGATTTAAGCTTAGATTAAATTTATTTCTGCTTTCAGTTTTCTTAGAAAACGGTTTTGAATTTCTTATTTAATGATATATATGTATATATTATAAATTGCATAGTTATTTAATATAGTATCCCAAATTTTATTTTTGAATGTTTAGTGTTACATTGTAGCAGTTTTTAAATATAAAAAGTTATGGAAGGAGTACAAAATTAACTTTAAAAAAAAGTATATTGAGAACCAATTTAATTTATTGGAACAAAAATCCCCAGAAAATATTTTTGAAGTAACTGAAAGAGCATATTTTTTAACAAAATTGAAACACAGACATATAAATTTTGTAATAAATATAAAATTTTATTTTGTGCTCTTCCGGGACATTTTAATATAAAATGATGTTATTTCCCTATTGAAAAAATGATACTATAGATTTAGTTATTATATGTTTATTACTAATATACAGACATAATTTTTATTAGCAATGCATTATGTCCTATCTAATTTAATATGTAGGGAGTCTAATTTTTCTTTTATATAAAAAACTCTTAATGAGAAATTATAAAAACTTAAGCAAAATTTTAGATCTTTCCGGAAGCATATTTAATGTAGCGTGTATGTATGTACAGGGTGGTCACAAAAAACTTTGTCGATATATGGACCTCTAGCGGCTGTTCCTTTCAACCGATCGAGATGAGATTTCAGATGTAGTTATTCTGATGTATGATCTTGGGATTCTGTGAACGGAAACCAAGTGACTCTCACGGTTACGGTTATAGGTACAGAAACTCGAAATTTCCGAATGGCAACGCCCAATTTTCCACTTCGCAAAATGCTCAGTGCATACAAAAACCCTAAAGAGCGTTGGAACCGTACGTGTATCACAAAAAACCGGACGCATTATGCACTAAAAAAATACAGCTCTGCGAACACCCTGTGATGCACCCATGTGGAAAATATGTAATCCAAATAAAAGTTTTCTTTTGTCCGATCTATGTTGTCATCAGTGATTGGTGCTTCGCTTCTGTCATATGCAAATTTCCTTCGTGCGCCCCGATTGTGTTTTTGCTGGCCATTCGCAAAACTGTTTTTTGTGCGTGCATAACATGTCCGTTTTTTGTGATACAAGTACCTTTCCAACGCTCTTTAGGGTTTCCGCATGCGCTGAGCATTTTGCGATGTGAAAAATTGGGCGTTGACATTCGAAAATTTCGAGTTTATGTACCTATAACTGTAACCGTGAGCGCCACTTTCTTGCCGTTCACAGAATCTCGAACTCATACCTCTGAATAACTATATCTGAAATCTCATCTCGATCAGTTGAACGGAAAAACCACTAGAGGTCCATATATCGTTAAAGTCTTTTTATGACCACCCTGTAGTGTAAGTAATAACACTTCCACGGGCATTGCATAAAACTATTGCATAAACAGCTGTTTCCTTTGAGTTCGTTTTTCATAAATGTTCGTGGAAGGTTTTATTGTGGTACAGTCACCGATAATTCTACCAAGCGCCCTAAATTGTAAGGTATGCCTCCTCTCAAAAATGGGGCAATGTCAAAGAATTTCAGCCCTCTCGTTTATCCCGGTGAGTTCTTACTGTGACTGTATCTTTACCGTTATGAACAAAGGTGGCCATTACTTGTAATGTGATAAAATAATTTGATATTCATTGGAAACGTACTGAAATAAAAACAGATAATGACGCTTATTATCTGTTCTGTAATGTATACGACTGGTAAAATTAAAAAAAAATGTCGGATGGCGATTCCCGCTTTTCAGTTTTCCAATATAACTTATTTATGCCTATTCAGAGACATCTCTGCGATATTTTGTATCGCTGACTTTTTCCAGTGGTCTATTTCGATCTATGCATTATCATATGGCGTATGTTCCCCGCTTGGGGTAGTTTTTTGTGGGCATGCATTGATTTTTTTATCTACTATACCAAAAGTAATAAACATAGAATTAAACCTCAAAGTTTTCCGCAATTTAATACTGGATACGTCTGTTGCTCATAGAATTGGGATGGTTACATATGAAGATATTATGAAATTCGCCGTGGTGTAGTCTAATACCATTAAAATTAACCACACTGCGCCGTTCCTCTGTCCAATATCTCAGTAACTGGTTGGGGACAGGGTGAGCATATCCATCCTGGAACTGCTTTTTCAGCTTTCGGTCAATTATGAGGTGCATATCCAATGGATTCCCTCCCATGTCGGAATTAGTGGAAACGGCATTGCGGATTCTCTGGCAAAGGCTGCCTCTCTTCAGAGTCTCTCCAGCCAGACACGCTTAGCACTTATAGTGAGGTATTCTCCGAGTATAAAAGAAATCTTAAACATGTTTGGAGTGTCACTCCTGTCAGTGACTGGTACTCGAGAAAATGTCCTGGTAGTGCCCTCTATTTTGAGGGCCACAGGGGTCAGAAAACTTGCACTTCACGTTTTGCCAGTGGACACTTGAGAGGTCTCTCCTATGACCACGGACAGGAGGTTTTTAAGACCTGCACCAAGTGTAGAGCTGTTCAGGCTTCACCTGATCAAATTTTAAACAGTCTAGATTTTACTTTGGATGAGGTTTACTCTAAACCTTTTCTTTTCTTGGACTTTCTTGGAGTAAATGGACTGTTGCGAATCGAATGATTCGAGTGGAATGTGTGGGTGGAGTTCAACACCTTCATCGATGCAACGTGCCCCCCCCCCCCCCGGGAGAACACTGTAAAGCTTTGTTGCTCATGTTTTCTTCACTTATCTTGCTAGGTTTTGATATGTATGGATCACATATTGGCAGTGCTCGCCTGGTTTCATTAATTTCAGTCCAATTTAATTGTTGTATGTTTTGTTATGTGTGGTGTTAAATAAAATTATAAAATTACAATCATGGACTCTTCGGGTTATTTCGCACCTTACACATTTCGTACTCTAGAATATACATTTCATTTTATTCGTGGACCTATGAATTTGGTCTAGCATAGCTAGACCATTTAACGGATTAGAAACAACAACAACAACACCACTATGCACCGTGAGTGTATCCAACATTCATGAATACCACCAATAGCTTAATCTTTGCTAAATTGTTTTCAGACTGGTAGAGAACTGCATATTTTAAACTAAACGTATGTTGCTAAACTAAGCACAGAGGAAAAATTTTCAGTTTCCGCTGTGCCATTAACAGATATTTCATACTCATGAATAAACCTCTCCTAGACTTATTTTAATTTAATGTTGATTATTAAATTATTTCTGGTTTTAGGGGCTTTGCCTTTACTCTCGATGGTTGAACAATATTCCGAGTTTTTATTGGGGATATTGCTATTTACAGTCGGTTTACTGACGCTGTTTCAAATAAATATGAAAAACAGTGACTAAAAGACTTTTTTTCAAAATTTTGTCCAATTTACAATAATACACGCATGGACAAAAAAATTAGCGCACCAAGAAATAATTGCGGGATCGTAACGAAACTTGCAATGAAGGTACATGTCGGGGAGATATGCAAATGATTAGAAATGCAGCGTGATTGCGCATTACGTATAGCCGGTAGAGGGCGTTGAACATCGTACTCTGTGGAGTATAAAACAGGTAACCAAAGCTTGTTTGAGTGTGCTGAATCATTTACAAAGGAAGAGCTGAGATAGACATGCCATTACGCCGTGTTCGAAGACAATATAAGCAGTTGTCGCAGTTTGAGAGGGGGAGAATCGTCGGGATGATGGAAGCTGGGTGGTCAGCTAGGCGAGTAGCTCGTCAATTAGGCCGCTCTGATTGTGTTGTGAGGAGGTGTTGGGAGCAGTGGACCCGAGAGATGTCATGTACACGAAGACCAGGCTCAGGACGCCCTCGACAGACCAGTCGTCGAGAAGACCACCACATCGTAAGAAATGCACGCGTACAGCCAACTGCTTCATCGGCCGCCATCCAGGCACAGGTAGCACCTTCAATAGGGGCCTCTGTGTCTTCTCGAACCATACGAAGGCGCCTGGCTGAAGGGCAGTTGGTATCGCGGCGCCCATTACGTGTGCTGCCCTTGACGCCCACCCATCGACGCCTCCGTTTGGAGTTTTGCCGCGCACGAGGAAACTGGACTGCAGCGGAATGGAACCAGGTCGTCTTTAGCGACGAATCCAGATTCAATCTCGACAGTGATGACAATCGTGTTCGTGTGTGGAGATCCCGTGGTGAACGCTTAAATCCTGCCTTTGCTGTACAGCGACACATCGCTCCCACAGCTGGTGTGATGGTATGGGGTGCCATTGCCTACAACACACGGTCACCCCTAGTGTTGTTCCGTGGCACCATGACAGCCCAGCGGTATGTTCATGAAATCCTGCAACCACATGTGTTGCCACTCATGCAACGGCCCCCAGGAGCCATTTTTCAACAAGACAATGCTCGGCCTCATACGGCAAGGGTGTCACAAGACTGTCTCCGCACTGTTACTACCCTTCCTTGGCCTGCCCGATCCCCAGATTTGTCTCCAATCGAGCATATCTGGGATCATTTGGGACGACGAGTTCGGCATCCCACGAGTTTGAACGAACTAGAGGCAAGGTTACAGCAAATATGGAACGAAATGTCTCAAGACATCATACAGAACTTGTATGACTCAATGCCCGATCGTATCGCATCGTGCATTCGCGCTAGATGGGGTCCAAAGGAGTATTAACTCCTCCGTTCTTTTGCCTTTTTCTCTGAAATAAATTATCCTTTTTCTTTGATTTTCTTATCATTTACTTATATCAAAGTAGTCATTACGTATGTAAAATTTCGTTTCATTTTGACGACTCCTTCTTGGTGCGCTAATTTTTTTGTCCATGAGTGTATATTCTTTCTTTTCTGTACTTTGAATTAAATGCTCAGTACGTCTAATTTATCCCCATATTCCGCGAATCTTTTCAATGAAATTCTAATGAACCGTAATATTTGTAAAGACATTCAGCATATTCAATTATTTCTCTTGCTGAAGTATTACACGCAACTGTGGTGAAAGGACATTAAAAAATGTTTCTAAATGGCATTTTATAATGCATAATAATGTTTACATAAAAACTGCGTTCTCTCCCATGTTAATTTGTTCTTAGAAAAAGCATATTTCGTGACTTTTACATGAAAGTCAGAGAAGCGAGAGAAGTAACATGCAATTACAAAAGTTATAATTTTTCATATCGTAAACAGAAAAATAAAACAAACTTCCAAACGATGTTCAGCAAAGGCCGAAAAATCTAAACTACAATTTGGCAAAATTTAATTAAATTTTCTATACTTAATTATTAATATAATTATGTTATGATTTAAAATTCACAATCCCTGCAATAAATTAATTTGCTTAATTCTTTTAGATTAAGTCTGTCACGTTTATATTTTTGTAAATTTACTTCATTTCTATAGAAAAATTATGTGTTTTCCTAAGTACTATTTCCTAGACAAAGACGAGAGACAAGAATATCCATGATGATATGCACTTTTGTTAGACAGAATTTTATTTTAAAACGACTAGTAAATAATGACAATAATTTACGCATAGGATAATTTGCGTATTATATAAAGAACTTATTAAGACCTTCTAGCTGAGTTCTTTAGTTCATGAAATGATTTCACTAGGCAGCATTGGAAACAACAGAAAAAGATAAGATTTACTCTTGTGTACTTACTGCCTTAATGGTTATGAATCGTATAGCACGTACTTTTATGTTTAGATTACCAAAGTAGGGTCTGAAGACTGGGAATTCATTATTAGTGTTGTCATAATATATTTTTATGCTTGAAGACATGTGAATGAATTTAGTGTAATATACGTGGCTATTTCTAAATTATATAGTAACGTAGGCTGTTAAAAATAGGGTATTCATTCTTGGTGATATAGTAGTATTTATTTATGAGGGAAAAAAAGAACGAATATATATATATATATATATATATATATATATATATATATATATATACACCGCTGGCCACCCAAATTGCAACACCAAGAAAGACAAGAGATATCACAACAAAATTTATTTTGTAGATAACATGTTGACCAAGTATGAAATGATTAAATTTATAGACTTCTGTGAAGTGTGGTTCCTGCCAAAATCAGTAGCCAGAGTAGCCGCCATTGTTGGAGATCACCGCTGCCACACGCCTCGGCATTGATTCAAAGAGACTTTGGATGAGTTTTTGGGGTACAGCAGACCAAGCAGCTTCCACACGTTGCCAAAGTTGATCTGCTGTGGCAGCTGGGGATGGAATCTGGGTCAATCGTAGAGCAACCATAGACCACATGTTTTCTATCGGCGAAAGATTTGGAGAGCGAGGCGGCCAGGGAAGCAATTCAATCTGGCGATTGACGAAGAACACTTTGGACAATGCGTGCCACGTGAGGTCGCGCATTATCCTGTTGAAATATGGCTGTGGGCAAGCCCTGAAGGTAAGGAAGGACAACTGGCTCCAACACCTCGGAGAAGTAGCGCTGGCTGTTTAAAGTACCGGCAATGCGTGCTATAGGTGTGCGAGAGTGATATCCAATACCGCCCCATACCATAATACCGGTGCAGGACCAGTGTGGCGGTGCATAACGCAGCTGTTCAGCATCCTCTCTTCACGGTGTCTCCAGACTCGAATGCGACCATCGTGGTGTTGCAGACAGAAGCGTGACTCGTCAGTAAAGACAATTTCATTCCATTATGCCGTCCACATCCTTCTGTTATCACACCATTGGCGGCGGAGACGTCTGTGGTTCTGCGTCAAGGGTAGACAAAGCAATGGACGTCTTGCAGACATACTACTCTGCTATAAACGGCGTCGAATGGTACGCGCAGACACTGGATGATGCGTTACAGACTGCATGTGCTGTGCTATGGTTCGTGATGTGACTGAGCGATCCGTCACTGCCATGCGCACAATTTGCCTGTCATCACGTGAAGTGGTGCGCTGAGGTGGATGCGATCGAACACGCCGGTCCGTCGTACCCTCCTGCATCCAACGATCACATATCCGCATTACAGTTGTTTGGTTTCGTCCAACACGACTACCGATTTCCCTGAAAGATAATCCCCAATCTCGGTAGGCCACTATCCTTCCTCTGTCGAACTCGAATACTTGATCAAAAGATGATCGCTGTTTTCGACGAGGCATAATTGATCGTTTTTGTTTAAAAAACCACAAGAAAAACACAATTCCCGAACTTGAAATCGTCGAAATCTCCAAGCCTTAAATAGCGCTTTGTAGTGGCGCCACAGGCGCGCGTGATGTGCGTCTGCGCTGAAATTCTAATCATTTGCATATCTCACCTCCGCTAATGCATGTTGCTAATTTCGTGTTATTTGCGTGTTTCCTTCAGGGTGTTGCATTTACAGTGGCCAGCAGTGTATATATATATATATATATATATATATATATATATATATATATATATATATATATATATATATATATATATATATATATATATATATGACACGGTGAAAGGCAAAGTGGTGTAAGTCAGTAAGTCAAGTGTTGTAAGTTAAAAGCATTTTACTGCAAAAAAATGATTTGACTTACACCACAAACAAAAAATTCCACTATAAATTGAAAATTAAACATGAAGATTACATTTTTGCCCTCAAATAAAAAAGTTGAAAATGTGAAATACACTACTTTGTTTTTCACCGCCTCATATATATATATATATATATATATATATATATATAGGGGTGGGTGTGGGGGTGCGTATAGTTAATTAAATCAAGTAACAATAAATGCCTAATATTAGGTTGCAGTTTTGTTCGGCCTGAAAGAACATATTGTTTGATACTGTGACAGATATAATTTAGTCCATAAAATTACTTTTCAATGCTTTATTCCTCCGACACAACTTTCCGCAACTCAATCATAGTGCGATCTGCTTCTTGTTGGGCATCTGTTTTCAACATCTATCCTATCTTGAGTTGTAAGTGTCCAGTAGAGTGTTGTTGTTGTTGCAATTGTTAATGCCATCTAGTCAGAAGTGTTCCAGTCAACGTATAAGTTTTGTGGTCTGAGAAGTGTGTCTCCAGTTTGCACCGGTGTGCTCAGGTTGGAGGCCGTCTTAGCTAGATGTTACCTCACTTTTGACCAAGCACCCCCAGGAGTAACATCTGGGGGATCGTAACCTCGCCCCTCCTCTCTTACAGGGACGTTTGTGTCTACGGTATGAAGACGTGGCCCATAGCGACTTAAAGCAAACTTAGTGCAACAAGTTAAAACACGAAACGGAATAATTCGAGAAGGAAACTTGCTTACAAATGTACAAAAGGTTTTATTAAACCTTAATATTTAGAAAACATTATTTATTGCAATCATTTCCCTGGCTAACAAAAGCCAAATATTATTATCCACGGTCTCTGTTCCAACCAGAGCAAACCCGTGCAATCTCTCAAGAGGTTAATAGGCTTTTCGCCGTCACAGACCCGACGCACTCCAGCGATGTCGGTCTAGAAAGTCGATGAGCTAAAAGTCGTCCAGACAAAGAAGGGGAGTCCTTTTATACTTCGACCAATTTTTCCAGAAGAATCCAGAAGACTCCACAAATTGCTGGAACACTATACTTCCGGGGCCGATGGAGGTCACTTTCGCCCGCGCCGACCCTTTGGAAGAATACCTGAAATCCATTTGGCCAGGGACATACTCCATTGTTAGCTAATTGAATGCCGTCGCTGATCTGCAACATACGTGCTGACTGCGGGGAGAAGAAAAGAACGTTATTTGGAGACTTTTGCACATTAGAGTTCCTTTTGATGTACCTGCAACACATGTGGGAAACTCATCAATTCCACCAGCTGTGTCGAATGAGAGGAGTGCCGATGTCAACGACATGACAACGGATTTAACGTGGCCATATCCGGTTTAGACTCGAAGGCATTTAATGGTGCATTGTCGGTATCCGAACCGAGCACTCTCAGCGCCGAAAGCCGGCACGCTACCACGAGGCTACCTTTGACACTTGTCCCATAAATATTTCATTTGAATCTACCCAGAAGAAAATATGTATGCATTTTCAGTGTTTTTCTTCTTATTTTTTTCTTTTACTTCATATTTCCCGAAAATTTAACATTACATATCTGGATATTTTCGCATTATCATTAATTCATTTCAGTTTGAAAACTAAAAGCCGTATTTCATCGTAAGATTATTAGAATGTGAAATAATTGCTAAGGTACTATATTAAAATTTCCCATTTTAACCGGCTAATTTTACGGTTTATTCATACAGCATTTTAATGGCCTAAGTGAAATGTTTGCTGTAAGCCAAGGGATTACGAAAGTTTGAAAGAATAAAATGTCATGCAGCTGGTTTATATTATATTATTTGATGTTCTGTTTTTTGCTAAATAGTAGCTGATGAGAATTACAAAGAATATTTAGATTATTTATGAATAACAACACACATTTCTCGTATATCTTATATATATATATATATATATGACACTGAGCTTGTTTTGCTCCCGTCTTTAAATATTACTTAAGCAGTCAACATCTTCTTTAATGACTTGGACGAGTGGCAGGGAATGGATCACAAGAAAGTAAACTACACATAATCCTTCTTTATTGCGTTTCTTAAACGAACCATGATCTAGGATAATCTGTTTCACGTAGCCATTTTGTTAATTTCATCAGCACACCGCAGCGAGCGTCCGCTATCAACGAAATTCCCACTCAATCTGCCGCCAAAATGCTCGCTTCTCAGCGCCCTTGCTGCACAGCGCATGTGCAGACCTCTTCCCTGAGCATCTGTAACCTCATTTCTGCTGATCATACACTTTAACTACGCACCAAAACCTTACTCTTCTAAAAATAAATCCTCTAGCTAGAATTATTCGCTTTCCGCTCAAAGTGTTGCATTTAAAGGATGGTTTCCCCACAGAAAAATACGCGTGCTTTGTAAATGGATTGTTAGATTCTTACTACTTTAAATCTCCCTTCCCCGTACTTCTCAATTATATTTTGACATATATATATATATATATATATATATATATAACAGTTCCGCAACTGACTGACTGACTCAGTATGTATGTATGTATATATATATGTATGTATGTATGTATGCATATATGTATGTATGTATGTATGTATGTATGTATGTATATATATATATATATATATATATATATATATATATATATATATATATATAAAAGACAGTGTTGAAAGTGAAAATACAGCATAAGACATATTACACCATGCAGCGTGAAATAAAAAACATGAAAAGATAAGAATTTAAAAGGTTTTTGACAGCATATTAAAATACCCATTTTTTGCTTCAATTGATACTGTTATGCTATTTTTACACAAGTGTTTCTACTGTCAAAAGAAAGGTAGAAATATGATACACGCATATAATACATACGAATATCTTAAACATATATTTCTCTTTTTTCAGTATCAATTTTTCCTATTTCCCTTTCTACAGATGTTTGAATCAAAATATCTCTACCCATTACATATAATACAACATACTTCACCGCCCCATTCATGGAACCCAGTCCAAAGGAAAGTAATAAAACGTTCCTTTTATATAAATTGAAGTTTTCAATCTATTTTAATTCAATAATAAAAATATTATTTTGAATTTTGCAAGAGGCATATAGCAGCGAAAATTGTAAAATTTTATCTTTTTTTCCCAGCGTGTGCATTTCGTGATACTTTTCAGATTTCGTGCTTATAGCCACTTCTCTGGTATCACGTGATATTCAGGCAGTGCACGTTAAACCATATCTCAACATCTGCTCCAAAACTCAGACATAAACAGCACCCCAATTTCACATAAAAGTGAAACTTTACGTTAGGTAAACTTTAAGGATGCGTTAACTTCCCTTTCGAACACCTTCCTACTTTATGGCGGTGTTTGATAAATCAAAAGATAAAGCTACATTTGGTGACGTTTCTTGAAACTTTATTTATCTCTCTACACACATCTAAAATTCTTTCGTTGATATAGCAGTGTAAAAGTAAATATAAAGGTTTTGAAAATTGCAAAACTCGAATAGCCAAACATGTAATTTCTTTTTGATATTTTTCTTATGTGACTTTCGTATTAGAAAATAACCTTATTTTAAAGAAAATTTCAAGAGAACATACATAAAAAACCTAAAGGATAAATTACATTCCAATTGATATGTATATAACCAAGGGAATTTATATATGAATTCATTAAAGAGTATTTACTTAAAAAAATTAATATATATATATATATATATATATATATATATATATATATATATATATATATATATTATATGGATAAATGCATCAGTCAATTGGCATCTATATCATTTTATATGTAGATTTGGGTGATTTAGAGAGCTTGTGAATACAATCGGGGATTTTTGCTGATTTCTTGAGTTTAAAGATGAATTTTCGTTGCACTCTCTCCAATTCCTGGGTACAAATGGAATGCTCAGAAATTTCATAAATTCAGACTTACGGCCAAGTTCAAAATTAATATTTTTTTTGTCTACACATATCTAAAAATCTTTCAGAAAAATAGCCGTATAAATGTTGATGTGAAACTTTTAAAAATTGCAAAAGTCGGATAGCCAAAGGTGTAATTTTGGTTTATACTCGTACGTATATCTCTTATGTAACTGCATCATTAGGAAATAACGATACTTTAAAGATAATAGCAACTGAGCGACATTAAAAAACCCTGAGAATTTATTACATGCTTAATCAATGGTATTTTTAATTTAATTTGTGAAAGAGAAATTATTTGGCGAAAATTTAATGCCCATATACATGTAAATAAACTGCATGAGTTAATGTTTCAGTTAATCCGCATCTATATCATTTCAAATGTTTGGGTGATTTATAGAGCTTGTGAATACAATCGGTGACTTTTACTCATCCTTGAGTTTCAGGGTTAATTTTCGTGACACTCTTCCCTATTCGTGAATACAAATGGAATGCTCATAAATTTCCAACTAAATATGATACAGCATTTAATTACAAACTCGGGTGTTATGTTTAAATAAAATTAGATTCTCGTTTGAATGCTATGCAGTTATTATTACAGCTGCATCGAATTTATGCAAATAGACGATCAAGTTCAACTTTGTCTTAAAATGTATTGCAGTAAATTATTTCAGGAATGTATTTCAATAAATATTTGATAAAAAAAATACACAATAAGTTGTAGATAATATATAAATCACTAAAAGTTGAGAAGGAGGTAACTTTGCTTGCCACACAATTAATATGAAATTCAAAAGTAAATTTACGGAATTTGGAAAGCTATACGATGATTTTAAAGCTCAACTGAAAAAACAATAAGGCCAATTTCCCAATTAAAAAATTACTGCTTATTCTCTTCAGTGACGTTTGATTTATTTATAAAATTTTACTTATTGCAGGATTTTAAACAAAGTGAATGGCATTATCCTATAAAATCATCTGCAGACGGAGTAATATCTGTCTTCTGACCTACTCTACTATCATGTACTATTATATGAACTATAGTCTTACAGAACTTATTTATAGTCCAATTACCAAATAGCATTAAAATAAAACTTCTTAAAGGATATTATTTTCCTCATACCACTATAGCTAGAGGTGGAATCTCAATCGTCAAGTAGTGCCAACGCTGACGGTAAAGATTTATTCAAAAGATGGCATTATTATGAGTGAGGAAGGGGTTGTCACAAGTAGTAGCTTGACACCAGACGAACATTTGTTAGTCGTCCTCCGCTTAGACCAAAGTATCCATCGATATCGTATCAAACATTTTATCCCTGCTGTAAATTTAGAAAATTTCTCGATACCTAACAAGTCTTTAAAGCTCTCCTCATTTTGCACATATTCAGTTCTTGACTACGGTATAATATATTGGAAGTATATAACTACCATATTGAGAAACTGTAGCAGTATGAAAACACAATGTTAACTTATATACACAGAAATGCATGTGTACATACACACACATACACACATATACATACATGCATATATATATATATATATTTATATATATATATATATATATATATATATATATATATATATATATATATATATATATATATATATATATATATATATATATATATATATATATATATATATATATATATATATACAGAGAGAGAGAGAGAGAGAGATCATTCAAACAAGAACAAAATATTTTACAAAGTGACGTCATTTAAGTTTCGAGAGAAATTTTAATGGAAAAGTAATAATTGAAGTAAAATCAAAAAGTGAAAATAATCATTATCATAGTAATTATTTTCACGTATAAATACGTCAAAATGCATGATACATAATTTTACGTATCTTGTTCCTTGAAAATTAGGTTTTGTTGAAATGTGGATTAAATTATATATATACATAGGTTATTTATTTTTTTAAATAAACAATTATATCATTCATCATGTTTACATTTCAGTAAACTGATGAATTTAGACTTTCTTCCTTACAATTGAATTGTATCTTTTCCTCTGCTAGAGCGTATACAAAACCCAGTGCTATACTGGGCAAAAAAATTCCCCACAAAACTTCTGCTGAATGTATAAAATTAACCCACAGAGTCAACATCAAACAAATGAAAGAATGGCTCTGTTTCACTGTTGTCCCAATTTCGGGGAACAATAAAGGTTTTCCTCTGATGCACAACAGAAGCAGCAATTCGTCAGATTAATTGTCCTTGCCCTTTCGTACGCGAGTAATGGCCTATTCATTCGGCCAAACGGTTTTATGTCGCAGGGACAATATCTGCTAAACTGGTTTGTAGCGTTCTCCTAATAAATCATGAAAACACAATGGACTAATGAGCTTTTAATAAAGATAATCATAAATAAGCCCCTGTCGATTACCGAGGAATACTTTTGTTCAGAAAAGAAGAAAGTTATACATTTATCCTAATTCAATTATATCAAGAGCAAATATATATATATATATATATATATATATATTCAATTATTTTTAATGGAGAAGTTTGCAAAAAGAGCATTTTATGATAGTTTTAAAGGCTGTACTCGGTTTCATCAATAGTTTTATTAATACTTTACAAAGACTCGAAATATACATTACTTTTATTTCAATTATGTAAAAAGCAAAATAAAGTAGTTCAAATAATTTTTTAAGCAATAGTTTACATAAATGCATTTTTTGATGGTTTTGAATTCCCTTCATAGTTTCGTCAACTAGTGTGATTAATATTTTACAAAGACTCGAAAAATACATGTATTCTAAATCAATTATGTTGAGAGAAAAAAAAAAGTAGTTTCATTATTTTTAAAGCAAAAGTTTACATAAATACACTTTATGATGGTTTTTGAATTCCGTTCGCAATTTCGTCAACTAGTGTAATTAATAATTTCATAGACTCGAAATATGCATTCATTCTAAATCAATTACATTAAGAGCAAAAAAAAAAATAGTTTCAATAAATTTTTAAGCAATAGTTTACATAAATGCATTTTGTGATGGTTTTGAATTCACTTCGTAGTTTCTTCAACTAGAGTGATCAATACTTTACAAACACTCGAAATATAAATTCATTCTAATTCAATTATGTTGAGAGCAAAAAAAGTAGTTTCATTATTTTTAAAGCAAAAGTTTACATAAATACATTTTATGATGATTTCTGAATTCCGTTCGCAGTTTCGTCAACTAGTGTGATTAATACTTCACTAAGACTCGAAATATACATTTATTATAATTTAAGTATGTTAATGACAAAATATGTATTTTCAGTAATTTTCGAATTAATAGTTTACATCAATGCATTTTATGATGGTTTTGAATGCTACTCGTAGTTTCGTCAACTATTGCGATTAATATTTTTAAAAGACCCCAAATATTTGTGCTTCCAATAGATGAGAAGTTAAATTTATTGTTGTGAATGAATAATTCGTAAGGGGGCTGATTAAGAAAATTTCTCTCTGAGCAGGCATCTTGATTTGACAATGCTAAAAGGTATTAGTCAAACTGGCTTGTAACGTGCTTGTAGCAAATTATAGAAACAGAGTGGACTCTGAGATTTTAATAATGAAAATCATAACTAAACCATACCTAATTAACAAATATTTTTAGTATAGAAAATAAGAAACTTTTCTCATTAACTCAAATTCAATTATGTTAAAAGCTAACCTAAATCTTTTATATGAACCTATTTGATTTTGTTTTTCAATTAGTTTAATACAGACTATAACGAATCCACAAATTATTTAGGCACTGAATATATCAAAAATTAAAACTGAATTTATGGTTTGAACAGAAGTAATTCTTAAAGAGTACTTAATTATGAAACCTCTGGTTCTGTGAAAATATTAAATTCATCCATATTAAACAGTGTTATCTAAACAGGTTGGTTATGTTTTTACTTATAAATCTTGTTAAATCAGTGGACTGATAATATGTTAATAAAGACATGCATAAATAAACCAATGGGGATTACAAAATAATAATAATGCAATTTGGAGATTAAGAGACGTTATTTATTTATAGAAATTCAATTACTGTGAAAGCAAAATTATGTATTTTATAAATGAAAGTTTGATCATGATTTTGAATTCCGTTTGAAATTGTCAGTTAGTTGATCAGAGTTTCATAGTGTGACAAAATATTTATATTAATATATAATTTGCACATTTATGTTAATATATAATATATATTATATTAATAATCAACTCACGGGTGGGAATAACTACTTTTGGAAGGGAAATAACATTTAAAAATTCCTTCGTTGTATTTTTTTGTAATCATGCATTAAATGTTTACACATTTAGGTTTGTCTTTGTTAACATCATCAGATGTGTAACATTAACACATTTTTAGTTATTAATATTTTTTAAATTATTTATTTATTTTAAGTACCAAAAGAAGTAATGCTAATGCTTCAGTGTACTCTTTCGGTCATTAAATCCATGAATTCTAAAGAAATATGTCATTGCCTACGTATTAAAAGCATTTACAGACCGCGGAATTTATCAGACTAATTGCAAATAATTTTTTTTAACAAAACATTAAGAAACTAAAATTTTGCGTCCCATACCAAATATGAATACGACAATAGATCATTTACATAAAACTTTTAGAGGACATCAAATTAGTATGCATGGCTTCTGAAAATTTAAAGGAAAATTGTGGAAACCGCAGCGCGTTTCCACAATTTCATATCGAATTAGTAAATAGTTAAAGAGAAATATTAATTTATTTTAAATTAAGATTTTCTCGATTTTTAAATTAAGAGAAGAGAAAAAACACTTTCTAATCAAAACTTTGAATTTAAATTAAATAACAGATTCATTCAAATTAGTAAACACAGCATTTTAAAATCCATGATAGAAAGTCAACGGAAGTTCTAACCGTATATACGTATTTCTAATTCAGATCGTAGCCATTAATTTTGTCAGGCTCTGTGACAAAATCACAAGTGACTCTTTGGAAAATCACGCGTTTATGATTTGCCTTTTGATAAAATTGTCAACCGCTTTGCTGTTTGAAAGAGAAATAATTTTTTTTTGTTTTAAACAAGTTGCTATTATTATTATTTTTTGGGAATTTCAAGCAACTACGCATGTACTCACAGCTTCTTAAAATCCACAATAAAAATAAAAGAGCTGCAACTATCTTAAAACTAATGAACAATTCATCATCAGGCCAAGGAGAAATTGATGGGATTTTTTTTTTCTGTGGACTATTCATACACGCGTGGTATCAGCAAAGTCTTTGACAAAAATAGGGAAGGCGACAGAAAATTCTAGAATAACGTCGACAAAAGACAAAAACACAGGGGGCTGAGGGAGAGATTTTATGATTACCAGCCCACGCACGGGACACACGCGTTAACGAAGCAAACACATAAAAAACATTTTAAGGAGATCGGCCTGATGAGAAATTCTTTATTAGTTCGATGTGAATTTTAAGACGTTGTATGTCCCTGTGTTGCGTTTTCCAAAATTTTCCTTTAAATTTTCAGAAGCCACATATACTATTTCACTGTCCTCTAAAAATTTTATGTAAATCATAGATTGTCGTATTCATATTTTTTATGGGATGCAAAAAAATAGTTTCTTAATGTTTTGTTAAAGAAAAATGATTTGAATTAAGACTGAGAAAATTCCATGGTTTGTAAATGCTTTTAATAAACAAGCAATGGCATATTTCTTTTGCATTCATGGATTTTATGACCGAACAAGTCACTGAAGGATTAGCATTACTTCTTTTGGTACTTCAAATTAATATACATCAACGGTTTTCATATTATTAAGACAATGACAAGGTAATTCACCAATAATTAGACGTTCCTGAAGGCATACGATCAAGGCATACGATCGCGTGACAGGTATCCTGCTCGAAATTCCCGCCCCTACCCAATCGTGGAACCGGGCCCAAAGGAGGGGGCTACATGACGTAAATAAACAATTTTGGAGCAAATAATGCTCCTCAGGCGAAACTTTTTCCACAAAGTGGGAAGCAAACATACCATTAAATACTGACACTCAACCTTTATGGAGTTTCAGCTCAACTTTCTTTTTACAAGTGTAAACACTAACTATTTCATTAACAAAATTTAATTATACACATACAATAAGCCTCATAATTACCTTTCAGCTATATAATGCAAACTAGTTTACAATAGATACAATAAATACAGAGTAACAATATGTACAAACAATTGCTGAAAATCTACATATGCCTGCAATATATATAGAGTATATCCAATGCTTTAATTGCTATACAATTGAAAAAACTCTACCTATATCCATAATCAGTACAAACAGTAATTTGATAGATACAATGCATTAAGCATAGATACAGTGGATTAATTACAATTAACAAGTACAATATCCTATAATACAAATCATGCATATTCAACCACTTTCAGTAATATGTCCGTATCAACAAATACAGAATGTGACCCCCAAAATCATATAAAATTTTCAATCCATAAAGTAGACACAGTATTACACAATAATATATTACTATTATCATTACTATATTAATTAATTATTCTCCTAATGTTCCCTTTTCACGCACTCACCACACATGACCTGAAAAGTTAGAAAAACTCTGAAATATTGCAATCACAAAAGCATATCACACACACACAGATATATATATATATATATATATATATACACTGCTGGCCACTGTAAATGCAACACCCTGAAGGAAACATGCAAATAGCATGAAATTTACAACATGCATTAGCTGAGGTGAGATACGCAAATGGTCAGAATTTCAGCGCAGACGCACATCACGCGCGCCTGTGGCGCCACTTCATAGCGCTATTTAAGGCTTGGAGATTTCGACGATTTCAAGTTCGGCAATTGTGTTTTTCTTGTGTATTTTTCAAAAAAACGATAAATTATGCATCGTCGAAAACAGCGATCATCTTTTGATCAAGTATCCGAGTTCGACGGAGGAAGGATAGTGGCCTACCGAGATTATGGATTATCTTTCAGGTAAATCGGTAGTCGTGTTGGACGAAACCACACAACTGTAATGCGGATATGTGATCGTTGGATGCAGGAGGGTACGACGGACCGGCGTGTTCGATCGCATCCACCTCAGCGCACCACTTCACGTGATGACAGGCAAATTGTGCGCATGGCAGTTACGGATCGCTCAGTCACATCACGAACCATAGCACAGCACATGCAGTCTGTAACGCATCATCCAGTGTCTGCGCGTACCATTCGACGCCGTTTACAGCAGAGTGGTCTGTCCGCAAGGCGTCCATTGCTTTGTCTACCCTTGACGCAGAACCACAGACGTCTCCGCCCCCAATGGTGCGATGACAGAAGGATGTGGACTGCAGAATGGAATGAAATTGTCTTTACTGACGAGTCACGCTTCTGTCTGCAACACCACGATGGTCGCATTCGAGTCTGGAGACACCGTGAAGAGAGGATGCTGAACAGCTGCGTTATGCACCGCCACACTGGTCCTGCACGGGGTATTATGGTATGGGGCGGTATTGGATATCACTCTCGCACACCTCTAGTACGCATTGCCGGTACTTTAAACAGCCAGCGCTACATTTCCAAGGTGTTGGAGCCAGTTGTCCTTCCTTACCTTCAGGGCTTGCCCACAGCCATATTTCAACAGGATAATGCGCGACCACCTGTGGCACGCATTGTCCAACGGTTCTTCGTCAATCCCCAGATTGAATTGCTTCCCTGGCCGCCTCGCTCTCCGGATCTTTCGCCGATAGAAAACATGTGGTCCATGGTTGCTATACGATTGACCCAGATTCCAACCCCAGCTACCACAGTAGATCAACTTTGGCAACGTGTGGAAGCTGCTTGGTCTGCTGTACCCCAAGAACTCATCCAAAGTCTCTTTGAATCAATGCCGAGGCGTGTGGCAGCGGTGATCTCCAACAATGGCGGCTACTCTGGCTACTGATTTTGGAAGGAACCACACTTCACAGAAATCTATAAATTGAATCATTTGATACTTGGTCAACATGTTATCTACAAAATAAATTTTGTTGTGATATCTCTTGTCTTTCTTGGTGTTGCAATTTGGGTGGACAGCAGTGTATATATATATATATATATATATATATATATATATATATGTGTGTGTGTGTGTGTGTGTAATGAAATAAGATCAGATTACAGAACTTTATCATAAGAACTTTATTTCCGAGTGGCTAACATGCATCTTAAGGAAAGCCAGCAGCCGAGTGACTCCTGGCGTTGCGTATAGAGGTATCTGCGGTTAAAGAATTTATTTGCTGAGAAAAGATGTTTCTTGCAAGCTGCATCCGTTGCGCAGGATGATCGCCTTATTTGGGCATAGAAAAGGGGTCGGATGATTTCGTGGCTTCCCAGGGATTGCTGACGCTATGAAAAATATTCCTGGGTTCTTGAAAACAGAATTTGGTAATGCCATCTTAAGCATGGGAAGGAAAGAAAATTTATAGGGAATCAACTTAAATTTTATATCTTTCATATCCCCCATTTTAAAATCGTTGTCTACTCGGGTGGAGGCTCTCATACATAACATACAAAAATAGAATACAAAATATTACACTTATACAGAATATAACATAAGATTACAAAAAATATCTGGCAAACTCCAGAACGGTTCCTCCAGATAGCAGGTCCATGCGGTTTCCCTATTATCCTTCATCTTATTTGCTTCGTATGCACTTAACCATATTTACAGTATAAGATTAAAATATAAGACTTGTATTCGAAATATAAGACGATTTCGAAATAGGCATAGATCTGTCATAGAATATATTTCGATATTCGAAATATATTCTTTGACAACATGACATATTATCTTGATATATTTGATAGGAATAAAACACAATATAAATATTTACACTACCTGGAAACTATCTCTTAACATTGTTCACATATTGTATTATTAGTTCTCACATTATATTCTATCAATACTGACATTGTTCATATCACAATCAAAATTCACTCTATTATATTATTTAACACTAGAACCGCGGGACTTTCGATATACCTAGAACCGCGGCGCGGGTCATTTTGACCCTAGATTGTAAACCTACAAAATAGTCACAAGCGCTCAATTTAGTTAACTAAAACATTTTACTTTTTAAATAATAATCAACATTGCTCAGAATTTACATTAAATAATTTATATAAATCAAGAGAAATTAACTTAATTTTTAGAAAATCGTATTATTTAAAATTTTATATCCTTGAGTATAACATTTCTCTTTAACAAAATATGGCATAAATTTCCCAATTTCAATGGAAAAACAGTGTATCTCTTTTCAATAAGTTTAGACATAATTTCAAAAAATTAAAAATTAAAAATTTTATCAATTACTTACTAGTTTTCCATATTATAAATTCCAATTTACTGTATGCATTGTGCACAAAACTGAGTAATAAGTTTTGTACATTTTCTACAAATGGGTGCTTTACGTTTTGAACTGATATCTACTATAGTTTTATTTTCACATTTCGAACTGTGGCACCGGACTCTTTTACGCTAAATTTATGGTTGTCCGTCGTTTTCATTGGTTTCTTCACACACTCTTTTCGCCACCTTTTTTTATCGGGAGAGAACAAACTTTTCTCCCAATTCTTCATCCAAGTCTTGAATGAATTGTCGTCTACTAATAGATTTTCCAGTTACAGCTTTATATAAAACCCAGGCAATGATTGCAGAAAGGTCCAAAATATTATAAAATCCTGCACCGGCCACCTAAGTGAAGCAGACTTGACTGTATATTTCCTTGCCATTTGGTCAATCACGTCCACACCGTATTTAGTTGCGTTGTAGAAAGCGATTGTATTAGGTATTTTGGGGGGTTATCTCCAATTTCTACGGCTGGATGGAGACTACTTAGCATCAAAACGTTTTTATCTTTTTTACCTTGATAAAAAGTTAGACTCATGTCTTTATGGGTTAGTACCGTAGTCGAATGCAATGTAGATTTTGACATTTTTACAGACTGGTATTTCCTTTCTTGAGTATTTTACAGTTCCTACAAGGCTGATGTTTTTGGATTTCAATGCCTCTGCAAGCTTCAGTGTTGTGAAAAAGTTGTCCGTAGTGACATTTCTACCTTTGTGCTCATGTGGACTTATTAGTCGCAGCACTACATGTTCAGAAAGAGAAACGTTAGATGGACATTGGTTAACTTTACCAAGATACGGGAATCCATTTATCAGATATTTTGAGTCAACATCTGCAGCCAATCAGAACTTGATTCCAAATTGAGCGACATTCCAAACTGTCCCATCTTTGCCAACTTCATTATTTCCAACTTTGAACGTTATTGTCGATTTCGTGTTGAAATTTCTTTGCGTGTGTGCAACTTTTCTTGGAATGTTTGGATTTTCTTTTTTATCAGATAAATTATCATCATTATTGCGATGAGAAGGACCAGTGATTGTTAGAGCATTGCCAGAGTCATCTTCACGTTCATTTTCTTCATCCGAATCCAAAATCCGCGGTTCTAGTGTTAACTTCCTTGGGTACTCTTATATTCATAACAATTCTCTTTTCATGCAAAACTACAATATCATAATTTTTTACATTTCATATCTATATCTCTTCTTTTCTTCAAAGTACTGTTACATTAATAAAACAACTTCATTACATCAAAATACGTTTCAATAGCAATACACATTTAATACCATTAACATACCTTACTTCTGAAAAACCAATCACATCTCTCTCAAACAACCGTGTATCCACACGCAGGGCCGCCCAGAGGGGGGGGGGACTGGAGCACTTTGTCTCAGGCCTCCAACTGCCGGAGAGGCCCCAAAAATTTTTTTCAAAATTTATTTATTAGATTTCCTCAGAAAATATAAGAAGAGAGCAGTGCAATGAAATATAATAATTATGTTAATCATTCATGTAATAAAATTTTAAGTATGAGTAACTTAATTTGAATGTGTGTTTTCGTGCATTTTTTATTTTTCTTGCGGCCCCCAACAGAAGTTTGCCCCAGGCCCCGTAAAGTCTCTGGGCGGCCCTGTCCTCACGTTTGCTGAGGAATGCTGACTATGAAGTTGGAAAGGAGGTTAAAACAAATTCCTCCCACCACTTCAAAAGAAAATTTTTTATGGATGACCAAATGTAGGTAGATGGATTCAGATTCTCAACTGTAGTTGCTCTCAAAGAAAAACCCCAAAAACCAAAAATAAAAATTTTTCCGAATGAAAAGAAAGTTTCGTGTTGTGTGGCCATCACAACCCGACAATTTTTAAAAAAAAATAGAAAAATAAAAACAAAACAAGAACAACTCAACTGCGGAAAAGAATGCATCACGACATTAAATTAAATATTATAAAATTGAAATTCACCTTAATAATTACAAAATTCAAAATAAACTTCACATGATCAGTCTATACCATATTTAGTTGTCATTAAAAAGTAGTTGTAGATTTGGAGACTCACAATATTGACAGTCCTTTGATGGGAGTCCATCAGTATCTTCTGGTTTCTGTTCGCTTGGGTTTTTAATATCATTTAACTGAAAATTCTCAGAAGGACGGAAAAATCGAAGACGAGTAGAATGTACAATCTCAGTGGGAGTTTTATAAAGAGCATTGGGTTTATCAATTTCAAAAAGAACATCTGAACATTTTTTTAGAATAGTATAAGGGCCTGAATACGGTGGGGCAAGTTTTCGGGTATTTGGATATTGAAATTATTCATATAAAACTAAATCTCCGACTTTAAATTTAACTTGTTGAAATCTTCTGTCACATCTTATTTTATTCAACTGATAATATTGTCTAGTTCTTTCTTGTGCAATTTTTCTAGCTTCTTCTATAGGAGGGTATACCTCATTATCTTGGAAAGAAATTTTATAAGGCAATTCGCCGTACATTAAATAAATTGGGGGAAATCCAGTTACCGAATGAGGGGTATTATTATATTCTTGGGTGACAGACTCTAAGATTTTTGTCCATGGTACATTACTAGGGCAATTACTAACTTTACATTTTAATCTGGTTACTATGGTTTGGTTAACACTCTCGACCTTTCCATTCGTTTGCGGTCTATGAGCAGATCTCAACAGCTGTGTAACATTGTTACGTCGGAGAAAATGTTTAAACTTGATGAGGTAAAGGCGGCGTTCCTTTCACTTAAAATTTTCTCGGGTATATGATTTTTAAAAATAGAGTTCAGACAATTTATATAGGTCTCCGTGGTAGCACTTTTAGATGGAAAAGTCCAGATGTACCTAGTGGCATGATCAACTACAATGCGCAAATATTTCTTAGTAGAATTATAATAACGTAAACTACCTACAGTATCAATTGATAATAGTTCAAAAGTTTTTTCACACACAGGAAGAGATTGCATAAAACAAAATTTTTTCTGATGAGACTTTTTGTTTACTTGACAAGTTTCACAATGTTTAACATAATTTATAACATCCTTAATTTTCTTAGTCCAATAATATTGAGGTGAAATAATTCTTAACATTGAAGCTATACCTGGATGGCTAAATTTTTCATGTACTCTCTCTGTTAATTGGATTCTTAAAGCTTTTGGTACTATAATTTTGATTAAACCTTGTCTTTTCACTACTACAGCATTATACTTATTAAACATCTGGATGCTGTTATATTTTCTAACTTTTGAAAATGGATGATTTCCTTTATATCTAACAAGAGTTCTAGAGGGGTGGTAGTTACATTAAAAGCAATTGGGTTTCTAGTTAATATGTCAGCTTCAACATTAGTTGTACCTTTCTTATATTTTATGTCAAAATCATATATAGAAATTTTTAGAGACCAACTGAAAAGTCTACCTGTGGGATTTTTAAAAGTTTTAAGCGAAACTAAGCTGTAATGATCTGTATGTACAGTAAAATAGGACCCATGAAGGTAGCAATGGAATTTAACTAGACTGTCAATTATGGTTAAACATTCTAATTCCGTTATCGTATAATTAATTTCATATGGTCTAAGTCGTCTGGAGTGATATGCAATTGGATGTTGAGTTCCATCAGGATGTTCTTGTTTTACTATGGAGGCTATGGCTTCTTTTGACGCATCAACACAGACATCGCAAGGATAATTTGAATTATAAAGTGCCAAAATGGGTTTTGAGATTAAACTATCTTTGAGTTTTTGAAAAGCTTGTTGACATTCAGGCGTCCATGCCCATTTCTGGTCTTTCTTTAGAAGGTTATTTAAGGGAATTCTAATTTTAGAGTAATCAGGAATAAATTTATGATATACGTTGATGGTGCCTAAAAATCTTTGTAAATCTTTAACGTCCTTGGGGCCAATAATTTTTTATTGTTTCTACATTAGTATTATTTGGGTTTTATGATCCATGCTTAACTTCATAGCCAAGAAAATCAATAGTATCTTTAGCAAAATGACGTTTCGATTTTTTAAGCTTAATAATTTCCTTTTCACAAATTTCAAAAATTGTCTTTAAGTGCTGAATATGGTCTTCTAATGAATCTGAGAAAATAATTATGTCATCAAAATAGTTTACAGCAAAGTTAACTTGATATTTATGAAGTATACGTCTAATTGTTCTTTGGAAAATTGCGGGAGCATTCTTAAATCCAAACGGAAGTCTGGTAAATTGGTACAAGCCATAGTTAAAAGTGAAAGCAAGCTTTTCAGCTTCCTCAGCCTCTAATTTCAGGTGCCAATACCCACTACAGAGATCTAACGTGGAAAATACTTTTGCATTAGTCAATTTATCTAGAACACTGTCTATTCTGGGAATGGCTTCAAAATCGGTTTTGGTAATTTGGTTGATTTTCCTATAGTCAATACATAATCGAGAAAAAGTCCTTTCTTCTGAATTTTGTTTATCTATGAGTTTTAATATGTCTTTAAGTTCATCACAATCTTTTGTCGAACGAAGTTGGAGATCTACTTCTGAGCGTGCGTTTATTCCTTTTATAATGTAATATTTCTTCTCTTCCGAGGTCATCGCTGCTTTCGAAGTTATTTGCTGGATAGTGTAGTAATACGCTTCATAAGTTTCTTCCCTTCCTTTTTTCCGTCTTAACAATTACTGGTGTTTTTCGGGTTTACTTATCTCCGTCTTAAATTCTTTAAGCAGTTCTGTTTTTAATTCTTCGAAGTTCTTAAAGAGGGATCTGGATTGAAGAAATAGTTCCACATTTCCGGTACACAGCTTGCGAAAAAATATAATTGCAGTTCACAAACCTGCTCATATTCTGCTATGTAATTTTTTCGATTGCCACTTCATTTGAATAGGGCTTGATAAACACATTTACATCTGAAAATCGGACGTGAGATGGCTCGTTATTTTCACCGGTTATGTCCACGGTTTTATTCAAATTGGGTTTTTCCCCTTTCTGCATTTCTTCTTCAAAACGAGGTCACCGAACAGCTTAAATCCACTAAGGTCAGTTATCCGCTTGTACTCGCTGCTATTTTCGACGCACGGAAAGGTGAATGACGTTTTGAAACTTCACGACGGGTGCTGGTAAAATTAATTAAAACTCCCTTTACCTATTGAAATTAACAATTTAAAACTGGTATCCTCACTGCAGAAAATCCTGCCGGCTATAATTTTTGTAATGAAATAAGATCAGATTACAGAACTTTATCATAAGAACTTTATTTCCGAGTGGCTAACATGCATCTTAACTAATGGAAAGCCAGCATCCGAGTGACTCCCGGGGTTGCGTATAGAGGTATCTGGGGTTAAAGAATTAGCTGAGCAAAGATGCTTCTTGCAAGCTGCATCAGTTGTGCAGGGCGATCGCTTTATTTGGGCATAGAAAAGGGGTATATATATATATATATATATATATATATATATATATATATATATATATATATATATATATATATATATATATATATATATATAGTAAGACATTTTAAAAACAGTAGTCCTGAAATATTTTTTATATACTTCAATAAGGGCGCATATACCAAATTCTCTAATTTTTGATACCGTTACTTTACAATTAATGTATTGGCACACAATCTTCTGGCATTAAACTGGCATTGTCGAATCAGTTTTAGTTTTTTTTATAAGAAAATAATTATAGACACAGTAAAGGAAACTAGAAAAAACGTTTTGAGAGTCTAAATACACACCAAATTCCTTGTTTTTTCTTTCTATGTTAAACATCGCGAAGGCATTGCTCTACTATTTGTTTTGTTAGAAACTTAGCGAACTTAACAACTCACATGTACGTTTAGTTGGATGAACAATATTTGAGTGTGAAATATCTTGAAATGTATGCCTGAAAATTTAAGATGATATAATCACATCTAAAACGTGAAAAAAATAGTTTTTCGTTAAATTAGTTTTTCAAGTGAGTTTTTTTCGATAATAAATTATTTTTTGGTGAGTAGTTAACAATACAATAAAAAATCACGTTTTTTTCTCAACCTAACTCCTATAACTGCCCGTAATCTTTCTTTTGTGATTCCTTATTAAAAAATTCCTTATTTATAAATCCCATTCAAGTTGCCTCTCTTATTTTAATTAATGAAATGAAAAGTTTGGTCTTCAAACACACAATGTCGCATCGGTTTGTATTCTGATTTTCAAATGAATGGAAATAAAAAGGAATAAATAATTCAAGAAAGCAACCAAAAACCTTATGAAAAGGCCCAGTACGCTACTTTAAGTTATTACTGAGCCATTCTACATGTTTGCCCGGCCTGCTTTAACCGCATTGTGATTCTTAATAATCCTATTATAATTCCTTGCCACAGGAATCTCCCTCATTCGATATTGACCCCTCAGAGTCAATTACTAAGTCATCGGAGCCTTCCAAGGTCGAATGGAGATCAATAAACCAATTCAAAATGTTTAGTATTTTAAAGGATAGATTTGTGCAAAAGGAAAAAAAATCCTCTGAACATATTAGTATGAAGAGATACAGTGGTAAAGTGGCTAAGTTATAGTTGGGAAACTGTTGATATATTAATGTCACAATTATGATATTAATGATAGTTTTCAAATGTTTTGATGATTACTAATCAGGACAATTGCTAACAATGTCTGGATGCTCTTAAAGTGTTGTAATTTTGTATTTATTTATCTCAGGAACAGTTTAAACTGCATAGTGTATTATGTGTGGATAGATTGTAAAATGTATTTTATCAGTAAAATTTTCCCTATATGGATATGGTCCAAACAAAGTTTCCACAGCAGGGTAAACTTTTGTAAAGGGTCCTTTACAAAGGTTACACCACAGATGCTTGTATTCGATGACAGAAAAATAAATAGTTAAGCACGGAACTCATATAGGGTGAGGCAAAAGTTAGTAAAAACTTTAAAAATTCATAAAAAGGAAGAAATCATGGTAAAGAAGTGCGGTTTGCAAGAAAGGTCTCACAAAGGAAGTCGGATTTTTTTAGCATTCCAAAAAAGTATAAAATTTTTTTTAATTTTTTAAAAAAGTTTTAAAAGTTTAAAAAGTTTCAGAAGTCACCGGTAGATGGCGCTGACATGCGAGAGATTCAGCAGAATTATGCAAATCAATCTTGCAATAAAAGACGGTGATACACGAGGATTTGGATGATCGGCCGCGAAGTGGAAGACTCTCGTTGGCGGAGGGCCGCATTACTGCGGTGGAAACCTTTATGAATAATATGGCGGCGGAATCGGTTTAGCAGTGTCATGAGGTTTAGTATTGCAAAGCTGGACAAGTGACTTTTTAAAATTTTTATTTTGCTGCTAAAAAAAATCCTACTTCCTTGTTAACCCTTTCTAGCAAACTGCACTTCTTTATCATAATTTCTTTCTTCTTTATGAATTTTTAAATTTTTTACCAACTTTTGGCTCACCGGAATAAATACACCCTCAGCGAACCCATCAACAGTGGACCGAAATGTTGGCCTCATCATCTATCCTTCTCTGGCACACATAGCTAATAAGTTTTCTAGAGGGGGAAAAATTCCAAATGCGTAATTTCTCTAAATTTTTACTTGTGTCAGACAAAGTGCATTCACCCACCACCATTGTCAAGCACCAACGGAGAGAACTATCGTCTATCACGAGTTGCGATACAAAATTTAAAGTGGTCCCTCCCACTAGGGTGTGTTTCCAACATTTTATCACCAAACTCAATTTATAATTTATTATTTTCATTTCTACATGTTTCTCATATGAAAAATGGTACCTTATAGTAAATGAAGCAAGATGAAAGGGCATTTAATCCATCACGTGAGTGAAATGCTCTTTGCACCTTTTCAGTTATTATTAGCAAAAGCGAACCATAGAAATAGCAAAAGTGAACTGTAGAAATTACTCTCATACAAACAACGCATTTTGTAGCGGAATATCAACAGAATATGATCACTTTAGCGCTTATTGTAGTCAAAATATTTTATTTGAAATATAAATAATGTTAGTTTTAGTTCAGGCGGAAAGTAATGGTATGGGTAACTTACGCTGTTCTACTTAATGTTGCGAATGTCTAGCGACTAGTGCCTCCGCGTTCGACAATAAAAAGACAGAAAAAAGACAAAAAAAAACCTTTGTTGGGTTCATAAAGTTTATTTTGCTTTTTCCGTCATCGAATACAAACATATGTGGTGTAATCCTTGTAAAAAATCATATCCGAAGAGGGAAAATTTTACTGACAAAATACAATTTACAATCTATCAAGACACACAATACACTATGTTACAAAGGCAAAATCTTTTCTTTCTGTTCAATCTGTTGTAATAGAATTTTGCCACTATTTTTCACCGTTCTTTATAGATGTAAGTGTAATAAATTGTTCTGAGACATGATTACTTTCAAACAAAATTAATTTGTATTTGTGATCTGAACGTCACTGGTTTAAATCACGTCGCTGACAAATCCATCGCTGTGTACACTAATGGCGGCTAGTGCACGAAAAATCTGTCGTGGCTGCAATGTCCTCCAAGTTCTCAAATTTACCTCTGGAGGTGCGGTGTTAAGTGTACCGGTTTCACCACTTGACTCAGTTCTAAATTACGAGACCGGCTTGTAGGGGGGTAGTGCTGGCCATCTATATGTTGCCCCCTTAATGAATGGTCTCGCGATGTACATATAGGCGAATGTCAAGCGACTAGTGCCTCCACGTTCGACAAAAATAAAGACAAAAAAAAATCCTTTGTTAGATTCATAAAGTTTATTTTGCTTTTTCTGTCATCGAATACAAACATATGTGGTGTAACCCTTGTAAATAATCATATCCGAAGAGGGAAAATTTTACTGATAAATGCAATTTACAATCTATCAAGACACACAATACATTATGCAGTTTAAACCGTCCCAGAGGAACATAAATATAAAATTGCAAGAATTTAAGAGAATTCATACTTTGTTAGTTATTGTTCTTATTATTAATCATCAAAACATTTGAAAACTATCATTAATATCATAATCCGTATTTAAAAGACAAAGATTAGCCGAGAAATGGGTCAGAAGGACATGTTTTACTTACGTTAAAACTTAAAATCTTTGATATAGTCAAAGCACTTTCAAAAATAGAGCATTTTCTTTTTATTCCAAAACTTGCAGTATATACCCTATTTTTCGGCCATTTTTTTGCTGTTTATTCATATTTATTAGATAATGATATATAAGCAAAAACTTCTCAGGCAGAGCAAAGAAAAAGAACTGTTTATGAATCTATGCATCTAAAGCAAAAGCTTCTTGTATTTATGTATATTTATAAACGCTATCGGCCTATGAGTAAAAAATGACCGGAAATTTTCTTTTTATTTAACTCTCCTACATTCAGGGCACTTCCTTTATCCAACTGGCGTGACGAGAGGTAGTTAGTAGAATTTTGTTTTAAGTAGATTGATGGTAAAGTGTTAGTTTCTTGCCAGTGCCTAATATACTGTTAAGAGCTTTCGGTTTATTTTAAGTTAAACACTTTTAACGGCTCGAAAGGTAAGTGCTTCAAAATATTTATTGCAAAGCGTCCTCTCTTAATGACACTTAAAGTTCTCGGTAGTTTTAAACGAAATTTGCATTACTGATTGTTTCTTTTACAACAAAGAGTATCAAAAAGGAAAATATGATTTCAAGTGTGAAACACATTGAGATAATGACATTTTTCTTTTGTATTTTATTGTTTTGAACACCTATATTTTCCCTATGAATATACTGCTATTGGAAATATTTAAGGAAATAAATAAATAAATAAATAAATATATATATATACACACACATATATATATATATACACACAGGTAGCCCTTCTACAGCACGGCACCTTACATCACGGTTTCACTCTAACACGATAAAAAAAAATGTGCGAAAACCTTTGTACAACAATGTACTTCTATAGCACTAGATAACATAATTTTTGTGTAACGAATTTAAAAACTAAACTACTTTAAAATAATGACGGGAAGGGATAATGAACTATAGTGGCTTTGCATGAAAATGTATAAACAAATTATAATTTATTCATTTATAACTTTATAAAATTACAAAAAGGCCTCAGCTTAGCCGAAAATCGTGAATTACTTTTCCTGAATGATGACCCTTCCGCTGAAGCCAAAAATTCAAAGACGAGTTGGAAAATTGTCTATCTCCATATCATGAATCTACAATGATCTTGTAAGAACCAGTAAATAAACCAAAATTGCAGATTTTTTAAAGAGGATAGGAGGTTCAAAAAATCTAAATGAAGAAATAAGTTCTGAAAGTGAAGGTGATATCATTCAATCTTATATGACTATAAAAAAAGAAAATGTTTGTTTTTAATAAGTTTTCAGAACGTAATCCCCTTTCTTTGAACCGTCCCTGGGTCTCATATAACACGGTTTCACACAACATGCCATTTTCTAGGAACCTATCTACCGTGTTATAGGAGGGTTATATATATATATATATATATATATATATATATATATATATATATATATATATAAAGAATATTTTCAATGCGATATAATAAATTATTTTAATTACTATGATAAATTTCCTAGTTAACGTAAAGTTCATTTCATATTACTGCTATGCATACAAAGAATTTTCAAATTTGTTAATATGTTCTAAAGATTTTAGTATGTTTCACATGATGCAATGCTTTTTCATTTCCAATACAGGTTGCACAGAGGCATTGTCCTTGGCCAAAAAGCACAGAACAGAGTACATAATACAAAGCACCAAATAAAATACAAAATTAAATATAATCAGACAAATGTTCTCTAGCCTCCCATGACATGATGCAATGTAATATAGTTAACATATTTTTATAATATACGGATATTCCTATTACCCAGTCTTTGAAATCTTTCTGTTATACAAAGGGAAAGTGGAGAAAAATGGAATAAAGCCCTTTTATCCCGTTTTCAAATTTTGCTAATACAAAGTATTTTAGATAATTTTTGCAATAACGGATATCTTTTCATAATTTTTAGTCAATCCATAAATTCTGAGACAGTATAATACAACTAGAACAAAACAAACCTACTAAAAATTTTATCTTCGTAGCTTCAATATATATCCATTAAAATGGCTCAACCCATGGTAATTTTTACTCTGAGATAACTACGCCTAATGAACAGGAGGGTACAATAAAGCTCAGAGAGTTAAATTTCCTAATGTTGTCATGGTAGAAATATGCAGTACGTATTTTTCGATCCTAAATTCTCTACAAAAAAAGTTTACGTGTAGGAAAATGTACTTTTTGTGAGAAAGTTTTTAACACAAAATCTCTTATATTATTTTACTATCACTGTACAATCGGTATTTTTGACAATTTTGATTTAGTAAATAAAATAAAAGTCTTGAATTTTGATTAATCAGAAAAATAATGTGTTAAAACTTTAGCCATCCGTAAAAACGATATGAGACTGTTTAGCATCATTCCTTACTCTAAAAAAATGTAGTACCATAAGTAATCTATTTTCATTCAGTTATTCAAATGAAGATATTTAACAGCATAAAATTTCCTACCGTTCATTCCGTAATACAAAAAAGATATCAGATGCAGATAGAATTTCCCTTTTGGGACGTCGTATTAGTTCTCAACGTATATTGATTTTTATTTATATAGTAGACTCAACTAGGCTTTATTTAATGTACCAATAGAAAGTCTGTATCTCTGAATTAGACGAATGATCAAAATATTATGGCTAAAACAAATTTTGGTCAATTGTTTTGATATTACCATTTATATATTTTTTAATAATTTCTGCATACAGTTTTCTTTGTAACCAAACGAAGCCTCCATTAGGATCTATGATTACAATTGGCTGTTTTGATCAGAGATATAAGGCATTTTTAGGCTTTATGTATGTCTCCTATCCCGAATAAGGCCTGGTCATTTCCATGCCGTCCCCCTCATAGGTAGCAGTGCTGGCTCACCTAAATGGTGCTCCCATAATAAAGTAGCCAGCAAAACTTCACGGGTAATTTTGGGTAAATGTCAGAGAAGAATTACCTGCTGCATTGAAAAAATATATATCTGCTTCCGAGGGTAATGCTTGCTTAAGGTCTCGTAACCATTAACTTTTCAGCACTTTCTGCGTTATACATAACCATTTAATCTTTTATTTTCAAATTCAGTCTCATTGAACAAAACGATTATTTGAAAAGTTTAATCACATTTAATAATAATTGTCAGCGTTTAAAACTACAAACGAGTACAATTTCAATTAACTACAGGCTTTCTACTTAAAACTGCAATTACGTTAATCAAAGCTCAAAAAAATACGAGGAAACTTAATCCAACAAATTTTGAACTCTGAATAATAAAATTGATAAATACTCAGACTGCGTTCAATTATTTCTCTTATATATGTAACATTATGTCAGTATATAACTTTACATACGTTTTAATGAATTTCAAGATGCTTCATTTTCTTAGTTTCCAATACATTACATTCAGAGAAAATTGTTTAATAAGTGATTTAATTAATTTGTTTAATGTCTGATGAATAACTTTGGATTTTCATGTCATTTAAGACTACTTATATTTTGTTTCAGGTAAGAATTGTTATTAAAGTTTTCCATTAATGGCACTGGAAGGTAATCTTTGCTCTTTTCATTCTTTAAGTATTTTTGAGCCACATTTTGAAGATATTTTATTTTCAACTGCGATAAAAGTGGTTATTTAATTTTTAAGGAGTTTTATTTAAAACGTACCATATTATATACATGTGTTTTTATGTTACCATTATAGAAAAATTAGCATTAAAATTGTTAATTATCAGCTAAATGTAATGTGCCTTTAATTTCCCACCTCATTTTTTTATAAAGGTGTCATAAGTTTCATTTAAAAAATGTAGGTAATGCCTTTAAGGAATGAAACATTGTTCCCCGTGTCGTGATTAGAAGTCATTAACAGGAGTTTTGGGGTCTAGGTCATTACAGTACTTTAATATATGTATTTAGTACTCTTAGTTCGGGCCCGTATTTTGGTAAAAATTAGCAGACTAAAAAAAAAAATATTTTAAAGCAATTTAATTTTTTGTGGGTTTTTAGAAAGCAGAAATTTAGACCAAGTGCGCAAAAGTCAAGAGGTTGTTCAGGAGTGAATATCTACAAAGAAATGAACCATACTTATAAAAATATTATAAAATATTAAGTAATATTCACTCCATGATTACAGTTGAAATGTAAATTTGCTTTTTAAATGGGGGTCTAAAAATCTAAGGTAATGTGAGGAAGCAATAAAGATTCGTGTCTTGGCCTTTAAAAGCCATTTAATCTGTAGTATTTTAAGCTCTTAAAAGGATTGTCAATATTAATGATTTTTAGGATCTAAGACATAATTGAAATTGTATAGGAGTATACTGAAGTTTAAACACATCTTTTTCAATGTTATAATGAATACCTACTCTCAGTTATCTATACTAATAAAGAGTCTGGAATAACATCCATGCAATGTGATGTTATAGCCAATGAAACAAGAAGGTTGCTTTAAAGGAATTTATTACATTATTATTATCGCTATGCGATTCTTTAAAAATAAGCTATTAAAAGAAAGTGACTGTTTAGGAAGGAATAGCTCGCTCTTTGCCATTTCTTACATACAATTACAATACATACTAAGTCCTCGAAAAACTTCTGTTACGATGTGAAACACAAAATTATGGAGTAGAACATTAAATTTAATCCTGAGAAAAAAAGCACAAAAATCTTACACTATTTGTAACAACACGGTATCTTTTTGAAGTGTAAAATAATAAAAAAAATGCAAATTTTTCAATAAAATTAATATAGCACAAATTTATTACAATAAACTTAGACATCTCATGATTGTGCTATATGTATTTCAAATATTTTTTCATGGAGTAATTCCTCACTTACTTTTTACAAAAGAAAGCAGGTTTCCTACAAATTTCAATTACTGTCATCTATCTCTGAGTCTTTTACATAGAGTTTTAAAAACATTAATTCGGTAATATGACTTTGTGTGGCTCTGAGCCAAAAAAATAGAAAGAAAAATGGTCCAATATTTTGGATGATATGGAAGTTTTAAAATAATTAGTCTGCAGGATTTATTATTTTTTAACATAGTAAAACAGCCAAAAAAAGGTTGACCTTAAAACTTTTTTCCAAGCAATACGGGGCTTTTACTTTCCGAAAAAAGGAGGAAAATTAATTTTCATACTTAAATTATGAACCGCAGAATTAACTGAATTTAAATAATCCCAAAACAACCTTAATTTTAATGCATTATTGTAATTATTTTGATTTTCACATGAGTAATAAATGATCAATACGACAATGGATGACTTGAGTTCTAGTTAAAATTTACAGTTATCGATATTCGCGAAGGACTAGAGAATTGGCAAAATACACTAAATTTGCAGAGATAAAATAATATTTAGTTTCTTATCTACGTATATATATAAAACAGTTCCGCAACTGACTGACTCACTGACTGACTGACAGACAGACAACGCACAGACCAAATCGCTAAACCTAAACGGCTGATATTTTGCATGGCGATTCTTATAATAGTGTAGGGGTGCACTGAGAGAGATTTTTGAAAAATCCTTCTTATATTTTTTAAATTAAATTTTTAAGCTGTTTTAGTAACTTTTTTAAGTTTGCGTTTAAAATAATAATTTGAGCGTTATAAAATTTATATCACGAGAAAGATTATAAAAATGTCTTTAAAATGAAATCTTTTTGAATCTTTACCTCCATTTTCTGATTTTGGTGAATTTTTAAAGATTAATTTTTAGGATTTAATTTGTTAAATGCTGATCACGGGATTTCTTTTTCTGGTACTTTGGTCCGTTGGCTTTTGGGCCACATTACGATACTGTTATTTTTCTACAGAAATAAAATAGTTTTGGAATAAATAATTTATAATTAATTAATTTTAAAAATGAATCTATATATGTAAAACAGTTCCGCAACTGACTGACTCACTGACTGACTGACTGACTAACTGACATGTAACGCAAAGACCAAACCGCTGGACCTAAAGAGCTGAAATTTTCCATGGCGATTCTTCTTATAGTGCAGGGGTGCACTAAGAGACATTTTTGAAAAATTCTTCTTAGATTTTTTTAAATTAAATTTTTAAGCTGCTTTTGTAACATTCTTTAAAGTTTGCATTTAAAATAATAATTTGAGGGTTATAAAATTTATATCACGAGAAAGATCCTAAAAATTCCTTTAAAATGAGATCTTTTTTGAATCTTTACCACCATTTTCTGATTTTTGGGGAATTTTTAAAGATTAATTTTTAGAGTTTAATTTATTAAATGCTGATCACGCGGTTTCTTTGCTTTTTGTGAGACTTTAAACTAATTTATCGTCACATGCATTACAACGAAATAGACAAGAAAATAATTTTTTTCTTGCTAATGCGGAGGACGATTGGAAATTATCCAAAAAAATATTAAAATACAGTAAAAGATATGTTCCTCAAACTGTACTATATTAACTGTACTATATTCTTTATGTTCTATTAGAATTAATTTGAATATTTTCTTCTACATTATTTTGTCTATAAAAATCCGTTATAATTTTTTTATAAATATATATTTTCGGTTTTTTTACATCAATTGCATACCTTAATCGTTGTATTTATTATAAATATATTTATACATATTTTTGGCATTAATTGCATACATTGACCGTTGTATTTAATTTGAATGTACTCCGTAACGAAGTACGGCTTTTCATCTAGTATTCTAATATAATTCCAATAAACCAGTACATTTTAAAGAGTTTTACTTCATAAATGGGGATAGCCATATCCATGACGATGAACACCGACAAACCTGTTTTATAATTGGTTATTAAAAATTTTCCACAACTAGTAAATTCTATCATTTTATTTTCGTTTAATCTCAGCCCCCTATTCAGTGTTATCTACAGTTAATCTTTAACATATATAATTATCCAATTCATCAATTTTCCGATTAACGTGGTTGAAAATTGCCTTTATTTTTTGTTAGTCTGTTACACGAGTCTCCTTTTTGTTGCTAACTATATTATCTATTTTTTTTCTAACTCCTTTCACTTTTCCGGAAGTCTTATAAGCAGGCGGAGCACGTTAGCCGATATGTCAAATGATGTCGTGTACTTCTGACGATTTCCTTAGGAAGAAAAAAAAAATAGGGCTCCGAAATCTCATGGGTTTTCATAATGTTGATAAAATTGTATTTAACGTCCTATCTTTTTGTTAAGTTTCTGGCAACATAAAGCCCTTGAGATTTTTTTTTTCAACTAAACCATTGATTGAACAACGTGGAGATATTTTAGATAGACAAAGAAGAAAATATCTCTCTGTGTGAATACGTGTATTTATATAAGATTAAAATGGAAAAACTAGTATTTTCACGCATAAGAAATTGTGCACATTTGAATAGACTGAAAAAGGCTGTAAGAGGCGTTCAAAATATAAAGGTTGGTTTGGGGCGCTACGGTTAACTTTTTGCTACACAAGGGATAATTAGGCTGGGACTTACAGTTTAAAGCCGATTCCGAACGACTACAAACATCCATGCCAACAGTGGGACTCGAACCCACAGGATCTGATCCAAATGCCAACACCCTAGCCATTCGGCCCATCACCTGGCCAAGATCTTAACAAAGCAAAAATTTATGATAAAAAAATTATCATCGAATTCAGTTCCAGTCCACTTTTATTGTGGAAAATAAAATTTACATTACCAACAAGGATTTACCTGTAATCTAGTACGTTTTATCATTATCTATTGTTTTACCTGTTATCGTGAGAAAAAAAGTTACATTTACTTTGTGTATTCTCTTATGTCTTTGAGTTTATTCCTGATTGTAAGTACGAATGTGTTTCCCAATAACAAAACTAATAATAAGACGAGAGAAATATTTTTGCTTTTCTTTCAATAAATGAAACAGAATAGTTGCCATGTGACTGGACGTTGATCTTAAAAAAAAAGGGAAAGCTTGAGCCCCGTGACTGGCCTATTTCTTTGAAATCATACGAAGTCGCCTTTAAACTGTAGTGCGTTATTTGTTACTATATATTGACCTGTTCAGTAAAACATGTAATTCTTGACCTGGGAAAAACTACACTTAACTGTTTACTTAAAGAGTAACGTATATTCAGTTCTCTAGAAATATTTTTACAAATATACGAAGCCCATATCGTATGGTGGTAGCAGAATATGGATCGTAATTTTTTTATATATTTAATACTACAAGATTCCGCTTCCGCCTCGCCACACCATGGAGAACAGCAGAACACATAACGAAAATTTTACAGATTTTTATGTAAAGAAATGTTATTTATTTATTACGAACAGAGATGGCGCCACTACATTAAAACTCCAAAATTGTTACTAAAAACGTTGCAGATTTTATCTTATCTTTATATATATATATATATATATATATATATATATATATATATAGTGCACATTTTAAATTTAAAAAGTTATCTATAATTTACATTTTTTTTCAGTTCTATACAGGCAGAAATAAAACACTCGTATTGGAAGCTAAAATAAAATACGCTACGTGGTAATAAATATAGGACTATATATTGCAGTATGGTCTAGGGAATGTCTGTTCACCTTGTTTCGTGGCAAGTATAGAGACCAGCACTATAGTTGGTCCTGGTTAAGATCCTGGCAGTCTTGAATGCATCTGTGTTACCCATTAAGAAGTCTAATCAACTGAGTACAGGGCCATTCCATTGTGACGGGTGTGACATTCGGACACAATTTTTAGAGGTTACATCTATATTTCAGGCAATAAAATAGTTAATAAATACCAAAAAAGTTTTTTAACTATGTTTATCTATGCATTTCTTGAATAATTGAGTTGAAATAAAACTGCAAGATATTTCAATTTTTTTAAAAAAAATTTAAAATCTTGTGAAAGGGTGTGACTCTTTCAGGACATGAGTTTTCACTTCCTTCTATATTTGTAGAAATTCCTGTGAATATTGAAATGTTTAATCATTATAGCAATTTTTTTCTATTAAAAGACATTCAGATGGAACTTAATACATGGTTTTTATGATTAATTTTAATATTTTTAACATGCAGGAATTTTTTTCTGCTGTGACGGGTGTGACCTAATTGTGACGGGTGTCACATTGTGCAAATTTACAATTTAAAGAAGCAATTTTTTAAAGAAAACAATTATCAGTACAGATAGTAAACTTGACAATAGTTAATATATATTTATATTTTATTGGAAACGAAATTTATAAGTACATACAGTTGATTTAAAACTTATAATGGCCTCTACCTGTAACAAGGGTCAGTGGAGCAGCTTTATTTATTACAGATATTTTTTCCATTAGAAATATCTTCTTTTTCTGGACAAATCCAGTGGGGTCCACTGGGCTGCATATATTTCTGACTAACTTCTCTTTTGGAGTTTATTTCTAAAACAGTAGCATAATAAAATCTACCCTTGCAGTGCTTTTTGCCACTGCCTGCAGTGGTAAGTGACACTAGAACATAGTCTGCTATAACAACATCAGGTGTTTGCACAATCTGAGTGGGAGAAGAATATACTATCTGAGTAACAGTGACGGTTACTTTTTTCAAAGTAGACTTTGCAGTCCTTCCAATTAAAAGATTTGAAGAGTCTCTCACTTGAAAGTGGTGAAAGAACTTAATTCCTTCTATGGAAAGGAAATTCTCCCATCTTGCAGATAACACTGACTTGGACTGCAATATTTGCTTCGATGTCACGTATAATGATTTAATTGCACTTATGTTCACAGCGCAGTTAAAGAAATCTTGAGCTGAGTTTATCACTACTTGTCTCAATTTTACTAAGTACCAAACTTCTGACTTTATAAGTCCCCCAATACCATCTACTGCACCCTTTCCGTGGGAAGTGGCAAAAAAGTTCCATTCACATATGAGTTGAAAATCCTCCTGAAAGAGGCACAAGTTCGAAATGGTATACTTGTTTTTGAACTGTGCCGCACAGCCATTTGAAAAAATATTTGGTTAAGTAAAAATAATCTATTAAATTTTTATTTCTTTGGAATTTTATCAGTAGAATTTAAAGAAAAATGACTTTTCTTACTCAATTAATTATAAACTTATCAAAATAAACTAAATATATTATATAATTTTTAACTATTTTTTTAACCACATTTTTTAAAATTTGTTTGGAAACAAAAATGGTTTAACATTTTTTATTCATTTAGGAACTGTTTTTATAGTTATTTAAAGTGTTGTCACACCCGTCACAAAGCTTTTGTCACACCAAAATTTCACACAAAATAAAAATTTAATATATGTTTAATACTTTCTACTTATTCAGACTTGTAATAATTAGACTTTTACAAAGTTTCATGTTTTTTCATGGAATGGTGCATTTGCTACATGGTATAAAGCATCTTCTTTGTGACGGGTGTGACAAAGATACCTTATAAATATATTTGCATTAAAAATTGAGTTTTTATATTTTTAAGAAAGATTAAATGCTTCAAAAGATAGATAAAGGTCACAAATGGCAATATATGCACTCACAATGAAAATGCTGCAGGTTTAAATATTATTTCTGAGGGAATGAAAATACCCTGTTTTTCCTAATTGAAAGTTTTTTTGCATTGTACTAACTTTAAGCTTAAAAAAATAATACAAGAAAAAATTTTACGACATTTTTCTTCATAATTTCATAAACCTCATATATTTACCTTTAATTTGATATATTACATGTTACAATTAAGACAAATTGAAATTTGAACCCTCGTGTCCATTTTTTAATGGAAATGCCCTTCACTCATAATAAATTTCCATTAACTCTTCTTATAAACGAATTCCAGCCAGAAAGGCTTTGCAAAATTTGCAAATTTTCTCAGCTACAGCTCATACTCTTTTCAAGTCTTGCGTTTCCGAATCTCGATATTTGGATTCATTTGAGGATTTATTTTGAAATTGCTTTGTGTCCTACTCTGATAAACCTGCTTGAAAATATTTTCAAAATGTCCTGTGTATATGAATAAAAAATGTATTTAATTATTATTTGTAAAAATACAAAATTTTACAACGCTATACTAGACAAATTGTCTTAAAACTAATCTAAAATTCTGCATCAGTAAAACAAATTCCTTCGGAGGAAAGGGAAATTTTCTCTGTGTATAAATATAATATTTCTAAATAAGTTTTATTTTTACAATTTTACTATCCACTAAGTAAAACTATGATTTGGTTCAAATGTATCCCGCATAATATAGTTATTTATGCATTTTTTACACGAACAAATTTTAAAGTATTGAGACAGTATGACATATTGCTTTAATAAATTACTGTGTAAATTATTGATTTGAAAGTAAATGAAATGTTTTTCGAAATTAAACAACAAACGTTTGTTTTAAAATTGCAGAAATTATTTTGGGAAGTTATATGTCTTTTTACGGTAGAATTCGTTACAAAATGAGTTAGACAATTTTTTAACATGTTTTAATATTACCTGCATACGTAGATAATAATAAACTTTTGTTTTAAAATAATGGAATGGATAAATTTTGTTTTTGAAACTACTGATCTTTAAAAGATATTCAATTTTGAAACATAAATTATTCAGTATTTCTCAATAACGTAGATCTTATATTTGTGTTTAGCATGTAGCAGTCTCATATCTTCTTTTCTGTCTGATAGTTTTTTTTTACGAAAAGCTTCCTTTTTCACATAATTATAAACCATAAAGTGTAATAATTACAAGATTCTGCGTAAAGATGGCTAAAAGTATTAAAATAATGCATTGTCATCGTGTTCTGAGCTATTGTAAAAGTTTCAAATGTCTAGCTAGTCGGGAAGTTAGTTAAAAATCGATTGCAAAATTTGTACTGGACAAACACACACACAAACAAACAAGAAAGTGAGTTAATAAAAACATGGTAAAAATGTTTAACTTGTAGAATAACAGCTAACTTCTGAAGTAACAGTGAATTTTCACAGTAGTGGATTTTCACAGTAGTGGATGTAAAGACCGAGATTTGTATCAGGATCTGTAAACCTACAGGTGGATAGCGTAAAAATCTAAAAAAATTTTGGGCGATGGGAAATTTGACGATGTCTTATGATCCAGCGTACATCATTCATTCATGTTTGATAACTTAAAACTTTCATTTGGAAGAAAACAGTTCATGGCATTTTTCTTTTCCCAAATTATTTGCATATTTATTACTTGTTAAAATTTTCAAGTCCAGTTTTTATACTTCTGAATTTTTACACAAAAAAATATAATTTGTAACGTTTATTAGAGATGAACAATGCATATCGTTGTGATCCAGTGTTCAGAAAACCAGGCCAACAAGTAACACGACCAAACAGAAAGTCCAAATGAAAATTCGCAAAATGTAAAAGAAGTAAAAAAATCATAAGTGTGATGAACTTTCTTTACTATGAATTTTAAATTTTTTATATCTGTACCAAGTCTGGCAAATGTTTCATTAATTATATAAATCACCAGACATAGGATCCATCGTTTTTTTGCATAAACAATGAAAAAATAAAATCTGAATCTTATTTTCAATTTCTGTTTAAACCATTATCAGGTTTACGTATAAAATGGGGACAAAGTGGCGAAAAAGTAGATAAATGATTAATATTAAAGCTTTCTTACGCGCTCTGAATGAGAATTTAAGGTCGCCAAATGCCTGTTTCTTTAGGTCGTCAACGAACCTTAATAATAATGAAAACGTCAAAATCAAAATGAATAGAAGATACATGAGTATTTCTAGAAATTATTCTGTGAAATCAAATTCCTTTTCTAGTTACAGATATTAATTTACAAATGAAATGCATTTATTCAATGAAAGATTAAATTTTTATACGAAAATAAAATATGCAATTTTTTAATGGATATAATAAACAGAATGTTTCCAATTTATAAAAAGTCTGTAAAAGTCCACAACAGAGAATTGAACGTTTTTACTTTTTCGTCATGGAAATTTTAATTTTTCAAGAAAATCTATTGGGAAAAAGACATTGGAAACGCATTTCATTACAATTGATGAATGCATGTCTGATGTCAGATTTATTACAGGGTGGCTAATAAATACTGTGACAAATATCGAATCATTTAATTACACACGGATGAAATAGAAAATGGAAAATACAACAATATTATGAACATTATACATGAAAGTTTACCATGAAATAATTTTACTCGAATCGACCGCCATCTTTATCGATTACTAAAGATAATCTCTTACGCCACTGTCCTATTGCGGCACGAATCATTTTATGAGGTAATTTGTCCCATTCACTCCGTATGGAAGCTTTGAGGGAGTCCAAACTTCTGTGCTGCTTAGCATTTACTTTAGACTCTAAAATCCCCCAAATGCAATAGTCTAAAGGATTTAGATCTGGTGAAGAAGGTGGCCAATCTTCTTACTTGATAAACTTCGGGCAATTGGCATGGAGCCATTCCTGTGTTGTTTTGGATCGGTGGGACGGTGCAGAATCTTGCTGAAATATCCAATTCTTTTTGGGATACAATCTGTTAGCATGTGGTAATAAACGTGTAGCCAATACTTCCTGTTTGTAATATTCAGCATTGATTTTTACCCCTTTATCGATGAATTTCAGAGGCAGTTTTCCATTGTGTGACACTGCAGCCCAAACCATAACAGAATTCTTGTTCTGAAAGCGTTTAACAGTTCGAAGATTTTCAGGTATATCCTCGAAGGTTGCTGAATATACAACATCATTTTTAGCATTATAACTTTGTTCTGTACAAAACAGCTTCTCATCAGAGAAAATTATCTTTTCAACACTTTTGCTACCGTGCCGGTTCAGCAATTTCTTACATCTTTGTAACCTTTTTACTATTTGTGCAGTAGTCAAACCTTGAACTTTTCTTTTGCGATAAGGGCGAAAACCCAGGTCTTCATTTATGATAAGTTGCATAGTTCTGCGACTGATGTTCTCTTCTGCAGCCATTTTATTTGCAGAACGTTGTGGATTTCTTCGTATCTTTTCACGAATTCTTTTGATACGTTCTTTTGTACGAACAGTGCGTGGACGACCAGACCTTGGTCGATCTTTACAGCTATTGGTATCCAATAATCGATTTATAGTCGTATATATAAACGTCCTATTAAAACCAAGGCATTTTAATTGCTTAAATATTTTACCTGCAGAAAATCCGCGATCAAAAAGCTGTTTAACCATTAACCTTTTGGCTTCCAGCTTTAAAAATATTCTACATGTTTTACTTTAAACAAAAATCGTCTGCGTTTACAAAAAGTTGCCAATCACACAAATAGATAGATAAATTGTTTTTCCAAATGATTAAAATTAACTCTTATTTTTTGGAGTGTTACAGTATTTATTAGCCACCCTGTAGAAGTTTACTGTATAAACTTATGTGTAATAAAGTAATTGAACTTAAAACATCAGTTACTTGGATGATTACTTTGATGTTCTTTGGCAAAACGTTCCTTGCATCCTGAAGGGTAAATATTTGCAGAGGCGGTTATACTGATTGTTGATCACGTGCATTTGCACGCCTCAAGTTTTGGAGGCGGCAAAGTGGCCTAAACTATGTGAAAAGTAAATACAAAAAAGTAATTTATTATTTCTGTGTTGAAACCAGACTTCAGAATATCTTTATTAAATTTTTACGTAATAAAACTTTATTATACTGTAAGTTAAAAAAATATAATCATAATGTTCATAAAAATACGTTATTGCACGAGGCAGACTAATTCCCAGGGCCAGTCCTGTATGTTTGATACGTCACAAAAAGAGAAAGCACATTTCGTAAGATTAATGACTGTTAAATAAATCCGTTCGGATTATACTCGTTAGAACATGTAGTTCAACACATTATTTCTTATAATATATCAGATACTCGAAATTAAAAAATAAAACTAACCCAAACAATAAATTGGAAGCATCAAGCAGGATTTATGCCAAAAATATAAGCAATTATGTGTAAAGAAATATATAATCAACTGATAATGCTGGAAAACAAAAGAAATAAATGTATCCATAGTTCCTTTTAAGAACATTTATCAAATTTCGTGTTTCATAATCATTTGAGAAAAAAAAATAAGACTTTACTTGATATACTTGCCGGATGTTTGATATTTGTTTTAACTACAGTGATTAGAGCGTTTCTCGTGTATTCGTTTTAAACAAATCCATACAATAAGAACTGTAAAGGAATCGCGCAGGAAATTACGCTTCCGGTAATTTCCATAACATGTTACGCAAGTTGTTTGAGACATTTCTGTATGTGTTTAGTTTATTTGCGTTTAAATGTCCTTGTTTTGTTAAAAGGGATGCAGTTAATGTATAATAATGCATGCTAAGTAATAGCGTTGAAAGCTTTAGATTCCGAACGTTTCTAAATAAATTTCAGAAATGTTACCGATTTGAGAGTAGGCTTAGTGTTTGTTCACTTTATTTCCATTAGTCTCTAATTTTTTTCTTCTATGCTAAGGACTAAGTGGGAAGTACTTACGTATTGTTTTCAACGATTACAATATTTCCTGTGTTGTTGTTTCTAAAAATTAACACATGTAGACTATAACACAACACACGTCGATCAGGATTCATTTTCATCGGTCTGACGTAACTCTAATATTTTCCTGAGAAGATCAGGAGTTGAAACTAGATCTTTTTTACCATGTTTTTATTAACTTGCTTTCTTGTTTGTGTGTGTGTTGTGTGTTTGTCCAGTTCAAATCTTGCAATGGATTTTTAACTAACTTCCCGACTAGCTAGGCATTTGAAACTTTTAGAATAGCTCAGAACACGATGACAATGCTTTTTTTTAATACTTTTAGCCATCTTTAAGCAGATTTTTACCATGTTTGTATCATTTTCAGTTAATTTTGTTTTGTAGACTGGTGCAGCCATCTGTCAGCCGGCTCGGGAACGAAAAGTTAAACGAAAGTTAACTTCCAATTAACTTCATTTTCTTTCAAGTTGATGGGATAATTCATCAAAAAAAAATTTTTAAGTATTTATTAACACATAGAATTGTTTAATGTTTATATGATTCAAGTTTATATGATTCAAGTTTATATGATCATCATGTTTATATGATTCAACAGAAATTTTAAAAACATGGTATATTGGTATCTTGCTTATTGTCAATTCATGTTTGCTTTTGAAAAGAAATTTCGAATTCGAATGAAAAAAATGTTTTATTTTATTCTCCTAACGTTTATTAAGCTGGCCATACTTAAAAATACTGCTTTTTAAACTTCCCTTCAGTCAATTATGTAAACTTTCTTTTTTTTATTTTGTTTTTAGCTTATGAACTCTCGAATCGTCATTTGTACGATGAATTATTCTTTCCTATCTCAGATATTTTCTTTCTCATGATAGTAATCCTGCGCGCAGTTGGAAATGTCTGTGATTGAGGGTTAGGCCCATGTATTATAGTAAATAGCAAACTTTCCGGTAACGTCTTGTAGGGAAGTATTGTTATTTTGTTTTCCTTATAAGTCGTCATAAAGTGACGATCGTTACATATATATATAGCGCTATATGGCTCAGCGGTGTTATGGTAAGACATCTATCAGCAAAACAAAAATGATTCTCAATATTATATTTCAAGAGGAGGATAATTCTTAAATGCTAGGGTAATATAAAGGCCTTATTTGAATAGGGCTCCAACTCCACTTTAAAAAAATAATGGAGTTAGCCTCACTTTCATGTTCATACAAGTCATTTCTATCTTATTTTTAAACTAGGAAACCTCCAGCTTATCGCTGCTTCCAACAGAGAGCATTACAAATCACACTTTAGCAGTCATTCCTTAGCACTCATTAGACTTTAAGGCTCTGTATCTCAAAATGAACAAGAATGGAGTTAGACAACTATTCAAATAAGGCCTTCATATGTTATATTAAATTTATCATAATTTGATCATTTACAAGAACTTATGCTGCACACACACATATATATATATATATATATATATATATTGATATTGTATATGTCTGTATGTATGTGCATGTGCGCGCGTGCATGTGTGTGAGATAATATTTTTATTATCCAGTTTTATTAGTTACATCTGTAATGTTAATAATAGTAGACATCAACCGCTTTTGTAATATAGAAACACTTTAAATTTTAAATATATTGAGAAGGCAATCTAACCAAGACTGCCGAGATATTAGGTCGCAACTGTTCAGATGGCCGACTTAATCATATTTGTCTTTCTACACAAAACTGTGATCCATTTCTATACACTTTAAGACTTTAGGTGGATAGAATATGCATTGATAGAGTATTCTGGAAGTTACTATTGTGAGAAGTCTTGTTCATACGTAATTTTAACAAATCAATAAACAGTATGAGTCATTCCGGTATATTCATGGGAATTCTAAATGCATCTCATAAGAGAGAAATATCAGGAAATAGTATGCGATGAAATTTCTCTTTCGGTAAGAATGCTAAATTAGAGAAAAATCAAAACTTTAAATTTCGAAGCAAAGGGAAGATAAGTTTATAGGGAAACGGTTAAAGTAAAAGCTGTTGTTGAAAGAAGAAAGAAATAAAGAGAACATGCTCCTGGCGTGGGAGCATATGTTACAGAGCTTTTACTGACGAATTTTTCTGTATAGCATGTGCAATATACCGAAAATATTTTGTAATTGCAAATCATTTCACTGCTGCTGAAAAATACATAATAAATGCATTCATATATCATGCTCTTGTTGTAATATAGATATTCATGCTATTGAATATTGTATCATTTACTATCCATTTTAATTTTGACTATTAATAGTCATGAAAAGGTTCACAGTAAACACATAATTTTCCCTTTCCTTGAAACTGAAATCTACTTTTACTTTCACTTTTAACGAAATGCGTCGTTCTGCTCTGGAAACATTAAGCACTTCAGAAGACACCCATACGAGGGATTTCCTAAGCAATTATGAAGAGTCATTTCCCGCATCAAATTCTAATATTTTCAATATCATGAATGGTAGTTGTTCAATTTCTCCCTCAATGTCTATCTGTGGGCAATCAATGCGCGCAAGTACTCGAGCTAAACCCCAAACTCAAAGGATATGTTATAGATAGAAAGATTGGGTAAATCCTGGGGGGCAAACGTAATCATTGAAGATGATAGTCGCTTTAAGTTTTAGCAGCGTGAAATACGAAGCCCTAAATAAATTTAAATGGAAGGGGGAGTAAGTTTAGTGCTGGAGCTTGATTAAATTTGCGGTATCTTATGATCGGTTCTGGGTTTATGAAGCAATTTTACCTCCAGAAACGCTGGTATGATCCGCAGTAAATGACACCGTTATTAAAATGCATAATTTGAAAGGAATTTTAGTCTGGCACACATAAAATGGATATTACTGCGGTAAGGCGCATTTATTGAAAGAAATATTTCGAAGAGTTGTATATAAAAGCTTCCTAAATTCCTCACTTTTGCAAGATTTCTGGGAACTATTATTTAATAGTTTATTTATTTTCCGTCAGTTGGTGGTGAGTGTTAACATTTCGTGCAGCATTTCAAGATGTAATTTCAAGAGGAAAGTATTAATTGTAGACTATAAAGGATTTAAATTCCACTGTACCGTGAAGGCCAAAGCAATTGGTTATTAATGAATGAGTTACAAAATTACATGAAAAAGCAATTGAAATTGTTAGGTACGTTTTACTAACTGTGTATAACACATCATTGATAAATTTTGATACACACTAATTTATTCCGATATGTAATCGGTGTATTACTCTCGAAAATACGTTTTCAAATATATGATTTATGAATGCCTCTTGGGTTTAAGAATTGCGATTATAGAGTCGCAAAAACCCACAAGCAGAGATTTTTATGCATATGTAGAAAACCTCTTAGAATTTATTTTTTCTATGTATATTTTAAGAGGTGACACCCTTTAACTTATACCATCTGGAATGTATTGATGGGTTGATATACAATACTTAGCCCATCTATTTGATTGATAAGGAAGTAAACGCATCGCAATATATTTAAAAATATATCATTCTTATAAGAAATTTTGCCTTAAATTTACTCGTTTCTGTTTATTTTGAAATAACATGGATTTCCTTTCCGATATGTAAAATAAAACTAGAAGAAATACATCGTGCTGAATTAGATTTATCAGCGTACATTTAGATTATCAGCGTACATTCAGGTTTAATGCGTTACCGCATAATTATGACATTCGTACTTAGGAATTTTTAAAGAAATTAATTATTTATGAAAAGCGTTATCTTTTAATATTAAACCGTATGTAAAAAACTATTTATTTGTTAACTATTTATCGTCGTTTATCCTAGTACAACTGACGAGGGGTGAAAACTAATATCATCAACCCCTTCCTTTTCGCTCCCGTCAAAATTACCGGTTGAGGTCATTTCTCGTGCCCGTGATATTTCCGGGCTGGAGTGTTCGAAAGAAACACACCAAAAATATTAAAAACAATCCATTTTATTTACCCTGAAAAAATGTTATTTATTGTTTTACATACCAGATGGCAGCACCATACTTTTTATAATGTAATTGGGGTTGGGTTTTTTAAACTTGATTTGGCAGGTCAAGAAATAAATGGAATCCTCCTGAAAAATAGGCACTTTTTTTACCGTTTTCTTGAAAATTATGCGATCGTTAAGGGGTTAACAGTGTGACACTTCATATTTTAAGCAAAGACACACCTCCAGGATATCTGTGCAATACAGTTGTTAGTTTTTGCATGTTAGGGGCTTACCAGCATAGCATAGCTAATAAGCGCCCTCTACGACTACCGTAAAAAAGAAAAAAAAACATTCCTTCTATATTGAGGTGGATTGGATGAAATTTTTCAGCCACTGGAAAACTCTAGTGAAATTAAACTATTCAATTTTAGTAGTCTGTGTCATGGTTATAACATTCAAAGTAGCATAATGAGTATGGCATAAAGACCCAAAGCTATTTGGTACGTCGGAAATTTGTATATCATTCCCTGAGAGATACCTCTTATTAGGATGAATTACATGTAAATTAAATATACATTGCATATATTTTTTTTAAATTTGGGATGGATATATAAACATGCTTGCAGAATCATATACTGGTCAAAATTAATATTAATTTTATTAAAAATGTCATTAAGCAAGAAATCAATTTCAAATATTTTCTGTTAACAAGCGTTTATCATAAACATCAATCAGTGCTCAAATTGCCATTTTAAAAATTTAAATTTTCTACATTAATATTAAACCAGTTATTATTTATATTATACTTTAAAAGTTTATTTATGATATGAAATGTTATATGGACATATATGTTACACTAAACAAAATTAGATTACGTTTGTCTAATATGTTTTTGTATAAAGAGAAAAATAATTATATATCACTTACACTCGAACATAAAATTTTTACAATTCACAATATAGGCATATGGTACCCATTTCAATATTTCTCTTTGTATACTATTTATAATGTGGTTAAAAAAATACATATTCTGTATCAATTCCCGTGAGAGTTACTTTAAGGTTGTATAAATAAAATAAGTGACTTTTGCGTGAGCATATTTTTATACAATTTTGATTTGTAGGGTGTAAAATAAACTATTTCTTATATATTTGTCTTTCAGAGAGTTTAAAAAAAATAAAAAGATAAAATTTTTAAAAAGGATTTATAATTTTTTTTCTTTAAAGCACATAAAAGTTTTTGTTTCATACTTCAAAAATATTTGTATGCTCTAAACATAAATTTTATTTTTAAAGGCTTTGTATTTCAGACTATTCTTGGAAATTTTCTTTCAAAAACAACTTAAAACTCTAGGCAGATATGATTAGAAATGCACTAAACATGTAAAAACTGGGGAAAAAGTAAGTTTCTAATATTTGAAATTACATGAATATTTATAAATATTTTCATTTTTCAAGTTGCTAGCAAATCAACTTTTCACCAAAGTATACCATAAAATTTTGCCCTATTGCTTCGATTCCGGAAAAGGGCATTAATTCTTTACTTAAAGACGTTTAATGCGCGTTTCATTATTCTAAGGCTATTCGTGACCTAAACGAAGTTTCGTGACCGATGCCAGTTCCATGATCATTCAATATATGCAGGCAAGACACGTTAACCCATATGTCAACAGCTGCCGTCACATTCTAACATAAAATTTTCGCAAGATTTCTCGTAAAAAGGGTCTCCTAAGCTCCTGAGTCCCTTTCCCACGAGTAGTCATAAGTTTATGCTCCCGTTAAGCTTTATAGAAGCTCTCCGAGCTATAAAAGTGATACACAGAATTTTATGACTTCTTCCATAAAATCCAGTCTTCCATCTTAATTATAACATTACAACATTTTACACTCTTTTAATTTGCGATGCATTAATCCTATGCCATTTGACTTGTGCCTGAAATATTCATGTTAAAGATTTTCTTCTATCACTGTAAGTAAATATTATTGCTATAAATCATAACAATTCTCTTGATTTAATGGAAAAATGCATAATGCGAGAGATTTGAAATTTGTATTATATATTTTATACGGGCACATTTGAAAATGTAAGTTTAAAGTATTTTCATATACATGTTAGTCACGTTTTAAAAATGTTCCAGCGAAATACTTTACAGTATCATTTTGAACTAGAATTGTAATTCATCTTATGTATAGTAATTAAAGAAGTATATAAACATCAATATGAAATTAACAGTTTACTAAATATAAGAAATTCCCCAAAACTTTGATTAAAGTAACAAAATGTAATATGCTAGATTAAAAATCCCATAAATTTATCTAAACGAGTACAAATACCATACAGCTGGGTTAATTTTTTTCTTCTGTTCGTTTATATATATATGTGTGTGTGTGTGTGTGTGTGTGTGTGCGTTTGTATGTGTGTGTCACGGTGCTTACACCGCGTAACTTTTTATCTACTAATTAACACTTAATGGCAGTCATTAAACACAGTAGGCCTGTCGCAAAGAAATACGACTTAAAACATTTTAAGACTTCATTTCTCAACATTACTATACAACAAATCTAATTAACCAGCTAAATCACCACTTTCCATCATCATCTCAATACCCAGGACACGCGCGTCCTACCTCTCCAAAAAATAATCCCTAATATGCCTTTGTTTCAATTGCGCTGCAATTACGCGGGTGAAGCATCGTGCGACATGCGGGTGTCAGTCATCACGCGCGTTCGAACATTGGATAATATGACGCAATCCTCTGCGATTCGTCCAAGGCCTCTCTTAAACCGAGAGATGGAAAGCGTACTCCGATATTAAGAATCAGTGACTTTCTCATAGTAAATTACCGTTTAACGCTAATTTGCCTAATTTTAACCTAATTTAATCTAGATAATTATAGTTTACGTACCAATCATTATATATATATATATATATATATATATATATATATATATAAAGAGACAGAGATTTATTCTTCAAGTACAGCAGCAGACGATTTTTATGAAAAATTTTATTACCGATATAAAGTCCCATTCAGTTGTATGAGAATAAATCATATTTAACTTATCTCTCTATTAAAAGCATCATAAAACGTCGGTATCATGGACTCCTTATATATATCTAGATATCAAAATGAAGTTTTCCAAAAAGTCACACTCTGATTTACAGCCGGCCTAAGATGTGTTCTACCCTCCTATAATTAGGGTATTCTACATGCATCTAGCTGAAAGAATAATGTCACCCTTCCACGGTGAACGAGAATAAGATATCCAAAAGACATTTCAGGAAATTACTCTTCCTGGATTTAACAGCGTATTTCACCTAAGGTTATTTTTAAACGTTATATACGGATTTTGTGTCTTGGATGGCCATTTGGCACGAAAAAGCCGAGCTTAGATTCAGATATTGCGTTTTAGAGGCTCTTTTTCTTCGGAAAATTTCTCAAGCGCATACACACACCAGTTATACGTGCCATTGAGGATATATACACACACACACGCATGGGCATATATATATATATATATATATATATATATATTTTATATATATATATATATATATATATATATATATATATCTGAGTTATAAGTCCCTTTTCTTAAGAAGTTGAGTTTTTCCCATCCCTGATTCTCGTTCGCCGATATTTTCTATTTGCTGTAACTACCGTAAGTAACAGACAACTATTTTTCTAAAACATTGGTACCACGTTTTCTCGTGTAAATCAAATTACTGAATTTTTAGGACATCTTGAATCCCAGAATTGCTGTCACGTATATTTCTTATAACATTTTGCCATCTGAGTACAGATATATATATATATATATATATATATATATATATATATAATTTTTGAGTTTTGAAAATCATAATAATACGGCATTTATTTATCAAAGTTTTCTATTATAATTCAAAGCAATACTTCTATATTTGTGTTTACAAAAGTATAATGCATAAGATTACCTCGTCCTGGATGGTCGGTCCACTCGACAAGTGACAAACTGGAGACCGGCTCGTACCAAGAGCCTGTATACTCAGCCGAAGGTTGATTTCCCCTGTTCAGTGATGTTTCGTATGGTTCTGGGCGCCGGCCGGACAGTACAGATCTGCCTACAAATTGGGGCATTCCGGGACCCTTTACAAAAGTATAAATATTCTTGAATATAATTTGAAATTATTGATTCTATAAAAACTCGGCTGAAAATAGAATTTCTAAGAAACATTTTTTTTTTTTTTTTTTTTTATAAAGGGAACTAAATGTCTCCGCCCCACAAAATTTTGAAACTACTGTATTTGGTCATAATGCCAACAACTATAAACTGTATCGCACTTTATAGAAGGCGAAACTTAATGTTACGAATAGAGATCGAAAAAATAAAAATAATCTAAAAACCCGTTGGAAATCTGAAAAAAAAAAAGAAAACTTCCATTCATTCGGCGATTTAAAGCGACGTGATCTTCATTACACAGAATTTTTTCGAGAGTGAGCATTCCTAGATTTAATCGCCAGGGTACTTTATTTTCTATTTGGAGCAGAACATTGGGAAAGAAAATGAAAAGGACCTTTAAATCAACTTTTACTGTTTACGCCGCCTCTAACAAATATTGGTGAGGAGTGGTTTGAATTTTTGTTAATCCCGTAAAGTGCCGTTTGCACAGATTACGTCCTGAGAGAATAAACGGAGGCTTTATTTTGTAAGTAATATTTTGACACCGTATCAAAAGTTGGCCCACGAATAGGAGTAGTTCATATGAATTTTGTAGGATAATTTAAGGAATAAATTATTATGAGAGGACATAAACTGCTCTTGGAATCTCATTCTACTGAATCCTGACCCATGGGGAATGCACGGTTACTATATAAATGTAGTGAACGTGTGATGAAATTTAGAAGGGTTACAGATTAATGTTTCAGTATGTCATTTGAGGCCATAATGTGAGTGATTGAAACGAATTTCGTGGTATATATATATATATATATATATATATATATATATATATATATATATATATATATATATATATATATATATATATATATATATATATATATATATATATATATATATATATATGTATATATATATATATATATATATATATATGTATATATATATATATGTATATATATATATATATATATATATATGTATATATATATATGTATATATATATATATATTTATTTATTTATTTATATTTATATATATATATATCCCGTAGTGAAAGTTCGATCATTGTATTGGCAAGGCAGTTCTCTCTCACACACACACAAAATAAAAAGGGAGAGGGTTTCTTTCTTGTAAATACCACAACAAAAGATAAGTAAAACCTTTGATTAGAACTTTTCTGAAAGGGCCGGTATTTGAAATATTGGCGCATATTACGGATACGTGCTCTTAAATTGAGGCTTATAACTCAGATTAAATATTAATTAAATAACATATTTCAATACGTTCTGCCATTACTGCCGAAAACAGACTTATAAATGAAAGAATCACATATCGGAAGATTTACTGTTAATTGTATTCCATGCATATTTTGAGATGTGTTGAAATTTCAACAGACATTAAAATTCATTTAGTAGTAAATATAAGCATGCAATATTCTTGTGTGTACTCAAACGATAATTTCATTATGCTCTTTCAAATTAAATTGTTAGCAAAGACAAGTAAAAGCATTCTAGGAAAAGCTGCATTTAATTCAAAATGAGTTTTATTTTATTGCTCCAGATAAAATGTTGTTAATATTCGTTAAACTCACAGATGTATCAAAGAATATAAATTATATTTATACGCCAATCACGGACTACATGTGGCGATATCAAAAAATGATACACTTGCAACTACATTCGGCATAAATTCAAAAAGAATAGGTATTCACTAAGAAGGAATGATAAATAGCCTTTCAGAAGAATACATATTCATAAATAAACACAAGTATTTTATTAAATATTTCTCTTGGTAAGCGGAATATATAAATAATTTCATGCACTAAAATCTTGCTTAATCTCTATATAAACTGTGTTCATTCGCAATTAATGTTTTGCGTTCTTCATTCAGATGATGTTTATTATAATTATTTCCAAGTATTAGCTTACCGAACATCAGCGAATACAGATGTAAGTAATGAATAATCTTTACTGGCAGTTCTGATTAATTTCAGTTGTTCGGGCGCTCTGTTACGACACTTGCGTCATCATTTATTCAATTGCATATACAATATTTCTATTGACATTGAAATGCGCAGGTATACTTACATTATATATTACGGCATGCTAACAGTTTCTATGACTTAAATGACTTCTTATTGGAATTCATGAAATTGTTAAGCAATTAATTGACTTCGGATACCGAGGTCTTGATCTAAAGGACTCGGTAAGGTTTGACGAGATATCTCTTTGATTTAATATTATTGAGCAATAACAGTGAGTGCGTTTTAGCATTTTGCGCGAACATAAACCTGCCGTTACTAAATGTATCTGTTTCTCAATAGAACTTTAACTTTGTAGGTGCAGATCAAATGTAGAATAAGAGTATTTATTAAGACATTTTATGGTTAAGGGTACTTGAAATAGATTTGTGTATTGCATTGCATAGAGAAAAATTATTTATTAGCAAGTTTTGTTTTGTTTTTCATTTTCATGTTTTGAAAGTACGATCATTATTGTTACGGTTCTTTTTTTTCCTGGTGAAATAGATTATTCTCAGAGCCGGTCACGTAGCTCTTTGAGGAGCGCCATTTGCACAATGCAAACGCATAGTCTTTTTTCACTTGCATTCAAAGTATTCTAGTTAAATGAGCATAAAATGGCTAGTGCTGCCATCTGTTATCAGTTTAAATAATTTTAGAAATTTGCTGCCTTTAATTGGCAAAATTTTCAAGATTTTTTAGGTTAAAAAAATCGGAAAAAATATCTGCCCCATGCAAACGGAGTAAATTGTTGCTCCTGAAAGGGATACCTACGGCCGCGATGTGACCGTCTCAGGCGCCGAATTGAAATAGGCGCCAAAATTATAGAGTTAAAACACAAAATTTTAAGCGAATAACAAAAAAATATTAACAGTTTAATTTAATAAATGAAGAAATTCTTAAAAACATACACATATGAGAGACTAGATAGACTATTTTTTTTTAAACCATGAAAATGAGATCATGAGAATTAAATTTTGAATCCCTATTTCCAAACGTTGTTGTAGCTCTAAGAATTCTACTAACTCTAATCTGTCACTGTAGCAGAAGCTGAGCGTAGTTTTTCTAAACGGAAAATATTTTTGGATTATCTATGACCAACAAGAACTCAAGAGAGACTGAATGATCTGGCATTAGTTTCTACAGAAAAGACGGCATAAAAAACAATAAATTAGAGAGTTGTAATTAAACAATTTGCTTCCATAAAGGCTGAGTCTTTATGGCAGAAAAAAAAACACGAAAAATTAAGAAAAATGCAAATTTCGTTAAAAATACGAAACTTTTAAGGAACAACGGGAAAATATTAACAGTTTAATCTAATAAATGAACATATTCATTAAAATATACAAATATGAGAGACTAAATTAAAAAATCATGGTGTAACAGTCCGCTGTGGACCATGCCGGCGGTACCCATATCCGCTTTCTTGACCGTGGGCTTGGGGTGCCATACAGCATATGCCTCAGTCAGGTGGTCAACCTGACGTGGGACCCCCAGTGTTTAGTTCCCAAGCATGCTTGGTCCTCATGTTATCGACCCACTTATGGGATAAAAGGCTGAGTCGACCTTACCCAGTCGCAGGGTCGAACCACGGACCTGTGATATGACAGCTTGACGCTTTTAACCACTACGTCACTGGACGTCATATAAGTGACTAGATAGACTATTTTTTCACGACATTTTTAGACATCGCATGTCGTGAAATTCATTTAGTCTGTAAGTGACTAGACATCTAATTTCACTATTTATGTCTCCAAGACCAACCTCCAACTCCAGAATTTGAAATCCTGAGAATTAAATTTCGAATACCTATTTCCAAACGTTGTTGTAGCTCTAAGAATTCTACTAATTCTAACCTGTCACTGTAGCTGCAGCTGAGCACAGTTGTTCTGAACTGAAAATATTTTAGAATTATCTATGAACAACGATAACTCAAGAGAGATTGAATGATCTGGCAATAATTTCTACAGAAAAGACGGCATGAAAAATATAAATTAGAGAGTTGCAATCAAACAATTTTCTGTCATAAAGGCAAAAATGATTTAGAAATTATTTGTATTACATTAAACATTACATTCAAATTTATATACCTTTTCTACTTTTCTAAAGTTCTGTCATTTTTTAAATGTTTATGTGTTTTTAAAATAAATACATATTTTTTTTTCAAGAATGTCCGTTATTCTACTAAGAAGACTGTTTCTAATAGACATACATTCATTACTTAAGTGTCTGTCCAAAAATTTGTAAGAGCGCAGTTTTTAGAACTTGCCTCAGGCACCAAAATGAAATGGCCCTGCTCTGATTGTTCTTTTAAAGAATATCAATTTACCTGCATATATTTTCAGTAAGAGTGCAAATAATAATTACCTTATAAATATATGTGTTCTTAGATAAGCGATATACTATTTAACTAGAAATTCCGATTGCCCATGCATATTTTCTCGTCTTAACATACTATAGAGTTATTAGAATTAAATAACCTAATCATGTTTATACGATAAATACAAGATATCATGTTTATACGATAAATACAAGCTTACAATAATTTTATGCCATATTTTCAATGTGTATACATCTAATCACAACAACTAATTTTTCCGTGATTAATCATATTAAAAAGGATATATCTAAAATTTCTTGTAAAGTATCTGTACGCTATTCAGAAAATATGAAAATAGAGCAATTCATTTAGTAGAAATATCAACACTGAAACATGTTATTTTTTTTCACGACGCTAATTAGAAATGTTCGCATATTTTTAATTAGCTTAAGGATCTTTCTACACTTTCACATTTGAGGGTAAATATGACTGTAGATAAAAAATAAAATGTTGTGTTCTAAACAACCTCCTCTCTTCTTTAATTAAAAATAAATAGTGAAATTAGGTGTCTAGTTTTTTAGACGTTATTGTTTAGAGCATTTTTTATGTAGCTCATCTTTTTAAAGTAAAATGTCAATTCTGATGAAATAGGGAAATATTTTAGTATAGATATATTTTCTCTTTTAAAGTATTTTTTAAAAATTGCTTAATTTCATTTCTCTTGTGAAATTCCCACAAATTTCCACCAAACCTTAGTTACTGTTCTCATAATCTAAATTTACAGAAAAAATGTACATAGTGTATAGTAATAAAATGATATAAACACACTAATAATTTTATATCTTGCGTAGAAAACTTGAAGGTATAAGTTAAGAATAAACTGCATAATTTAAGAATGTTATACTTCATGCTTCAGAAAACACATATTTTTTTATTGTAGATTTTCTGAATTATTTGGGAAACTAGCATGAAGACAAATATTTAATATTTATATCTAATTTTGACGTTTCGCACTCCGCAACAAATTTTATTTGCGGAAACTCCAAAATAAACACCGGTAAATTTCAGCATGTTTAATATATCCATTAAAACTCTATAAATCGATGAAACCAGGCTTTTCATTACACACTTTTAGCACTTTTTCTGACTTTACGGATGTCTCTGCTGAGACAAAAAAAAAGTGAGCGAGACACAGACCCCCATGAATATCGAAATTCTCAACAGCAAAGTTTCTCCATTAAAATATATCCAGAATTCAAAAGGTATTGAATTTTAAATCAGGAAGTGTTGAAGTGTCGAATGAATCCAGTCCTGGAGAAAAAGAATCAAGTAAGAATATTTCTACTAGAGCAAATGTTTATGCTTTTTAGCTCAGTCGAATGTAAAGCGGATACATGTATTCAGAATATCTTTCTTTAGATACTCAGGTTGTGTCAATATCTGAAGGAAATGTTTCCCTTTGCATTTGAAAGTAAAGTACGTTAGTCTTTCATAAGAACCAACGAATGGTATACTTTGTATAAACATCTTCCAACATTCCTTTGCATTTGAAAGCATTCGTATACTGGAAGATACTTTCACTTTTTGAATCTCCATACTTAATATTTGTCAGCTTGTAAGATCCGAAACATTTCGCTACAATGGTGGTAAAAAATACATATATTCCTAGCTTCAAAGTTTAATCATCCTATTATGATTGATCTAAACATCCTAGACTTCTCTCGAAACTTCAAGGTTCTTAATATGCTGCTGTTTTGCTAGAGATATGTTTCCTTAGCATTTATACAGTGGTTTCAAATTTGCAGACAGTGCATGGAATTTACAGTATATTGATCTGAAACATCTGTGGCTTAAGTGTAGTTCAAAAATTTTCAGCCGCCTAAGGAAATATCAATTTATTTGTTTTCGGTTTTAAATTAACTGAAGATAGAGATTACAGTTATTGATAACTGCAGAATCTAAAAAAAATATTTTTAATTTATGATATATCAATTATATTTTGTGCAGGCCTTCAATAAATTTATAAAGATTTAAAATAATCAATTAGATATCTCCCATAATTTGGTGCAGAGAAATAAAAGTGATTCCTATAAAAATTTGTTTTAATAAATTTGATTACGATTTGTGCAGAATTTAAAAACTATAATTATTGAATTATGTGCTTTATTTTGAGAAAACAAGCAATATCCTAGACCATTTTTTATAAGATATAGGAATATGACTGTTAAAAATTATTAGAAATATATTTTTTACAATTACGTGGAAATAATTATTTAAAAATTAATCTATTGCAAGGAATTAAAAATGATATTAAGGTGCTAAAAACCGAAATACATATCAAGTATTTTCATCTTTATTTCAGTCCTTTCAGTAGTTATTTGATATAAAACTACAGTTTGACGATTACGTTGGAAAAACTAGACAAATCCAAGAAAATGTCGAGTAAATATTCCTCTAAAATTTTACCGAAACGATTTTACTGAAGCGATCGTTATCCCAAAAGAAGTTATGTAAAAGTGGATATAGAAAATTTATAACGAAATTTTAAGCTCGGTTCTTTGTTTGATATGGAAAATGAAGAAGAAATATCCATAATTTCCTATCACTCACTTGTACTCATGTTAAAACGCTTTCAATCTCCTGTGATAAAATTTATTTCTAACTCTAAAAATGCAATAAGCTACATTTCAAAATGTAATAAGTTTGGTGTCTTGAAAAATCACAGTTCAATTATTATCATGATCACACTATTTTTTTGAAAAATATAACAAATTGAATGGATGAGATAATGCTGTGTGAAAAACTTTCAAATTCATTTCACAGTAGTATATCGTTGGATACACTTCTTCTGAAAAAGTATTGTGCTAGAAAAGCTTCTTAGACGCATGGGAAAAATAACAAGAAAATGGCTATTCGCTTTAAAATTCGATGCTACTTTCTGAAAAAAATTGGAGGTCTTTCCGTAGCCACAGTGACTTGAGCCCCTATTGCAAGTTTTAGGGCCCAGGGCATTAATACTGTCGGGGCCAGAATAATTTCCAAAAAAGTAAATATTTTTTTCAAAATATTTTAGAAATTCTAGGCTTAAATTACATTAGTTTTGGAGAAAAAATGTATTTAACAACTAAATAAATCTTATATTTTAGATTTCAAATTCTTAATATTTAAATATTAACGGACAATTATAAGGATAGACAATTTAATTGGAAATAAACACTTACTTAAATAGATAACATTAATACATATTATATAATCTGCAGCTTCAAAATTTTCCATAAGTATAACCCTACACACAGTTATACCATATTTGTATCTCTATTTTTAATAATAAACATACAAATTTACATAAATGTACTAAAGTGCTATTAATATCACATGCATTTTTCTTATTTTTTGGAGATTGCCAAAATATCTATTCAGAGAGGCAATGTGGCAATAGCTTGGCGACGTTTAAAACAGAAAAAAATAAAATAAATGACTTAAATCGACAGCACCGTAGTCCGTATTCAAAATCTCGAACAATTTCTTTTTTACTTTGTATTTTCTAATTTTCTAAAAAAAATTCTTCAATTGAATGAGTTGAGGGATGAATCAATTCCATGACATTCATCAACTCTCCACCGTTTTCATTTTCACTTTACATTTTCCTGAGCAAAAATAAAATGAATGGTTGTATGAGGACTGGCGTGGAGCCCTCGGAATAAATGCATTTTATTGTCAGAAGGCGATAGGAAGGGAGAATGAGGGGTTCACTTTGTCACCAATCATGAAAAAAGGGGAGAGACGTGAGTGTTGAATATGATTCCATCATATCCCAACATATTGAAGTCTAGCATAAACCGAAGACTTCAGTTTAGGAAACCATGCATTTTTTTATAGACGTTAGAAATGGAATTTTACTTTATCCCACCTACATCACAAACATACATACATACATACATACATACATACATACACACACACACACACACATATATATATATATATATATATATATATATATATATATATATATATGTACAAACATATGTATATGTATACATACATATATATATATATATATATATATATATATATATATATATATATATATATATATATATATATATATATATATATGTACATACATATGTATATATATACATATATATATATATATATATATATATATATATATATATATATATATATATATATATATATATATATATATATATATATATATATATATAAATAATCCAACAGAGATAGATAAAAAGAAAAAAAGAAAAAATGATTTCCCTAAAAATTTCGGCAATTTAAAAGTTTAAAACAAATGGCATTTAGACTCAGGAATTTTTAAAGATGTTTAGAATAGTATTTGTGTTTTTCTTTTGGTTAAGCTGTAATGGGGGGTGGCGCTATAGTAATGTTACAATGACATAACTTTTAGGATAGAATTGGCTGCTGTTTCGCCATAACCGTCACTTACGGAATTGGGGTATGTACACATCTTTTACTTTGCATTAGGATTATTTGTGTGCTTGCGTGTAAGGTGCGTTGAGCCCATACTGTAAGTTGTGTTTGTCTTTTCATTTTAATTTTGACTTATTGCTTCCTTGGGGGACTCGGCGCCTTGGGATGTCTTTTGGGCTTACCTGCATCCTATTCAGAAAGTTCCCCTTGAGGTAACTGATATGGTTAGGCTCCCTGATGACGAGACCTGTCGGTTACCTCTGTTGTTTTATGGTTCAGTTCCGACACTTATGCAGAATCCTGCCGTTGGTTCATGGATAGCCAGAGTGCTTGATTTCTGTTTGTTTCTTGTCTATATTCGTTTTTTTTATCTATCTCTGTTGGATTATTTATTTGTTTTATTTCATTATGGGGATATGAAGCTTCTGCTCTATCATCTATTGAAAATGTTTTCTTTGCAGGATATGTTTTATGTTATAGTGATTTAGCAGTCTATGCTTGAATTTTAATTTTGGTTTATTTCTATTGTTTACATTTTACATATATATATATATATATATATATATATATATATATATATATATATATATATATATATATATATATACATACACTGCTGGCCACTGTAAATGCAACACCCTGGAGGAAACATGCAAATAACATGAAATTTACAACATGCATTAGCGGAGGTGAGATATGCAAAAGATTAGAATTTCAGCGCAGACGCACATCACGTGCGCCTGTGGCGCCACTTCAAAGCGCTATTTAAGGCTTGGAGTTTCGACGATTTCAAGTTCGGCAATTGTGTTTTTCTTGTGGTTTTTTCAAAAAAACGATCAATTATGCCTCGTCGAAAACAGCGATCATCTTTTGATCAAGTATTCGAGTTCGACAGAGGAAGGATAGTGGCCTACCGAGATTGTGGATTATCTTTTAGGGAAATCGGTAGTCGTGTTGGACGAAACCAAACAACTGTAATGCGGATATTGGATCGTTGGATGTAGGAGGGTACGACGGACCGGCGTGTTCGATCGCATCCACCTCAGCGCACCACTTCACGTGATGACAGGCAAATTGTGCGCATGGCAGTGACGGATTGCTCAGTCACATCACGAACCATAGCACAGCACATGCAGTCTGTAACGCATCATCCAGTGTCTGCGCGTACCATTCGACGCTGTTTACAGCAGAGTGGTCTGTCCGCAAGACGTCCATTGCTTTGTCTACCCTTGGCGCAGAACCACAGACGTCTCCGCCGCCAATAGTGCTATGACAGAAGGATGTGGACAGCAGAATGGAATGAAATTGTCTTTACTGACGAGTCACGCTTCTGTCTGCAACACCACGATGGTCGCATTCGAGTCTGGAGACACCGTGAAGAGAGGATGCTGAACAGCTGCGTTATGCACCGCCACACTGGTCCTGCACCGGGTATTATGGTATGGGGCGGTATTGGATATCACTCTCGCACACCTCTAGTACGCATTGCCGGTAATTTAAACAGCCAGCGCTACATCTCCGAGGTGTTGGAGCCAGTTGTCCTTCCTTACCTTCAGGGATTGCCCACAGACATATTTCAACAGGGTAATGCGCGACCACACGTGGCACGCATTGTCCAACGGTTCTTCGTCAATCGCCAGATTGAATTGCTTCCCTGGCCGCCTCGCTCTCCGGATCTTTCGCCGATAGAAAACATGTGGTCCATGGTTGCTCTACGATTGACCCAGATTCCATCCCCAGCTGCCACAGCAGATCAACTTTGGCAACGTGTGGAAGCTGCTTGGTCTGCAGTACCCCAAGAACTCATCCAAAGTCTCTTTGAATCAATGCCGAGGCGTGTGGCAGCGGTGATCTCCAACAATGGTGGTTACTCTGGCTACTGATTTTGGCAGGAACCACACTTCACAGAAGTCTATAAATTTAATCATTTGATACTTGGTCAACATGTTATCTACAAAATAAATTTTGTTGTGATATCTCTTGTCTTTCTTGGTGTTGCAATTTGGGTGGCCAGCAGTGTATATATACATATATGTATATATATATATATATATATATATATATATATATATATATATATATATATATATATATATATATATGCACAGGGTGATCGTGAACTATGCCGACAAAATAAGATGGGGGATAGTACTCCTAAAGACGAACAATATTTGGAAAGGAACCTAGGGCCTCATTCCCCTCAGTCTATCAGAAAAGCGTAAAGTTCAGTGTTTTCGTCACTGTAAAAAATGAGATTAAATCAAACTATAAGTTGCACTATCCTATTTAGATCAGAGAAAGAATCAAAATAGATGCTCATAATGGCATCCGCTGCACAGTTGTCACCCACAAATTAAATATTGTTCTACCCTCACATACAATCCTAGTGTCGTGTTAATCTTGTCTTCTGCAACACCGTTTCTCGCAACGAGATTTTCCCCTGAGTCCATAGATCCCTCGTGTACACAATTGATTTCATGTGCTCCCCAAAGAAGTGTTATAGATTTAGGTCCGGTGAGCGCGGAGGCCAAGCCACAGGTCCCTAACGTCCAATCCACAGTCCAGGACATGTGACATTCAGGAAGTGGCAGGCCATGGTGATAAAGTGTTGTAGGATTCCATCTTGCATAGACCACATTACCCTATATATGGTGAGCGGAAGATCTTGCAAGGTGCCGGTAAAGACTTGATCCATGAAGACAAGGTACACTGCGCCGGTAAGATTCCCTGGCAAGAGATACGAAACCGTATCTCTTGCCAGATCAGCAAATCATCAACGATACATGCCCAGTTGTTCTCTGAAAATCTCTTCTGGTGTTTACGAGGGGTAGTACGCTGAGTCTTTTTATGATCAGGATAAGGTTGTTCAACTTACAATTTGGTTTATTTTTATTTTTTTCCAGTGACGAATGCTCAACTTGGACACTGAACTTTACGCTTTTCTGACAGACTGAGGGAAATGCGGCTCTAGGTTCCATTGAAAATATTGTTGGTCTTGATAAGTACTATCACCCATCTTATTTTGTCAACATAGTTTACGATCACCCTGTATATATATATATATATACAATTTATATATATATATATATATATATATATATATATATACACTATAAATGAACAGATAGACTCAGAGAATGCGTGAGAAGGTGCACTTCATTCACTCACAACATTGCAAATCTGCGAATTAAGCGAATACTACCGTTTCTCTCTTCACTTTTCAATTATCGATTCTTCACGGTAGAGCACTTTCCCAATGAGAACCACGCCTAAAGTGTCCTCTGGTTTTTTTACGCATTTTTTTTTTATTTAACAAACACCCTCTTTGACGTGAAACGTCAGAGTATTAAAAGCAGAAGGTGTGAACTGGGAGTTTCAAAATGACATTTCCTTCATCAGCACGAAAGCATTTTAGTGGAAGCATACATTCATGTTATTTTTTTGTTTTTTTCTTTACCTCTCTCTTTTTCTCTCTGCGAACAGTTTCATCGCACGTGCTGTGGCCGACGCCCTTGGCCAGTCACGTGATATGCGTCCAGAAACCAATTGATTTCATTTATTTACTTACAGGATACGATTTAGATAGACAAGTTTACGTGACGATTCTGTTTGTGCCGTACTTCTTGCAATATTACGAATATCTTGTTTTTTTTTTCAGAATATTACACATGCAAAGGAAATTTTATTGGAATTTTTCACTGTCTAAAATAGTTTTGAAGGTATCGGCAAAGCAAGTGAAGGCAATTTTGTCCGCTGATGGGGATTAATTAATGTTATAAATCCCTAAATTTCTGCACGCATGTCGGCAGTGTCATAAATTCACTAGTAAAATTATTTAGCGATTACGTGTTGTCACAAGGAACTCGCGTCTCTAAAGTTCGAGGTCATAATTCTATTTTAACATCTGAACTCTGCCGGCGTTGTGAAGAAATATATCATTTGAGCATATTTTCCCACTCGGTTATTTTAAGCAGTGATTCTTAACTTTTCAATGTCTGTGTCCTCCTTTGAATTATCTTGAGAACTCGCCCCCCCCCCCTTCCCAAGGGCTAGGAAATGTAAGTTATACTAATGAAATGCATCCTACACATATCCCTCACTCTTCTCCCGTAAATACACGCGTCCCTCTAAGTTGAGAACCACTGCTTTAAGGTAAACTACACTATAATCTCTATATATAAAACAGTTCCCTAACTGACTGACTGACTGATTGACTGACTGACATACAACGCTCAGACCAAATTGCTGGACCTAAAGAGCTGAAATTTTGCATGGCGATTCTTCTTATAGTGTAGGGGTGCACTAAGAAAGATTTAAAAAAAATTCTTCTTAGATTTTTTTAAATGAAATCTTTAAGCTGTTTTAGTAACTTTTTTAAAGTTTGCATTTAAAATAATAATTTGAGGGTTATAAAATTTATATCACGAGAAAGATTATAAAAATTCCTTTAAAATAAAATCTTTTTGGAATCTTTACCCCCATTTTTTGATTTTTGGGGAATTTTTAAAGATTAATTTTTAGAATTTAATTTATTAAATGCTGATCACGTGATTTCTTTTTCTGGTACTTTAAATAAATTTATCGTCACGTTCATAACAACGAAATAGACAATTGTTTTTTTCTGCTAATGCGTCAGACGATTGGACATTGTCCAAAATAATATTAAAATACAGAAAACGATATGTTACTCAAACTGTACTATATTAACTGTATTATATTCTTTACTATGTCCTATTACATTTAATGTGAATATTTTCTTCTACATTATTTTGTCTATAAAAATGTCACTTACGATTTTTTTATAAATATTTTTTTTTTGTTTTTTTACATCAATTTAATACATTGATCATCGTATTATATATATATATATATATATATATATATATATATATATATATATATTAGCATTAATTGCATACATTGACCATTGTATTTAATTTGAATGTACTCCATAGCGAAGTGTGGGTTTTCAGCTAGTTTAGCATAGATATTTAAATTTACTTATATTATTTGGGTGGTGTAGCGTCAAAACTAGCAATCTCCTTATTTTTTTTTCAAAACTGAGTTAAGGATATTTTTTATGTCATTTCAATCAGTTAGTAACGATTTATTTTTTCAAAATGGTCTACTAATAAAACATACCGTGAAAATTTTTCTGAAGGTAAATTCAAATTTGTATCTTCAAAAAGTGCTTTAAACAAAAAGTCTTATGAGATTGCTAGTTTTGATCTACACCACTTGTTTGTAGATAAAACTTTTTCTTTCTCGTGGAAAATTTTTAACTTACCACGTGATTACAATTAATATCAACTGTCCTTCAGCGTCCTTAGCAGTGGTCGGGCGACGAAATAACAACCACTTAGGTTAAAACCTGCGTTTCCAATTTAACTGTCTCACCGATGAGCAGAAGAATTGATTTCTAATCGCTGCTCCACGAAAGCATTTTTTAAAAATAGCATTGTATGTGAATCGAAAAATTGAATGAAAAATATATATCGAAACGGATTTATTTCTTCAGACATAACTTCGAATTAATTTTAATTAAGAGGAATGTCTTACTGTCCTGTTGTGAGACTTTGGATCTTTTAAGCAGCCACTCTTTTAATTGTATGTATATTGAAAGATTCGTTAAGGTCATTAAATATAATATATGTAATGACCTTAATGAACTTTTCAATGACTCACTGTATATTATACAGTGTCCCAAGTTAGCCTAGTGGAAGCGGGTCGGCTTTTGGTGCTGAGGGTGATCGGTTCGAATCCCGAATAGAGCCATTAAATACCTCCGTGTCTAGGCTGGATAGAGGCACGTTAAGTCCGTAGTCCGGAGAGTCCCTCTATGATGCCAGACAGGGTGAGAGAGGGTACGATCTCTCTAGATATCTCCCCCGGGGGGGGGGTGTTCATTGGTTAATATTTAGGTGGCACCTGGCTCAATCGAACTCTTAATCTTGTGGTGCCATTATAACCCGGAGCCGCACCCCTCAGCTCCCTGTATTATATGGCCCTGGTATGGAATAATTCCGTCCATGCGGAATTAGAAACAACAACAACAAATATAATATATAGTATGTTATTGATATGTACATATGCTCGCCGTTCCTCAAATGATAGATTCAGTGCTTGCTTTGGTGTTAGTTTGGTTTTGATTCCCTGCTTTGGTTTTAGTTTAGTTGTTATTGATATGTATATCAGCTCACCGTTCCCCAAATGATAGATTCAGTGCTTGCTTTGGTTTGGTTTTAGTTTGGGTTTGATTCCCTGCTTTGGTTTTAGTTTCTGTTTAATGAGAGACCAAATAAATATCCGTGGGTCGTGACATATGGGACCGTTACAACAGTACATTAGGGAAACTAATTGAGGTTTTCTGTCTGATGTATGGGGTATTTGGTATCACTTCCTTCCGGAAAAAATGAGTTTTATCATCTTGGCATCCCGGTCAAGTGATCACATTATTGCCCCAGAGTACCGAAGATAGTTCAATTTCTGGCCTGGCTGTCATTCGCCACTAATAGAAAATATATGAACGAGAGAAGTGAAAGTTAAAAATTTACTATAATTGCGCTGATATTAGTAACAAAATTTTATGAATCTAGCAAATTCTACATAGACTTATGCACATACACAACGTGTTAATCTGTGTGTAAATCTTTGATTCATAGAGTTTAAGGCGACAATGGACCTTTAGATTGACAAAGATATGTCCCCAAAAAGATTTTTTTTTCTGTTAGAAAATGATTCTGCAACTCATCAGCTTTAAATTTAAATAATTGTATGTTAATCCGATCATTATTAACCGAGTTATAAGTATTTTTTTCAAACGTAAACAATGGAAATGGTAGTCAAATTAAAACTTTAAATGCAATTTTTCTTAAAACAAGTTTTCATGTCGTTTCGGTAAGTTCAAAATGTTCCATGCGTAATAATTTTTCTTGAATTATCATAAAATTTCAGAAGATGAATATTTATATATGTTAGAATAAAACTTAGTAATCAATTCATTATACTGTTTTAAAACAACTTAAAATGTTTACAATAAAAAAAAATTTTTTATAAATTTTTGCATAAAATAACCTATTTTTATCGATTTCTTTTCTAGTGTTTATAAATATGACTGTAAATCAAATATTGCTACTAACTTTTATTATAACTATATAAAGCTAGGAGAGACAATTTGATATCTGAGACAAAAACTAATGCGCATGGAGCATTTTTAAACAGAGTAATTAACAAACGGATTTTAATTAATATCTTAATTAATAACATTCTGATTTTTTTAATTTAGAATTTCCATCTCTAAACAACACTGTATAAGTATACAAAATTTCATAGCAATTGGTTAATAAATAAAAAAAAAAGTTTTCTTGGTCCATTGTCGCCTTAAATACTTATAACACAGATGCAATTTATATTATATTGAAAGGCAGACAAAAGAACAATGACGTATAAAAAGTCTTGTAATTTTTGAAAAATAAATTTTTTGTCTTCCACAAACTATATTTAGATTACAGTAACGCATGCGTGCAATAAAACGTCAGGTTCAATTATGTTAATAAAACATACTGGTTGCGAAATGGAGGGAGGGGAAGGGACACATAATAAGTTCATGAATTAAAGAGAAAATGTTATTCGAAAACCATTTCATAACATTTTATAAGGAGGAAGTTTGTACGGTAAAATTTTTAAAAATATGCTATCAAGACTGAATTGGTGAAGCTTATATGCTTGATTCATTTAGAAATAATGTTATTTTATTCCATTTTCGAAAAATATACTCCTTATTACTTAAACTTGATTATTAAAAACTAAACACTTGCATATACTACATCCTATTACGTGAATAAATATATTGAATTACTTTGAAATCTAAAACATTTTAGTGAAAAAAATGCAAATTTTCAAAGATGAAACATAGTTAAGAAAACAACTTTGCCAAAACACCTTTCGTTACGATGTTGCACTAGTCTCCATTCTCTGAATAATAGAAGATAATTACATATATATATATATATATATATATATATAATTTTTTATTATTTCATTAGTATCACGTTAAATCCCGCGCAGTCTGTTCTCGTCAAAGTTCTATAACACTTTCACTGATATTTGGTTTTCCCCAGTTGAAATTTACTTCGATTATTCGTCTGCTAATTTATGAATATAAATGCTTTCATGATTTTATATATGTAATGATTCTTCTTTTTGGTTTGTAAAAGGAAGAAAATTTGTTGACCGCACGTATAATGTCATATGTCTTAGTATAAAATGAATGTATCGTAGTTGTGGATATTAATTATATGAGTGTATTTTGTATTGTAGGCTGGCAGTATGAGTATACATGTAATTAGGTAGCACTTGAATAATGTTGAGCTTGGTTTTTGTAATTTAACGCTTCAGTTTTTCAGATATTCTGATTTAATAAACTAAATTCGGTCACGTTATGTCTATAAATATCTTCTATGAAATTATGTCCGTTTTGTGCTTTATATATATATATATATATATATATATATATACGAGGGTTGATCCAAAAAAAAGTTTACAAGGCAAATGAAAAAGTATTTATTAACAATAGAAACAAGATACAAATGGGAATCAAGAGACACATCTGGCCTTCACTTTTCCACATAGTCGCCAAACCTGTTTAGGCAATTGTCAGAACGTTTGACCAGCTTGTTTATCCCGGCTTGGTAGTAATCAGGGCCCTGCTCATTGAGCCATTTCTCGGCAGCTGTTTTCACTGCATCGTCTGAGGTAAACCGTGTTTCGGATAAATTTCGCTTCAACGCCGGAAAAAGGAAATAGTCACTTGGAGCCAAATCGGGGCTGTATGGGGGGTGATTCCAGACCCGCCACTTGAATCTTTGCAGCAATTCCTGAGTCTGGCGAGCTGTATGGGCCTGGCATTGTCATGCAGAAGAATGACGCCTTTGCTCAGTAATCCAGGCCGTTTGCGTCGGATGGCTTCACGCAATTTCGTTAAGGTGGCACAATAACGATCGGCATTAATGGTATGGCCACTCTCCAAATACTCGATTAGGATAACACCAGTCGTATCCCAGAAAATGGTTGCCATCACTTTACCGGCAGAGGGTGTAACCTTAAACTTCTTCCTCGTCGGTGATCCAGCGTGTTTCCACTCCATCGTGGCTCTTTTGGATGTGGGGGTGATGTGATGAAGCCATGTTTCATCACCGGTAACGATGCGATCAATGAAGTGTTGTCCGTAAGAATGGTATCGCTGAAGAAATGTGAGGCTGCACATCATTCGAGTGGCTTTATTCTCCTCGGTCAACGCACGTGGAACCCAGCGGGCACAAACTTTGGAATATCGCAACTCATCGGTTACGATACGCTGAACATTACCATAACTCAGGTCCAACTCTGAGGCAATCTCACGCACGGTTACACGTCGATCCCTTTGGATGATTTCTTCAACACGTGCCGTGTTGATATCCGTCCTTGAACATCTTGGACGGCCGCTCGCTTCCATATTGCGGTTTTCCACTTGCTCCCTGCCCGCTTGATAAGAACGACACCATAAGAACGGCTTGATAAGCGCGAGCACACACACACACATACACACACGAACACAAACACCAGCCCATAATGTCTTTTATCGTAACTACTTCTCTAGGTTATGTTATATATATATATATATATATATATATATATATATATATATATATATATATATATATTTACCTGCCACTCTTAACGCTCTTACTATGTTTGATTTGGGGTGATAATATATTAGTGCATTTATTTGTTGAACATTTTCAGCGCATCTTCTGAAGCTTTGGAAGAAAAAAATATTTTATTTTTTAAAAAAAACTTCCTTTTATAGGTCCTCAACAATCTGTATGATGAATTTTAAATCTGGGAAACTGTGGCACATCGTGTTTCATGAAATCATTTCGAGAAAAGAAATGGAAACTTATTTATTAATAATGCCTCAGTAACGTTTCAGAAATATATCTGTACCACTTAAACTGTCTTCCTCAGTACACATTTCAAAACAATAAATTTTACCCACGTTGTTTTCTTATGTTAAAAAAGTAAAAAGGAGAGATTTCGGTATGTCTCTGGAGGTTTGATTATAAATAAAAGATGCCAATGTCAGCGTTTCTCCCCAGCATCTGACTCTGACATGTATAATGGAAAAACAGGTGTCTCGCTGACGAAACCTTTCTGATTTTTCAATAAACGGCTATTAAAAATATATATATAGATTCCATTATCAGAGCTAAAACTTTCGTATATTTATTTTCCTTGAATCTTTATCAAATATTTATTTTTAAATATTAAATTATCCATTAACTGGAAAATAATTTTTTGGTCGTCTCTCCCTCTGTCATGTAAATAAATATTTGATCGAGTTAAATATACATATTAGTATGAAAAGAAATTTATTTTATATTTAAGGGGAAAGAAACTATTATCAATTTGATGCAAAAATGCAATTTTTCAACTTAAAAATATTTAATATGTTTTTAATTTAATCTATGGACTAATAATATGTTAGATTATTTTAGTGGAGGATACACTTCGATTGTTGTTAGATGCTGAAGAGGAAGTTTTTAATTTTTCTAGGTTATCTCGACACATATTCTAAAGAGGTCTGAACAATTTTTTAAAATGAAAGTTGCACTACTTATTTTGGTATCATGTGACAACAATTTTATTTTCAAAGGATAAACTTTAAAGTTACATAAAATAACAGTTTATATAAATCCTTTAGTGTAGATATCAAGTTTTATCAAAGAAGACTATAGTTTACAATATCTAAGCCCCCTTATGTGTTTCTTATTTATATATATATATATATATATATATATATATATATATATATATATATATATATATATTTAAGAATTATAATAAAGAAAATATTGTAAAAAGTAAATGTACATAAATTTATTTAGTCTTAAAATGATTCTGCCAAGTTTAGGAACTCTTCATTTATTAAATAGTAGATTATCAGATATGCTCATCTATGACCAATTTTCTTGAGTATTTATTTACTAAATATATGAAGGAATAAAAAGCAAAATAAATTTTTAGAGGAGTTTATCATAAATTAAGATTAAAGTATGATTAAAGTATTTTCCAATTTTAATGAATTGAGGAGTATCACAAATTTAAGAATAATTGTTTTTACTATAATTGTTCTTAAAGGTTAATCATATAACCATTGGATTTTTCAGATTTCTGCCATTTTTTCTGATTTATTATTCATAGCAGTATAAAATATATATATATATATATATATATATATATATATATATATATATATATATATATATATATATATATATATATATATATATATATATATATATATATATATATATATATATACACTCGGACCTCTATTTAACGAACCTCTATTTTGCGAATTTCTCTATTTTGCGAACTTTTCCTTGGAACCAAGAACATTTTGTGAATTTCTTCGTAAAATAACCTCTTAATAGCGAAGTGCATTCTCTATTTAACGAACTTTTTCTTGTGATCCAATATTTTTTTTTCTCCATATTTCTCAAAATATTTCTGAACATTTCAAACTTATTCTGTCTTTTAACACATTTAGCACATTAACTTTCTTTGAACACATTCCGACGCGGGTTGCAGTTTGAAGAAAATACACCTGAAGGGGGTTTTGGTGCATTGCAAAGATGAGAGACGTAATATGAGAGAAATCACTTTTTCAAACAAAAAACTCAGACAAAATTAACAGACTTTATGAGTAATTAAATTTAAGGACGCATGTGGTAATGCATGCTAAAAATTACTTCTTATAATAAATGCGATAATGTCATTAAAATTCATTAATTTTAATATAATTTTTTAAATTGAAAATACAGTGTATTCCCGGAAAATATCTTGTTTTATTCTTGTTTTCCTTGCAGATTTCTGTTTTATGGGTAAGATATATAAAACAAATAGACATTAATTTACAAAATAAAGGTGTGATCAATTACTTTCATTAATAATATTTAGTGTTTCTGAATCTAAAATCTGTTTTGTGTAGTTTAAAGAATTTTAAAAGATGAATGTCTATTTAACGAATTTTCCCTATAACGAACTTTTTCTCGGGATTTAGCGACTTCGTTAAATAGAGGTCCGACTGTATATATATATATATATTTATATATATATATATATATATATATATATATATATATATATATATATATATATATATATAGATACTTTTATTTTTATAATTAACGTATCTATGCCTCACATTAAATTGCAATTTATGCAATTTAACTACTTTAGAATTGCATCACAGTAAAATTCTTTATCTCTTTACATCGAGATTTACACGGGATAAAATTTTATTCAGCTTGTCTAAATCACTAATTGGGGGACATCTAATGTCCCTCAATCTCACATATTAAATGAAATATTAAAGAAGTGTCTCTTTCCTTTTATATATATATATATATATATATATATATATATATATATATATATATATTAGCATTATTGCCGGGGTAGATATATAGATATAATATTTTTCATGCATTCCATCAAAAAAATACTGGGCTGCATCCCCGCTCTTCATGTTCATCTGTCCAAACAGAATGTGCTTAGCGCCTTCCTACTGAAATAATATACAAACAATAAGAAAAAAAGAAACTTTGAGGCTGAGGACCTTCTTCTGATTATACGTCTGATTTAATTGAGATTTAATACCACAGTGTTGCGTGATTCGCACGTTTGGATTCAATAAGATTACTGTTTAATTATATTTGTTAGATAATGTTTAATTAGATTTAATTAGATTTTTTTGATCCACTGTTTAATTTGAAATAAGTTTTATAATTTACATTTGCCTTTATTTTTTATTTTTTCCTTAAAAACGCAGTTTTTTTCACATCACCCAAGAGGTAAAGTGCAAGATGCGTTATTCCCTTTATTTAATCAAAGTAAGGTGAAATTCTACATGAAACCTAGGCTCAAAGTTTCTTTCTTTCTTATCGTTTGTAAACGCGCTAAGCGCAATTTGTCTGGCCAGATGAACATGAATAGTGGGGGGAGGGGGGGCTGCCCAGTATATTTTTGATGGAATGCATGAAAAATTTTATATCTATATATCTACCCGCGCAATCATTCTTTAAAAATAATTTCATTAATTTTCTTATGCCTTAATATAACTAATGGACTAATAGTTCGGTATGAAACTCATGTGTCGTTATGTTTCTCTGTTTAAAGAGCATTTCCTTCCAGAGCTTAAAAAACCCCAATGAGTTTAAGCTCTATCTAAAAGATTTAAAAGATTTAAAAGATTTATCTAAAAGATTTATCTTATGATTTCACGGATCATAAGATAATAGATAAAAGATTATCTTATGATTTCACGGAATAAGTAATTCAAATACATATCGTATGTATTTGAAGAAAAGATTTATTTTATGATTTCACGGAATAAGTAATTCAAATACATATCATATGTTAACTCTGTTTCGCGAACTTAGGGGAAAAAGCCTATAGAACTCTTTAAACTTCTTCCCATTTTATGATCCTGAAACAATTAATATATTTAGATCAACAGAAGGCTTCCAAAAACTGGCCATGGGACAAACTTAATTTTTCTTTTTTTTTCTTCCAAATTTTATTAAATTCTAGGCCATTGTCTAAAATTGTCTAAAGCAGCGGTTTTCAACATTTTTAGACCCTCGACTCCACTATACATAAGAAAAATAAAATAAACACTTCGCCCTCCCCCCCCCCGTCTTCCCCCAGACCAACTCTCACCCCCAGATCACCTTAGGGGCACAAAAATCATTAAAAAATTTATTTTAAAAAAACTAATTGAGCCCCAAATTTTGTTTTTGCTGTGTTAAGTTTCTCGGGTCCTAAACATTAAATATGCCGAATTTGGTCCCGGTGGGTGAAACAGTCTATGATACTATAGTGGACAAACAAGCAGACGAGCTCTTATATATATATATATATGTGTGTGTGTGTGTGTGTGTGGGATATATATATATATATATATATATATATATATATATATATATATATATATATATATATATATCTCGAACATAAAATGTATTTCAACCAACTGAGTCATCCCGCTGCACCCTCTAAATGTGCATGCCATGCGGTAATATGTACAACAAGTAGGAAAAGAGATTCTGGGGATTTATTCTGAGCTTATAATTTTATTCCCTAAAGGCCCGCATCATTTTTCCCGACACGTCAACATTTTTACGGCATTTGTTTAAAAGTTCATATTTTATTCATTCACCGTCCAATCTTTGATTTTGGTTAGACCCGCTGGGTCGCTCGTAAAATCGGAGCGATGCCACCATATTTTTCGAAGAGATATAAAAGAAAAGAAAAGCGAAAGGGAAGTCCAAGAAAATTTTTGCTGCAAAACATCACAATCCATTCTTTCTTAAGGGGGGACTGTGAGGGAACGATCCACCCCTCGCGGATGTGCTTGATGGCCCTGATGTATTTACAAATCCGATATGACATAGAAGAATGGTGTAAGTTCGGAATGCAGATCATGATGGAAATTTTTATTTTAATAAAACGTTGTCCTTTGACAACTAATAAAAGTGTTCTATTGAACATAAGTATATGTTAAATATATTATAACTTTTAAATATAAAATATTTGAAATCTCATGTTAAAGAAACCATTGAGAATTTACTTTCCAGTGTTAATTTTAGAAAGGTTCATATTATCTTTATTAAAACCGAAATGAACCAAACTTATTTTATCACTCTATCCCTAAGAGAAAAAAAAATATTCAAATACATATACGTTGATGGATATTATGAAAATTTTTACACATTCAACTTTAATTCATCTTTCATATCACGTTAAAATACACAATAGTGTTTCAATATAAATGTTAGTTATAGATTGACTAGTTTTATTAAGAAAAAATTAATTTTTCCTCTTAATACATCTAACTCATTAAAGTATATTGGTAAAATATCATACTGAACCCGAGAAAAGATAATGTCAGGATTCGCTTTTTCAGCTTTTCATTTTAGAAATGTCAATTTCTAATATCAACTTATTCTTATTTTATATATATATATATACATATATATATATATATATATAATTTTGGATAAAAATGATTAACATATAGGAATTTTAGACTCATGTGATGGTAATCTTCCAAATTATTTTTCATTTGTTTCTTATTTGGTTATTGAAAATGATTGTTTTGTTAAAAAATAGTTAACTGGGTACGTTTAAATATGTATATAAATTAAACAGAGAGATTATATGTGCGTATGTATAATGATCTTTTATTATATTGTTTGCTTTATAAGGTTTCTGATGATATATTAACCTAATTTATACTGTAACTTATCATTATTTTCAAAAATGTTAAACGAAAACCATAGTGCCTCTTTTCAATTATTAGACTAATTTTATTGGGAGAAATATAAAAATCGCAGTAGAAAAAAATTTTGCGAAGATTAAATATTGAATTACTTATAATGAGTCATTATTTTTATATAGTAAGACAATATGGAGTCACTGACACGAAACCTGATAGGGTAATATTTCATTAAAATACCTCCTCATTATAATCTATTTGTGTTATAATAAATCGTTTATCTATAAATAGGAAAATTTACAAACGGCATTATTTCTTATGATGTAAAAATGAATTTAATTATATAACTAATATAATTATCGTTTGATAAATGCTATTAATTTGCGAATTTGTAGAATGAAATATGTTCTTAAAATTATAGGTAATAAAATTTTGAAAAAGCATAAATTTTCCCTTTTTTATGTAAGATTCTATACATGCATCATTGTAACAATAAAAAAAAAAGCCTGCAGAAATTTAAAGCAACTAAAATCATGGTTCCTTTGTACATCTGAAATATTTTATAACACATTTTTAATATACCTTATCATGAAGCTTTATACCCAAACAGAGAACATTGCTGAGACTTATAATTTGTTATTTAATTATTCAGTTATAAAGGTATTGACAGTTATTGCGAAATATAATTCTCAAAATTACAAGCCTGGAGTGTAAAACCAGCTGAGCATAAGGCGCAATAGTTGTATAATCTTAACAAATTACGATAATAAGTAGTTTGGACCACTCATATACTCTACGTTATACTTCAGCTTACGGGGCTCATTTTTCCGATTCCCTCTTCAGAAAAGGAAATGTCATACCCTCTCTGTAAGAACGGCCATAAAGGGGGTTATATATATATATTATATATATATATATATATATATATATATATATATACCTCCATATATCGAAGTAGCAAATTGCGCTACAAAAATTCGATATATAGAAATTTCGATATATAGAATTGAGCTTAGTCTTATCATAATTCTCCTAAAAAAATTGAAGCTAATATTCGCATACGATACTCCATTTCTAATTTATATGCGAATCCCACTAAATGAAAGTTAATAACTAAAAAATTAATTAATATGAAATATTTATTGATTACTACATATCTTTAAAAAAACAATAATGCAGACAGTGGTTACAATGATAACAGTTACATTCTTTAAAAAAAACTACGAATATCTTGCTGAACAGTTAGTTTTGCGGACAGTTCAAAGAAATGTTCGTATTTATTCAGTCCACTAATAACTTCACCAGGGACATTTTTCGCGAATTGAAGTTCCACGACGTATTGTTTCAAATGCCAAAAGTTGGGAGATTTTATTCTAAAGTGGAATAAAATCTCCCAATTTGTCTTGAAAAAATTTCGATATATAGAGATTTTTTCGATATATAGAAACAATTTTTCTATGTAATGAACATGGAGATTTGCTAAGAGTTCGATATATAGAAAATTTCGATATAGGGAAGTTCGATATATGGAGGTTCGACTGTATATATAATCATTCTTGGGTCCGTATTCTTGGGATAGATAATATCTCACCCCGTAAGGAAAAGGTTAACAAAAGCTTTAAAACTAGTACCTTGGTACATACCCAGCATGTTAAACTCACAAGTACCTAAATTAAAGGTTTTGGCTGTACCATCATTAATCTAACATCTCCCTCATTTGCTTAAAAGGAATCGTTGGACGGAAGTTTGAAGGGAAGATCCTTCCCTTTTCCTTTTCGAAAGTTTGCTAAATTGCTGTTACGAAACACCAGCAATAATACTTCTTTCTACTGACCGAAAGAACAGATTTTGAGAAAAAAGACAGAAGGGGAACCTAGTATTAAGCATTTGTGTGTAGTGATGATGAAAGTTGAGGCGTCAATGTACGACCAACCGTGATAGATTTAGATGGTGATGAAACGGTAAAACAGGAACCCTATTCTTGCAATTTACAGTTATGTGGTAATATTTTGCAATACTTGTTTGAATGTTACTTCTACGCTCTGTTGTATCCAATAATATATTTTTCTTTCCAATCAGTTAAAATACCCATTTAATGATTATAAACATTAATACCAAGTACTATGGGATTCGAAGAGCAATCCTTCACTTTTATAAATGCTATCTGCAGTTAACATATATTAGATTTCCAGATTTTGGTATAAAAGACAGAAGGGGAACCGAATATTAAGCATTTGTAAGCAGTGATAAAAGTTGAGGTGCGTTGGTACGATCAACCGTGATATATTTAGATGGCGATGAAACGGTAAAACATGAACCCTATTCTCGCAATTTTAAAATTATGTTTTGCAATTTACAAGTATGTGTTAATATTTTGCAATACTTGTTTGAATGCTACTTCTACGCTCTGCTGTATCCAATAATATAATTTTTTCTTTCCATTGAGTTAAAATAACCATTTAATAATAATAAACATTAATAAAAAGTACTATAAGATTCGAAGAGAAATCCTTCCCTTTTATAAATGCCATCTGCAGTTAACGTATATTAGACAGGTTAAATTCCATATATATGAATCTCAAACATAACACACGTGTAATCATCTGAAATTGTTCCGCCAATTTTTTATAATGTTGTCTTGTTTGCAGTCATTTGTATGGAAAAAGTTATTTCTCATTAGTTAAATGAATTTCGTTTTCCTTCATAAGACGGATGTCAATCATTCATCAAGGAATTGTCATCATTCGGATTCAACCGCTATATCGTTATATTATTCTGCAAAAAAATACATCATTTGCTGCATTGCAAGGAAAACATTTATATTAAATTACAAATCGTGTACATTCCTTCTAATAATTTTCTAAATTGGTACTTTTTTATCAAAAATCTTTACTATTATTATTATTATTATTATTAGATTTTTTATTATGTATATATATATATATATATATATATATATATAAAGGAAACAATTATATTTAATTCCCTACCTTAAAGCATTATATATATATATGTATAAACTTGTATGTTTTTCTGCTTTGTGGGCGTTGTCATATTTTAACATTTATCCTTTTAATTTCATTTTTTTAATATCGTTAATTGGATCGTTTTGCTCCTTTCAATAGGGGTAATAATTTTTTTAATTATCTTTTTATACTGGTAAATATTAATTTATACTTGCATTTAAAAATATTCTAAAGATGTAATACTTAAAGTATAAACATATGTTATTTCTAGAACATTAAATTTCAATTATACTAATGAAAATTTGCATTTAATAATCCATTTATAACGGGAGGGTTAGAAGGAAAAGATTTTTTAGGAGTATGTTTAGCGGGAATTAGAAAAGAAATAATGTTTCTGTTCCCCTTTAAACAATTATTTTTCATTAATTTAATCATATTAACCATTAAACGGTATTAATAATATGGACTGAGAGATTGATGCGTTTGTTCGAATAACTTATCAGCCTCCAAAGCAGCGCAAAAAACTTTTGACTCACGCCACTTTACCTCTTCTAATAGTTCCACTGAACTCTCTCTGAGTCGAAGAGCATAAAGTTTCCAGAAATAACACAGCCTCAGATTGGATGAAACGACTAAGGACTGAAACATAGTCTTAAAAAAAAAAAAAAAAAAAAAAAAAATCCAGAGGCAAAAAATAATTTGTTAGAAAGGGCTTTGATGTCGATCTGTAGAATGGGAATAACAAAAAAGTGCCGAAAAATCGATACTTTCTATCCAGGCAGGCGTTCCCTAATACGTAACGGTAGGCGTCTACGTGATTTCCGCTTGCCTGATTGGGAAACGGTGGGAACAGCAAACAATGGGTACACGTGCCATTTTGTAACGTACACAATAGAGCAGAGATGGTTCTTTTTTCCGCACGCGTTTTTTTTTTCTTCTTCTGGTTTTGTTGCTCACCAGAAATTTATTATCTGTGTGGTTGGGGTCTGTTTTACATGAATATCTGCGATGTACACACTCGTTCAGCTGTAAATAATTAAATCTCGGTCATTCCAGAAGGAGAGTCTCCGGTTTCCGTTGATAGGTAGAGGGATATAAATGTACACTCGTGTGTTGAAGATTTTGGCGCTGGGATAAAAAAGTGGGATTTGTCTGCTTTTAAATTTCTCTCCATTACAATTTTAAACGAAATGCAACCTTTTATAAACAAGATAATAAATATGTCTTTTATGTGTTCTGAAAAATTAAACTGTTGATATATATATATATATATATATATATATATATGGTCGTTCGCACTTGATGGAAACGATTTTGTAAATCAGTTTTGTCGTTTGCATTTTGAGATAAAAATTTGGCAACTTCGGAATAGTCGTCTGCTACTGTTTTGTTTTGATTGGAATGTAAAATAAAAGATTTATTTTGTAAATGGCTCCTAAAATTGATAGATGGCTCGAAGGTTACGTAATTGCGCTTTCTGAGGAGAAATATTCGTATCAAGAAACTATAGAGCAGTGTAAAAATCGCAGTTATGGCATGTCAAAAAAAGGAATTTATAATTTATATATATATATATATATATATATATATATATATATATATATATATATATATATATATATATATATATATAAATAAATAAACTCACTTGGAATAGATATTACATTTAGTTCATGTATTTCTTCTTTAAATTAATATACCATTCTTTAAAAGCTCTATCTTCGGAACAGAAAGCGCTTTTTCAGTAGAGAAACCTCTATCCCTTCCGAAAGTTACAGTATGTTTGTTCCCTACCGAAGAGAATACTGTATTTCTCAAGCCGTGGGAAAAGGATATAACTTCGTGGCTACTTACGCGGAAGAAACTATGATTGACATTTAATTTTTAAGTAATTTTGTTGCAGACACACGTGGACTTCTGAAATGATCAATCGCATGATGGATTGTGGGGTATAAGAGAAAATGGCTTAGATTTGAAAAAGGACGAATAAAGGACGTCATATGTAATCGGGCTGTTTCTATTTTATGACCACGAACACGACTACATTACATATATAAAAATGTATATGATATATATGATTAATGGAATATATATATATATATATATATATATATATATATATATATATATATATATATATATATATATATATATACACACACACACACACACATATATATATATATATATATATATTATTCCATTAATCTCTGTAATATCTAATTAACATCTTTTTTGTATTTTTGAAATTTCTTTTTTTAAGGCATTTTTAGAAACAGGATTTTAGCAATGTAGTTTAAAATATTGTTTCAAGAAATTTTTTCTGAAGCAACATTTAATGTGACATTATCCTCGACATATTAAAATATACTAATTTAGCATATGAAATGTTTAAAAATGCTTTAATAATTCAAAATTCATTCTCATCGCAATTTTGCATGATGCCAAGCAATGTTTACATTACCAATTGCCCTAAACTCTGCAAATATTGATTTTGCTTTCATAACGATTTGCGTTTGCTGCTTCAAGAAATTTCTGCGGAAGGAGGTAGCGGTAGTATATGAGTGTAAGAAAATTACAAGGTCAGATAAGTTGTTCAGAATTTAACTAATCATGCACATTAATATATATAGTGGCTGTCCTTTGTACAGTCATTCTGTTTTCAGCAATATTAGTCTGAATTTAATTAACAGTCTTTTTTTACGATTAAATAATCTGTCTTTTTAATACGAGGTCATTTTATTTGGCATTTAAGCTTTGGTAAATAACGATTAATTTGATTCTAAAGTGAAAAAAAATGTAAAGTACTAGATCTGCAGATACACACGGGAAATATAGCTGCACTTCAGTGGCGTAGCGAGGGAGAGGAGGGAGTCTATCATGCACCGGGGGCCTCTCGCGGAAGGGGCGCCAAATGGTGTCCAAGACCATTGGACCATTTGGTTCCCAAGACCATCCGTGGGGGGGGGGGGTGCCAAAAAAGGTATCGTGCCCCGGACGCCAGTTATGCTCGCTACGTCACTGCTGAACTTTTAATAATTGCTGATAAGATGTTCAAATATAGTATAAAATGTTCAGTCTTGAGAGTAGATTCTCAATAAATAGTCAAATAACTACAAGATAAAAATAACTAAATTTTCTGTTGAATCATATAAACTTGACGATTATATGTATTAATAAATTATTTTTAAAAATCTTTTTGATGAATTATCCCATCAACTTGAAAGAATATGAAGTTAATTGGAAGTTAACTTGCGTTTAACTTTTCGCTCCCGTCCCGGCCGATAGATAGATAAATGCATCAGTCTACAAAACAAACTTAAGGGGATGGTGGACTTTCAAATTACCAAAAATCGAGCAAAAATGGGAATTTTTGGGGGGGATGTATTAATATTTTAAAAACATGTAAATATTGGTATGAAATGCATTTAAAATATGTAGTGAAAAGTAAAATGAAAACTTGGTGACTTTACAAAAGTTAGTATTAAAGGTAGGTGAAAAAACATGTTTTAAATGTATTTTTCTCAAAATGAGTAATTTCCAGATTTGCAAATCTTTAAAATGCTCCTCGCGTCATAATTTTTGACGAAAGTTTATGAAATTTATAATAAAGACTCCTGTAATACATGAAAATAAAGTTATGTATCCATTTTAGGATTCGAGGTCATTAAGGTTATCAAAGTTTAACTTAAGTGTACAAAAGTAGAAAAATTTCAAGAAAATTCAGAGTACAAGCATAAAAATATTTCCTGAAAATTAACTATTCAACGAAAGTACAAAAAAATACATAACTCTGTTCAGAAGGTATTTATAAGCAATATAAATGCAAAATCAAGGGGAAAAGTTTCAAATTGAGTCGCAAGGAGCATTTGAAAGAAAGGTAATTTAATTTCAATTTTTTAATTCTAAAATATTTTTTTAAAAATATCTATAAAATTTTATAAGGTGTTTAATATTGTTAGACTTTAATGAATATATAAGCAAAGTTTCATATCTCTGTGGCAAAAATTTCAAAAATCGCTGTGAAAGGTCCACCACCCCCTTAACTGAAAATGAATTGAATTCTGCTGAAAGATGGCTAAAAGTATTAAAATAATGCATTGCCATTGTGTTCTGAGCTATTCTAAAAGTTTCAAATGTCTAGCTAGTCGGGAAGTTATTTAAAAATCGATTGCAAGATTTGTACAGGACAAACAAACACACACACACACAAACAAACAAGAAAGCGAGTTAATAAAAACATGGTAAAAATGAGGATATATATTGAATTCCCGACTTTTCGATGTGAAATGGCCGGTTAATTATTCATGAGTCTAGATGGAATGAAAAAGAGCGCGCAATGGCTAAGGCACTAGCACACCAGAGTCTGTGGGTTATATCGAGTCCCACCTTGGGCATGACCATTTGTAACCGTTAGGGATAGGCTTTGTGCATTGAGTCGCAGTCTAATTATCCCTTGTGTATCAAAAATTGATTGTAACACTCCAAACCAAACAAAAGAGAAAAGTTTACATTAAAAAAAAATGAAGGATCGCGATAGAGCTCGTGACCAAAGTCATACGTCAGACCTGACGAAAAACTGGAAGTCTGTAAGTGTTTAATTTTAACATTAACAAAACTCTAATTTTCAAATAGCTGTACTTCGGGATCGATAAATTTTGAGGTAATATATATATATATATATATATATATATATATATATATATATACAGTCAAACCCGCTTAATGGAATATCGGTTAAAAGAATATCCCGTTTAATGTAATAAATTTTCAATGTCCCAAACCGTAGTAATTTGTTTCTGTGTTAAATTTCCCGGTTAATGGAATGTATTGTTCTGAAGTTATCCCGCTTAAAGGAATAATATTTAGCCTTGACGATATCGATCTTTTTCTATTTCGCGCACTTCTTTTCAGAATTTTTTTTGTCAAGTGCAATAATGAATGTGCAGTAACTGAATGTCTTTCAAAGCAATTTTGTCACTTCGTAGAAAGTGTCCAATCGCAGGAAATGGGGATTTCTTCGGTTTTGAAGGGCAATTCATTGTTGCTGTTTTTGCTAGCCGCAACCCCCGCCCTCCCCTTATTGCTCAAACGCTGGCCTACGTTTCCCTATTCAGAGAATGAACAATAGGCTTCACCCCTAAACGAGAGCTAGAAAATGAGTGTGTGTGTGTGTGTGTGAAGGAAATGTGAAACTTCAACAGGTCCTTATCTTGAAAGGGACGTGGATTACCAACTGTAACAAATCTCTTCGGAGAAGCGCAACATTTAACTTGGATCTCTAGCCTTGAACATTTAACTGTACATTTTCTACGGCGATTAGTTCGACAGTTCGCTTTCGTGAAATCAGTAATCGTTCTTGTGCTTTACAATGTCTTTGAGACGAAAAGATCTTACTTTAAAAGAAAAAGTAAAAGTCATAGAGTTTGCAAAAGTAAATAAGTGTACGCAATTAGAACTCTCAAAAAAGTTTGAGATATCCCAAGCTCAAGTTTCGAAATTGTTAAAAAATAAAGAAAAAGTCTTGAACGACTGGAAATGCAATAAAAATCTTAATCAAAAACGAAAACGTACAGGAAAAGAATCTGAAGTTGAAGATGCTCTTCTTCAGTAGTTTGCTGAAAAACGAGCTTGTAATGTTCCTATTAGTGGATTATTATTGAATCAGAAAGCTGAAGATTTAGCACAACAGTTAAATATAACTGATTTTAAAGCTACAAATGGTTGGTTGTGCAGATGGAAAGCAAGAAACCAAATTTCTTTCAAAAAAATTCACGGTGAAGCAAGTGATGCTGATGAAGCCGCTGCCAGTTCTTGGAAAAATGTAGTATTACCTGCTTTATTACAAGACTTCAGTTCTTCTGGTATCTATAACTGTGACGAAACAGCACTTTATTACAGAGCAATGCCTGATGGGACTTTGTGCTTAAAAGGCGAAAAAGTTGTTGGAGGAAAAATCCCGAAAGACAGACTGACAGTTTTATGCTGTAGTAATGCTGACGGCAGTCATAAAATGCCTCTTTTTGTAATCGGGAAATCCAAAAGCCCACGATGTTTTAGAGGTGTAAAATCCCTTCCAGTTAAATACGAAGCGAATTCAAAAGCTTGGATGACTGCTAATTTCTTTCAAAACTGGTTAGTGTCATTTGACAATGAGATGAATAAGATGAAAAGAAAAGTTATCCTTTTTATCGATAATTGTCAAGCCCACAAAGTCGACGTACGACTAGAAAATATAGCACTTCATTTTTTGCCTCCGAATACTACAGCTATTTTACAGCCAATGGACCAGGGAATTATATCACTTTTTAAGAGGAATTATAGAAAAGAAATCGTTAAAAAGATAATAGCTTGCATAGATGATACTAGTGGATTTTCTATCAATAGCTCAACTAGTAAAATTATTAGAAACATTTCAATTCTTACAGCTGTTCATATGATGAACAGATCATGGAATAATATTTCCTCTGACACAATAAAAAGTTGTTTCTTAAAATGTAAATTTTCAACACACGTAACAAATGATGAATTAAATGATGAATCAATTACAAACGCAAATGATTTACCACCAGAAGGAATGACAGAAGAAAATTTTTCCAATTTTGTAAAATTCGACAATGATTTGGTAGAATGTGGTGAAACATCAGACCCTCAATTTGATCAAAGCGAAGTCGATGAAGATGAATTTGATGAAGAATGTACCATTAAAAAGGTTCCGTCACATGTTGAAGTTAATAAGGCTTGTGATATTATAAGACGTTTCTTGGAAACGAAGCCAAATGCAGACTTTCTTTGATTTTATAAACTAGAAAATAAAATAACAGATTTGCTGCATTCACAGAACAGTAAACATTCTAAAATATCCAACTTCTTTAGCAACAATTAAGTAAGTAACATTGTAATTATTTTCAAAAAATTAAGGGAAATTTGTATATTCTACAATAAAATTAGCTCATTTTTCATCAATTTTCTAAATTTTAATGTGGTTAAATTGTTTCTTGCTTTTAATTAATAATTGTTTGTTAATTATAATAGTTTAAATATGCCTATGGTTTAGGCAATTTTTAATGCTTTCTAGGTTTAACTGTAACTTTAAACATTGTGGGCGTGTCAATGTGATCCCGGATAATGGAATATCCCGCTTATTAGAATAATTTTTCGTGGCAAATTGGCTATTCCATTAAGCGGGCTCGTATGTATATATATATATATATATATATATATATATATATATATATATATATATATATATATATACTATCTTTCAATAAATATTTGGACACCTGTAATAGAAAAGAAAAAAAATATTCATATTCAATTGTTAATAGAGCATGCACGAGAGGCAATTACAGCTTCAACTCTCCGGGACATACTTTCCATAAGTTCCTGCGTCACAGCTAGTGGTATTTTCTTCCACTCGGCTTGGAGATGACATTCCTTCACCGATTTTGGACGTTTGTTGGATACCTTAATATATATATATATATATATATATATATATATATATATATATATATATATATATATATATACACTGCTTAAAACAATTAGGGGAGCACATGGTTTTAACGAAGTTACGCAAATACTTACACCAATAAGTAACATAAAATAAATCGTACATAATTTAAAGCCTCGCAGGACACATAAGAAGAAAACTTCATATGCAAATCAAAGTTCATGACGTCAAAAACCAGAAAAAGAACATAAGGGCGGAAATTGGGATGTTGCAGAAACGTCTGTTTCTGTGAAATTCGATTAACTGTGAAATTCGATTGCTCAGTTATTCTTTTTGAGAAAAGGTGACTTGAAAATGTCTCAAAAATACGATTTACCGAAATCCATGACATGGCGTAATATAGGCAGACTTGAATCTGGGCAAACAGAACGTAGTGTCGCAGACGCTGTTGGAGTCGCTAGAAGTGTCGTTGCAAGGCTGTGTAATCGATTCCAAGAAACAGGGAATGTTAGACTTCGACCAGGGCAAGGTCAGCCACGCGCCACTACAGCAACTGATGGCCGGTATATACTGTTAACAGCTCGTCGAAACAGAACAGACAATGCTACTCAGCTGCAAAGACAGTTTCTCTTGGCAACAGGATGAAGGGTGTCCAGCCAAACAGTACGTAATAGGCAGGGCCCGACTTAGCCTAATTGGGGCCCGGGGCAAAAACTTCTTTGCCCTCCCCCTCTGCTTCACTACTTTAGAAATGAAGAACCGAACTTTATGGAGGTATTTAAATTTTTCACATCATTATAGATATATAACAAGAAAATTGACTAGAACCTAAAATAGCTATAAAGTCCCCTCCTCCAATGGTCAGACGAAATATCGTTCTGTCCATTTTATTGATTTTCTGACAATTCTATGTCCATCATTAAAAGGGATACAGCACATCTAAGAAAGTTTATTAAAGAAGGAAACGTAAAATAAACTTTCTATTCGATTTGGGGCCCCCCTCTAATGTGGGGGCCCGGGGCAACTGCCCCGTATGCCCCTGCCTTAGTCAGGCTCTGGTAATAGGCTTCATCAGGGAGGTCTGTATGCACGTAGGCCAATGGTCTACATTCCGTTGACCTCACGCCACCGTGTGGCCCGAAGAATATGGGCTGCTGAATATCGAGATTGGGAGCAAAATGATTGGAGCCAAGTGCTGTTTACAGACGAGTCCCGATTCAGTCTGGAGTCTGACACCCGACGTGGTTATGGAGGGAAAGGGGCACTCGAAATATCCCCACATTCGTTCTTGAAAGGTCACAATACAGACGAGCTGGTTTTATGGTACGGGGTGGAATCAGCATAGGTGGACGTACGGACCTGTATATCATTCGGAATGGTACTTTGACTGGCCGAAGGTATGCAGACGAGATACTGAGACCTCATGTCATACCTTACGCTGCAGCCATTGGAGATTCCTTTGTTTTCCAACATGATGATGCCAGACCGCATACAGCTCTTCTTGTAGAGAACATGCTTGAAGCTGAAACAATACAGCGTATGGAATGGCCAGCGTGCTCTCCTGACTTGAATCCAATCGAGCATGTTTGGGACATGCTCGGACTACGCATTGCTACGACACCAAGGCCTCCTTTTACTCTCCGAAACTTGGAGATTGCACTTCTTGAGGAGTGAAACAGTATTCCTCAAAGTCTTATCGATAACATCATCGCATCCATGGAACACATGTGTGCAGCAGTCTTAGCTGTTCGAGGAGACCACACGTCATATTAAAAATCGTGCATCATTTCTAAACAATACTTTTTTTATCGTTTACATGTAAACAAATTGTTGCCCTAAATCATCTTTTCATGTTTTTTCCATATTTTCAAAGAATTAAAGCTTAATTACAATCTTTTTACGTCTTTTTTTCTGTATTGCGCATTGATACGCGTGTACTATCCATTTTATGCCAATACGGGGCTGTCTCCCACGGTTTTCTTAACTTCTTTGCTTGCTCCCCTAATTTTTTTTTGTATATATATATATATATATATATATATATATATATATATATATATATATATATATATATATATATATATATATATATATATATATATATAATTTATTTTTGTTCGCTTTTTATGGGGGTGACGTGTCTATGTTTTCTGATTTTTCCTATAATTCCATGCATCAATCTGATGAATCATGTTTAGTAATTAATTCACAGTTAGGATGAAATTTCAAATTGGAAGCTGAAATTTTATGCAAAAGTAAATCAGTTAAAAAAAATATTCAAATTGGGCTTATGATACAAGTGTCATACATAATTAGAGAGATAAGGGTAAAGTGTAATTTGAGAGGGAAAAGGCAAGTTGTCATACATAATTGCTCGGTTTGAAAGAATAAATTTTAGTAAATTTATCAAACAGCATTCTATAATTTTAGAAATTGATATTTATCTATCAATCTATCTATCTATCTATCTATCTATCTATCTATCTATTTATATATATATATATATATATATATATATATATATATATAGGTATTTTGGTATTTTTTTATTACTCTTACCATTTATTGTTTATCTTCAATTGCTGCAAATAAATGTTTTTCCTAAATGAACAAATGCAACTTCTGAAAGTGGTATCTGTGCTCATATTTGTATGTTTTTATGCAAAGCAATTTATCATTAAAGTGTTATTTATTATAGTTTTGAAAACAATGGATTATAATAAGAAAATGATGTTCGTGCAAATATAGTTGCATGAAATAATATTAGTAATTATAAATGATTCTTTTTAAGAAATGCATTTCTGTTGCACTAAAAAACTAACAGCTGCGTGAACACATGGGTATTCATGGAAATCATATATAAAGAAGAGTAAGTTCTTATTTTGGGAAACTTTGGAAACCATTAATTTTATATCGCATGCGTTTTTAGAAGAGAGAGAAAGAACAAAATATTCTCTAATTTAGTGAACCAGAGCAATTATTTCGTGGTTGCCATATTACATTTAAAGGGTTCCAGGTTTAACCGTCAATAGTATAGATTTCTACTAAATTATACATCTCAAATTCCAGAGCTAATTTAACAGTTAATATCCATTTTCCCCATTATGGCTTATCACGCAATGTTCAATGAAGACACTTTAAACTCTTTCCACCTTTATGAAAACAACTGTTTTACAATTATTCAGGTAATTATTTTTTGTTTTGTGAATAAAAATGAAGATAATTACATACTTTATTATTATTACAACATATAATTTAACTTGTAATCATCTCTTCCTTCCTTCAGAGTACTAAAACTGCAATTTGTTTTACAATTTTTTTTGAAAAGTTAGGTATCAACACTCCATAGGGATTAATTTCTGGAAACAATCGAGCTAAAGAAAATTTAAATTCAAAAATATATAAATGGCTACTAGAATTAAATAAATAAATAAATAGATAAAGCAGAGTCATCTTCACAAAATGAAATAAAATTATTATAAATCTAATTTCGCAATATCTCGGATTTGCGTGACCGTTGCTTAAATATCTGGTACAATCTGTCTCCAGCCATCTACCAAGGACTTGTGGCATCCATGCCAAGGCGGGTTGAAGCTGTGTTGCGCGCCAAAGGTGGGCCAACTCGTTATTGACAGGTGATCATATTGTTTTGTTTCTTGAGTGTATATATATATATATATATATATATATATATATATATATATTACACCCTCCATTCTAGCATTTAAATTCCCTTTCCGAAATCCAATCCCCAGCAATATCAATTTTTCGCTTTAAAGCCCTTAGCCACAGAACTTCCCATGAATCGCCTGCCTTTGCATTTCTGTACGTGCATACATCCGGAGTAGGAGTGGGTTAGCATCGCGAGCCCCAAAATCTACTGATCCTACAAATAAGAGTCACATGTACCTTGCCCTCGCGTTTAATGTTGAAAGGTGATATTACTTCCAAGCCGTCTTCTGAAATGAACGGATGTACTATTTTCGCTCTAATAAACGATTCGATCCGACTGCTTCCAAAATTAAATTTTATTCCTTTCAGACTGAGTCTAGCTCCAGCCATGTAAATATGAGCTAGTTTTTCCTGTCAGGTTATAATTCAAGGGCCTGATGTAATGGGTATATTACACACACACACACACACACACACATATATATACAGGGTGTCCCAGTTAAACATTTCAGAACTTCTACGAGGGGTAGGGTGCATCCTGACGACTCGAAATCATATAGCAATGTGGGGTCGGAAATGCTTTGCTGAAGCGGTGATGTACACAGCAAACCATAATGAAAGAGACCGTAAGTGGATAATTGTTTTAATAATAAATGTACAAAAACAAAAGGTTCATTGGTCAAAGTAAGTGGTCGAAGTTTTTCCACTGACAGCAATGCAGACCTCACATCTCCGGCGCATGGAATTCCTAACATTCTGGAATATTCCAGGCCCATCTCAAATTTCTCCGGCCGCTACTGCGATTCTTGCAACCAGCTCCTCAGCATTGTCAACGGGGGTGTCATAAACCCGTGTTTTCATATGTCCCCATAAATAAAAATCAAGACATGATAGGTCTGGTGACCGAGCAGGCCAACGAATGAATCAACCACGTCCGATCCACTGTTGGCCAAATCTTACGTCTAGGTAGATACGGTGGCTGCCCCACTACAATCTGCAGCACCGTACACCAAATACATGTTGGCTAACTCTGCGTTCGTATAATTAGCTACCCTTCTAACTCTGAGTCCCTGTGCGAAATGACGATTCCTTGCACGAACGCTCGGAACTTTTCCACAACGCCATCTACCGCTTCTGGAAAGCATTTCCGACCCCACATTTCTATTATGATTCCGTGGGTCGTCAGGATGCACCCTACCCCTCGTAGAAGTTCTGAAACTTTTAAATGGGACACACTGTATAAATATATATATATATATATATATATATATTTAAAAGTGAGATTTGTTCTGTAAGCTTTAGATCTGAACAAACAGCTCTTCCTCACTTAAACTATATAAAAGACCGTTTTAAAACTACATGGAAATCTATTTATATTTCGTTTGAATTTCTATTTGCTCAAAGGTATTGTTTCCCTTTGTTTGCTATATATCTAACAATTTTCCACATTAATGTTTTCTGATACCTGACTTCGATATTGTGTTTAAGGGTTATTATATATATATATATATATATATATATATATATATATATATATATATATATATATATATATATATATGTATATTTTAGTATAAAAATTTTTATTCTTTAGGTGGTAAAATAAAAGACTTGTATGCAATGTAGAATATTTACTTTTGAACTAAAGATTGTTTTTATAAGACTACTGTTTGAAATAGAAAACTGGGTAAATATTAGTTTTGTCTGAGACTTTAGTTATGAAGAATGAAGAGAGTGATACAGTATAAGGAGAAAAGGTGTTAATATAGATTACTAGTGAGTAGAAAGTTTTAAAGTATATTATACAAAAACTTTTATTTATTTTTCTTCTCCATGGAGTGGCACAGAAAAATTTAAATTTAGAATTTAAGATTACATTAAATTTATAAATTCAAAACATGTACATATTCATGCACATTGCTGTTCGGCTAAATGTATTGTAGTTTATATGGTATAAAGGAAATACAACGGGGCTGTTCAATACTTAAAAAAAATATCCATAATCTACTTCATAAAATGAATTTTCTCGAAAAGACCATGCATAACGCAGTGCATGCTAGCCCACGTAGTCATCGAAAGCAGTGAAACAGCCAGTGAGTTAGCTAAGGAGGCCACGGTGCTAAAAGCATTCAATCAGTTTTTATCATCATTCATGGTGCTAATGACATTGCAGGTTTTAAACTCAAGACTAAATCCAGGAAAATAAAACACAAAATTTACGAAATCAATACTAATAGAGAAATCACTTAAGCAATCTCTAGATTAAAAAGCCGGTATTTTAAAGTCTTAATGACAAATCAGGATGGCTCAAGTATGTGTTCAAAGTTCAGAAATTGTCCAGAAAATGAAATGACAGTAGGATGTATTTCCCCCTACACTGCAATATTTTAAGCCCTGCAGAAAATTGGTGAAATACAAGAAGAACAATTCTGACCAAATAATCCGCAATCCTAGATCTGTTCTTACTGTTCATAGATAAATATGGCTCTTGACGAACTCGGCACTATCCAACCAACCATCGGGTAAAGGTATGGGTGACGTTCATTTTAGATATAAAGAATAAAAGTTATAATTTTTAAAACATTACTCTCACTTTGTAGTTACTTAGAATTTTTGTCAATGGTATCAACATGTTAATAACACAAGTCCATTCTGAACACAGTATCTTCTACTTAAACCTATCATTGAGTAACCAGCCCAACGACAACGTAAAGAATTTTTCAAATAGATTTTCCCCGATTTGCTCTATATACTCTCCACGTATGAATTTCAAAAAGCATAGCACCAGCAATCTACACTTAAAACATATAAGTTTATCTATATGTACAAAACAGTTCCGTAACTCACTGACTCACTGACATACAACGCACAGACCAAACCACTGGACCTAAAGGGCTGAAATTTTGCATGGCGATTCTTCTTATAGTGTAGAGGTGCACTAAGAAAGATTTTTGAAAAATTCTAATATTTTTTTAATTAAACTTTTAAGCTGTTTTAGTAACTTTTTTTAAGTTTGCATTTAAAATAATAAGTTGAGGATTATAAAATTATATCACGAGAAAGATCATAAAATTTCCTTTAACCCCTTCGGCCCTGATGTCCTATTATTAGAACACATCTTTACATTACTCTATATTCCTCATTTTCAAGTATTTTAACCTCAAAACCGAGTGTCTTACTAATAATACATGGAAGAATAGCTGTACGCTATTATTTTTGCTCAGTAGATCGCAGTACATCCCCAGCAGAGAAGATAATGGAAGCGTCTAGCCATTTGCAGCTAAAAGGTAAATGCATCTTTTATTAGTTCTCAAAATATTATTATATATAATTCCCTGCTACTTTAAAAAATTCCATAGTACAAATTAGACTCTTTATGCCCAATTCTGTGCATTTAAGTAAAAATTTAATTAGAAATTGCATTACAAATGGAAATCTAATATTTGTTCTACTAATAGGACACCAGGCCTTAGAGCAAACAAGGTGTATTTTTATACATGTTCTATTAATAGTACACCAGGTGCCTATTAGTACAAAACTTATATTTTGTTCTAGAATAAAACAATATTTTCTCTAAAAATTTTGAGTTTTACTTATAATTTGGATATTTTAAGGTTTTTATTTAATAATTAACTGTATATTTTTGTCTGTTTATTCCTAATTACCCATACTGAAATTCATTTTTATTTCTTTGTAGGCAATATGCGAAGTAAAAAATTGTCCTTGAAAGAAGCAATTCAATGTTTAAACGATCTAGAGGATTCTGATTTAGAAGATATAAACTTAGATGGGTCTGAAGATGAATGGCCATCAAATTCTGATTTGTTTCACCTGATATCAGATGAAGAGAAGAAGGCGCGTCTACACACAAGCGAATCAGCTCCCCCCGTCGCCTCTTGACACATTTTGGCGTCGATTAGTCCCCCCCGCCAACGTGGGGGAAGTATTTCGTGGCTTTGATCATTCATCTTAAAACCACCATCTGGGGCGGTCTGAGACGAATCTTCAAAGGTGCGAGGGACGCCTTAAAATCTCCTCTCGGTGACGGAACCAAAAAATCACTCCTTTCCCCTACACTTCGCTCTCTGTTTTGCGAATGTGTGCATGCAGGGTGATAGTGAAGACGAACATGATGCAACTACTACAAAAATTGTTAAGGAAAAGAAAAAACCTATTCGTTGGGCTAAATCATATGGTTGAAAGAAGTCCAAGGCAACAGAGATGCAAATTGGAAGGTTGTTCATACAAAACTACTTCATTTTGTGAGAAATGTGACGTATTTTTATGTTTTCATGCACAAAGGAATTGTTTCAAAATGTTTCACACAAAATAATTGTAAACTGTACTTAAAATAAATTTTCACTTTTTGCTTAATTATAGCCTGGTGTCCTACTATTAGAACATTTTTTAATTAGTTTGGTAATTGGCAGAGCGTTATAATATTTTATATTTAAGATACTTACATGTAGAGTAGCATATCTAACCACTCATTTATTTTTTATCTGCCCAATTAAAAATTCAGGGCCGAAGGGGTTAAAATGAGATCTTTTTCGAATCTTTACCTCTATTTTCTGATTTTCGGTGATTTTTTATAGGTTAATTTTTCGAATTTAATTTATTAAATGCTGATCATGTGATTTCTTTTTCTGGTACTTTAAATAAATTTATCGTCACGTGCATAACAACTAAATAGACAAAAAAAATATTTTTTTTTCTTGCTAATGCGGCAGACGATTGGACATTATCCAAAAAAGTATTAAAATACCATAAAAGATATTATGTTCCTCAAACTGTACTATATTAACTGTACTATATTCTTTTTGTACATATTTTTTTTGTTTTATTTTTAATCAATTGTACACATTGATCGTCGTATTTATTATATATATATATATATATATATATATATATATATATATATATATATATATATATATATATATATATATATATATATATATATATATATATGTGTGTGTGTGTGTGTGTGTGTGTTTGTTTGGCATTAATTGCGTACATTGACCGTTGTATTTAATTTGATTGTACTCCATAGTGAAGTGTGGGTTTTCAGCTCGTTAAACATAAAATCTTTTCAAAATTAACTGTCCTCTCAGAATTTCCTAAGACAATAAGTATTCCTTTACTGTATATTAATCAAAATTTTGACTAGTTCAATGCTCGAGGTGGTCTTGCGGTAACGTGCTGGCTCTTTGTGCTAAGGGTGCTTGGATCGAATCCCGGCACACGCCGTTAAATACCTTCGTGTCTAGGCCTGATATGGGAATGTTAAATCCGTAGACCGGAACGTCCGTCTATGAAGGTCAATGAGGGTGGAAAGAGAATACGATCACCCCAGATGTCGCCCCTGGGGCTGATCGGTCAAAATTGAGGTGGCAACTAGCTAAGATGGTTTGGTTTGGTTTGGAGCGCTACTGTCATTTTTTGCTACACGAGGGCTAATTAGACGGGGACCTACAGCTTAAAGCCGATTCCGAACGGCTACAAACATCCATCCCAAGCGTCGGACTCGAACCCACAGACTCCGGTACCAAATGCCAGCGCCCTAGCCATTCGACCATCGTAAGGCCTTCAAGGTAAGACGGACTCCGACCCTTGAGTTGCTATTTAAAACCGGAGCCGCACACTTTAGCCTGTAGCCTATATGGATCTGGTCTGGAACTTCCAGCCAGTGGACATAAGAAACAACAGCAACAAGAACAGTAGATATTGCAACAGAACTCTGAGTGTTTAAAGGATATTTCTTATATTTTATTATCAAAACCGTATAGTAATACTAAAACTTTTAATACTCATAATTTTACATGTATATACCTGTGGGTGGGAACCCACATATATAAAATATAAACAGTTTTACAAGATTATTATTTACAAAGTTGTTTACTAGATCTTAATTTTCCCCAATGGCTGGGAGAACTGACCCGAGACTCTTCTCCGGGGGGAGCCAAAAGCGGGAGACCACTTCGCCGCATGCGTTGCCCCGGGTGCACCACAGGGGGTGGGTCCACGCTGCACCCGTTTGATGGTCCGCGAATTTTGAACCGAGTCAATTGGCCGGACCAGACCACCTGACCCAGCACCCCAAGAGGTAATTTCAGAACTTGCAGGACATTGCAGCCATGCCCTATTACGTGCCCCGGCCACCATTAGTGAACACGGCTTTACTAGATATTTAATAAGTATAAAAAACATTGTATATGACACGTGAACATATACAAGGACAACTGAAATTTTAATACGAATTTGTCAAGTACACCTTTAAAAGCTCACACAAATTTTTCAATGTTTTCATAACCGAATGAAATTCTTTTTCCCCAATGTTCAGGAAACATGGAAGTACCACTTTCCAAAAAAAATATTTGGCATAGTCCTTGCATCCAGCGTTACACAACCCACTAAGACCTCACCCTCAGACTCGTGTTTATCACCATTCTAAAAGTAATTAATGACTAAAAATCTTCAAAGACACAAGGAAATGATCATCCTAGGAAACCAAGGAGAGCTATATGGAACTTTCCGTAACCATGCCTCATCATTTTTACGAAACCCACTAAAACCAGGTGGATGGGAACGTGCGTTTTCTTCGAAGAAACTTGTTATTCCTTTTGCTTGGAGATGATTGTTTGTTCTACGTATTTTGGCTACGAGGGTTGTGTAGTAGTTATGCAAAGTAAATGGTATTTTGGCCAGCGAAAAAATCCAAGTTCCATGCGAAGCTCATGTAGAAGAACCTTTAATCTTATCTCGAGAATATGGTTCATTTTACGCACGACCCCTTCCCCCATTTCCCCCCAACTTAATAAACTTAAGTTGGACAATCACCTACGGAATACGATAAAATTGTAACAAATTTTCTGCAGTTAAAATATTTTCTTTTACCGGGATTAAATGAAAACATATTGATCAATACTATATAATAGCATACCTATCGCTTTTCTAGTCTAGTGTTGACTGAATCACGTTCCTACACAGAAAAAGCTATTACTCTTCTTTATTCAGACACGCCTCTAGTTCTTGTTTCGCTGAAAATTTATTATCTTCCAGATCTGACCTAGCTTTGTCTGGCTTCTGGGGGATTAGCCACAAGTATAACAACAACTCGAGCTATATCGTGTTATCAGTCCTTACTTTCATGTGACTTTACTGTATTCATGTTTACAATTAAACATTTCTCTTGTGAGCAAGCAAGGGTGGGGGTATTACTGATTAATATATATTACAAATAAACTTATAAATTAATTGGTTGAATCAAACCAGAGTGAGATCCAACCGTATTTCAAAATGTTATTTCACCGGAATTTTGTTTGCAGTATAAATTTTATCGTGAAATAATTAAAACGCCCAAAATAAATATATTATGTTTATCATACTGTGTTTTTATTTAATTTTTGCTGTTTTCATGAGGTATTAAAATCCGTTGTCTAAGAATTTAATAAAAGGAAATGTTTGTATAAGCTTTTATTTTTTAATTAATAAGTTCATTCAGCATGTCAGAGCGTTCCTTTTTTTGCAGACAACTTATTTCGTTTTGCCTCCATAAACCTCTATAATAAACTTTATATTACAGCCCGCTTCCTTAATCCTCTTACCTGGATTCAAGTGAAGAAAATGTAATATACATTTTTATTCTGTATTAATATTTAATCTCTTGAGAAAACACTCAGATATGTTGACCGAAAGAATTGAAAACTTCGGTATTTTCACCTCTTTCGAATACCATCAACTCTATACATCTCTTCAATTATACGTAGAAGATTAATTTCTTCCAACCCTCTGAAACTGGAATAAGTTTAATCTTTTTATTTCGCTTCTCGAGAGGATAAATTGAAATCTGAAGAAATTTATACACTTTTGATGTTGTACAGCTTGTAAGGAACTTCATGAAGTTATTTTTCCTATTGAAAGAAAAAAATTCATCTCAACATTCAAAATGTTCACCGGGGGTATTTAAGATTTGATTTTCCATAATGCCATGAGTAACTTTTCCCTATTAATTAATTTGTTACTTGCGTTAATGTCCAGGTAATTATAAACACCTTTAATCATAGGAATATTAAGAAAGCTAGAATAACATTTGCTTTATTTGATTTGAACATACCATTTAATGTAAAATGATGAGATATAATGTAATTGATGAGTTGAGATATGTTAAAATCACTATAGCAGTTCTAATTTCTGAAAAGATTAAGAGATTTTGTCCGCCTTATCGAAATAATTTAAGCAAAAATGGTGATACCTTGGTGTTAAATGTACATAGGTATAAAAATATGTAAAGAACAAAAATCAAACTTCCTGTCTTCCTGTTTATTTTACATTAAAAAACTTGCAACACGTCTCGACTTCGCACTGGAAATATTTTAATTTATGGCAATGAGGTTAGAAGTCACGAAAAATAATTGCTCTCAAAAATGATTTTGTTTTTTCCAAAATTCACTTTTCTAACAAACAGCAGCACCTTACATTAAACTCAATTTGCGCTCAACGTTATTTAAAAACTATATTAGCTCTTTAGGCACGTGCGGACGTTTTTCAAAACACTTAAACGCTCGTAAAATGCGAGTGTTAAATTAAGATCACTACTACTATGAATATATAGTCATGAAAACCACAATTCAGATACTAAGTTAATATTTACTAAATATGTAGAATCATGTTGACTTAGGGACACGTGATCATCAAAATACGTAGTTATTATCCCACAAACCTTATCCAAAGAGGGGACATTTACTATGATGGACATTTACTACTGGGAGACATTTACTATGATGAGGTCTAACCAATTAAAGAATTCTAAAACCTGGTGGCCAAATCGGTAAATAACTAATTTATGTATGCTTGAAGGGAAGATCCCGCTATTTTACATCTCTTTTGCTCTATGTTGTCTTGTAGATACGCGTTGCAATTACACTGATTTTCTCCCTACTCTGAGTTCTTTTCTAAGTTGTAGCTATGTTAATCAGTCTTTTGCTAAATCTGTCACGATTTGCGGAATATGGATCCCACAAGAATATGCTTTAAGGTTATGATCTCTTATTTTTCCACTTTTCATGACTGCTTTTATTCTATATTATTATACACAGATATAGGCAAAGACACACATCTTTCACTTTATATATATATATATATATATATATATATATATATATATATATATATATATATATATATATATATATATATTTAAATTCACGGCTTTTAAACGAGGTTTTACAAGATTTCAGAATTTGATGAAAAGAAATTTATCCCAACTCATGTTTTTAGCTAATATTTCCATTAAAATTGTTTTAAAAATTCTATGACAATGCTACAAATTTAAAAGGAAATTATATGCACTTTAGCCACTGATTGATTTTATAATCATTTTAAGTGAAATTACATTTTTTAAGGCCTAGAAAATTTAAACACTTTGATATTACCCAATAATAGATGCAGAAAAAAAAAATTGTTTCCTTTAAAACCCCATATTTTGTCCTAGTCTGTGCCTAAAGAAACGCCTTTTTGTCTTTGCCCAATAGCAAAACTTGTTTCTGGATTCAGTTAGGTAACCCAAGATAAGTTATAAGAACCTCGTCTTTTTTATGTAAATAAAATGTTACGAAGTCATTTTTGCAGACTGTTTTAAATACTGGGACATCTAATAAATGATATTCACAATGTTATAAGTTTCATCTCTAAATCAAGGAATCTTTATGCTAGGTCTTCTTTACAGTGTATATTTTACATGGCTTTGATATTGATCTGTTAGATCTTTAGTAATATTTGAAGGATTGATCTTTCATAATGTATGGTTAGGGAGTTTAAATCTGAATTTAGTCAGGCGTAACCTCATTAATTTCTCTCATTGGCACGGAACATCTGTATAAAGTCTATTAATCGAAACCCGATTCTTATAAAATACATTTACATTAGAGAATAGTTCAGCTGAATCTTTGCCAGATAATATATATTCAACTGATATACGGAAGTTAGAAAAACGCATATCAGAAATACATAACTTCCTAAGTTGTTTGTACCCATTGAAAACGTTAATTTTGTATAAAGTATCGATTTATTTTCTTAGCTTAAATTTCGATATTTTTTTCAAATTTTGTTTGAATTCGGTTTCGATCTTAAATAGTAGAAGCCGAGTTATAGCTATTTAAATATTACTGGTAAGGGAGTTTTTACATCCAAAATTACGTTTCTGAAAAAATACTTCTAAGTAAATGCTCAGAAATTAAAATTTGTGTCTATCAACATAATTTCAGGTGTTGAAAATAGGATCGTTAAAATGGAATGTATTGGGAGAATGGGTTTGTCCGTGAGGAAATTAAAATCGATACACTAAGATCTGTAGGGATAAGAAAAATTGACCAATTCCTTTTTAGAAAAAAATTATTATGGAAGAGCTATACGTAGTTATTTTTGCAACTTAAAATATGTTCAGATATCTGCACTGAAAAAAATGCTTTTTTATAAAAAAAGTCTTGTTTTTAAAAATTAATGCATGGTCTAAAAAAAGGCTTGTTTGAAAAAATGCTTGATCTAAAAAAGGCTTGTTTTAAAAATAATAATGCATTGTCTAAAAAATGCTTGTTTTAAAAAAATAATGCTTGGTCAAAAAAAGACTTGTTTAAAAAATATAATGCTTGGTCAATGTCCTAGGAGGAAAGTGTCAGCAGTGTAATCGGAGTCGCCATTATCTGATCTCAGTTCTTTCCCTTCTCTCCGATTTGTTCTCGTAAAGATTTCTATTGAATGTCCTATTAAAAGTTACTAATGGCTCTTTTTGGGATCTTGTATAAGTTTATGAATGCATGTAATGTTCTTTTACTGTTAGTATGTCTGTCTGTGTCTATCTGTGTTGTAGCTTCTATGTGTTTGATCTACTGTAAAAAAATAAAAGTCTATTTTCCCGGTCCATACAACTCGTTAACTTAACACAATTGCCTCTCTTATTCTAACAAAAAGATTGCTGGTGCTACTACCAGACGGCATTGACTCGTAGAACGCCGCATAAAATAATATATGCTGGTTTTCCGAATGATGTCCTAAATAACATAAAGTCAGTATAGTTAGAATTCTGCTCCAGAGAATTCATCAGTAAGTGCCTCCATGACTTATCTCAAAGGGTGAATGAGAGTTCGAATGGTGTGATTGCGCAAAGGGTTCCGAAAGCAGTATCCGTTCGCCTATTAACGCTAAAACCAGGAGAATGCTCTCAAACTAACACACATCGTTTGCCCAAAAACAATGTGTTTTCGCTACATCGTTGGGGAGTGGTTACAGTTGGCAGAACTTTCAGAAGCATATATGGACCAATGTCAAAATAATTGTGCTTGGCGAACAATTATAAAATGATGTTGTCCCAACACCAAATAAGAATTGAACTAATCTCCAAACGGCTGGGCAGCTAGCAGCCAATCGTTGGATGAGCTGCAATGCCAACCGTTGTTGGAACGTAACCTCAATGGCGAAATCCACCTGTTGGCTAACTATGCTAAAAACGGATCTACAACAATTTTCCAACGGTCTTATCTTACTTGGAATGTTATCTATCTTAATGTTGCATTCAATAGTTGCTTGAATAGCTTCAGCACTTTAAATATTGATAGCCCTGGATTTTCCACTCTGCGGGGATATTATAATTTGGATAATGTTGGAATCCATCATTCCATAGGATATTCTGCTCTAAATTCAAGGAAAAAGAAATTTTTTAAGAGTCCTAAGAGAGAATAAAATTAAACATATCAGAAGGTAGTGATGGTATGTTTTATGAATCAGGAGCACATTATTGCATAACTACCTGTTTTTAGTAAAAGAAAAAATTGTTTAAAACTAATTTTTTAATACTTTCTCAAAATGAAATTTTCGTTACTTCTGTTTACGCAAAAATATTTATTAACAAAAATTGGAATTTGCATGTATTGAAATTTTGCAAAAAGTACTTTATAAAGGTTTGTAAGTGAATAGAATATACTCATTGTTACAGATTAATTAAATTTTTGTTTACATTGATATAAACCGGCGCTTCTTAAACTTGTTACACCCATAACCCTTTTATCATAGAAATTTTTTCGCGACCTCAGGAAATAAGGATATAAAGATAAACATTTTCTCTTAAATAATTTATTTCTTTGGTAAACAATATACATATGAAAAATAGTAGTTTTGATACATGTTTCCAGTATACAAAAATTAATGAAAGAAAATCACGTTTTAATGAGATGAATGTGGTTGTATTTTGCTCCATAACAAATTAAACCTTGGTGCAATATTTGACACTGCTAGACGTAAAACATGTTCAATTTTTTTCAGCGTTGATCGATATTTGGATTTAATAAGTTGCTCATTACCACCACAGTTGTTGAAAGTAAAGCCTAAATGAAGAAATGTCACATCGTATTTTATTTGTCGCATTTTAGAAGCCTTTTTCTGACTACTAGATTCTGCTTAAAGAGAATCAGAGCTTGAGCTTGAGCATTGTCATCTGCGTCATTACCTCTTTTACTCAAGTTCATCCATTTATCCATGGGTAAAAAATACACTGCTGGCCACTGTAAATGCACCACCCTGAAGGAAACATGCAAATAACATGAAATTTGCAACATGCATTAGCGGAGGTGAGATATGCAAATGGTTAGAATTTCAGCGCAAACGCACATCACGCGCGCCTGTGGTTCCACTTCAAAGCGCTATTTAAGGCTTGGAGATTTTGACGATTTCAAGTTCGGCAATTGTGTTTTTCTTGTGGTTTTTTAAAAAAAAACAATCAATTATGCCTAGTCGAAAACAGCGATCATCTTTTGATCAAGTATCCGAGTTCGACAGAGGAAGGATAGTGGCCTACCGAGATTGGGGATTATCTGTCAGGGAAATCGGTAGTCGTGTTGGACGAAACCAAACAACTGTAATGCGGATATGTGATCGTTGGATGCAGGAGGGTACGACGGACCGGCGTGTTCGATCGCATCCACCTCAGCGCACCACTTCACGTCATGACAGGCAAATTGTGCGCATGGCAGTGACGGATCGGTCAGTCACATCACGAACCATAGCACAGCACATGCAGTCTGTAACGCATCACCCAGTGTCTGCGCGTACCATTCGACGCCGTGTACGGCAGAGTGGTCTGTCCGCAAGACGTCCATTGTTTTGTCTACCCTTGACGCAGAGCCACAGACGTCTCCGCCGCCAATGGTGCGATGACAGAAGGATGTGAACGGCAGAATGGAATGAAATTGTCTTTACTGACGAGTCACGCTTCTGTCTGCAACACCACGATGGTCGCATTCGAGTCTGGAGACACCGTGAAGAGAGGATGCTGAACACCTGCGTTATGCACCGCCACACTGGTCCTACACCGGGTATTATGGTATGGGGAGGTATTGGATATCACTCTCTCACACCTCTAGTACTCATTGCCGGTACTTTAAACAGCCATCGCTCATCTCCGAGGTGTTGGAGCCAGTTGTCCTTCCTTACCTCCAGGGCTTGCCCACAGCCATATTTCAACAGGATAATGCGCGACCACATTGTCCAACGGTGCGTGGCACGCATTGTCCAACGGTTCTTCGTCAATCGCCAGATTGAATTACTTCCCTGGCCGCCTCGCTCTCCGGATCTTTCGCCGATAGAAAACATGTGGTCCATGGTTTGTCTACGATTGACCCAGATTCCATCCCCAGCTGCCACAGCAGATCAACTTTGGCAACGTGGGGAAGCTGCTTGGTATGCTGTACCCCAAGAACTCATCCAAAGTCTCTTTGAATCATTGCCGAGGCGTGTGGCAGCGGGGATCTCCAGCAATTGCGGATACTCTGGCTACTGATTTTGGCAGGAACCACACTTCACAGAAGTCTATAAATTTAATCATTTGATACTTGGTCAACATGTTATCTACAAAATAAATTTTGTTGTGATATCTGTTGTTTTTCTTGGTGTTGCAATTTGGGTGGCCAGCAGTGTATTTTTTATCCTAAAACTAAAATATAAAATAAATTAGCATCAGTATTCAAATTAATACAAACCTCAGTCGAGTAAAACGGTAAAATACATGAGTTAGGAGTACGTAATTTTCGTATTTACGAAATTGACCCGAATAAATGCGAAATTTGCTGATTTGAGCGAATAAATGCAAAAATTATTTTTTTACTACTTTTCGGTAAAAACTCGGAGGTAAATGGCTTTTTAAGAGTAATTTGGTAATAGTTGTAATAATTTATTAACATAATTGCTTATCTAAGACCATCCATGGTCTTTAATTGACAGATCACACTCTCAAAATTTTCTTATTACTCATTGATAAAGACTTAAGAAGAGAATGGGGAGACTATAACAATGTTATCTTTTAACTAAGAATTTTGATACTTACCTAACCAAGGAAGTATAATTGTAATTTTTTTTAATAAATGCGAAACTTTTGAATTATTTATATATATATATATATATATATATATATATATATTTATTATTTTATTTATTTATTTATTTGAGAATAAAAGTAAATTTTATATATTGTAATTTTTTTGCGAAATTTCGATCTTTTTTAATGGGACATTTATATACGCCTAACAATAGTTTATTGTTCTTGGGATGCACACACTTATAAAATAATAAAAAAAACATTATATAATATTCATATTTTAACTTCAAATTGTTACCATGTTTTTATCATCTCGCTTTCTTGTTTGTTTGTGTGTGTGTGTGTGTGTTTGTTTGTCCGGTACAATTCTTGGAATCGATGTTTAACTAACTTCCCGACTAGCTAGACATTTGAAACTTTTAGAATAGCTCAGAACACGATGATAATGCAATATTGTAATACTTTTAGCCATATTGAAGCAGAATTGAATCACTTTCAGTTAATTTTGTTTTGTAGACTGGTGCAGCCATCTATTGACGGGACGGGAACGAAAAGTTGTACGCACGTTAACTTCCAATTAACTTCATTTTCTTTTCAAAAATTTTTAAAATAGTATTTATTAATACATAGAATTGTCAAGTTTATATGATTCAACAGAAAATTTAAAAACATGGTGTATAAAAAGTTTTTTTAACTTGCAATTATTTTTTACTCGTGACACTTTCGACGCCAGCCCAGGAACCCAAGAAAGATTGACGAATCGCTCATTGTTGTGATCGCGCGATTTCCACAAATATTTCTGGGAGCTATGCACTCTCTATCGCTGGCCCCCACCGACACCCTACGGCACGCATACATATATGTCGCTTCCCGGTTTCGTTATAAAATTATTTATAAATTAATTAATACGGATCATTAGTTTTTTTTTCCCGCAGTGATTTTCATTTAAATAATTTAAATCTTAGATATTTTATCGAGGTTTTGCATAAAATATGAGGAACATGCTTTCAGTATATCTTAAGAAATGAAATAAAATATAATTATCTGATACTCGTGGCGGGCGACAAGAATTAAATTCTGTATCAGGATTGAATTTTCGCAACCCTAAAATTTCGCTCTGCGACATCATTTGGGGTCGTGTTTCACAGTTTAAGAAACGCTGATATAAACTGCACATTGCGATGAATTTTAAGAGAATTTTACATATCGGATGGGCTAAAAGTCCGTATAAACTTTAAAAATTCATAAAATTCAAAAAAATAATCAAAATTTAAAAAAAAGGTTTAAAGGGTTAGCATTGCTAGGTTTCGGGATTTTTTTTAAGACAGGAAAAAAAAAGCTCATAAAACAGTCGACAGATGGCGCTGGTACGAGCGAATTCTGTGGAAATATGCAAATGAGATGGTTATAAGAACGTGCGCTCCTAATCCATCACTTTTCTCTCTTTCTCTGTCTCTACCTTATGGCCACTAATAGTTATTCCTTGCCCAATCGATAACAAGACAGGCTCCCGAGGGCGTGGCCCAGAAGAAGCCGCTCACCACTATTCATGTTGAGCTCCACAACCAGTTACCGTTGTTCCACAATCCACCGAGAGGTGTTATGTATACATCCGGACCTGCTGCACTCTGCCGTTGCTGGATATGTGACTATCCTACAATGCCTTATCCCCTGTGGTGGGGATTCATGTGGAACACCTACTGCTGTAATAAACAATTTAGAAGCATTCTTTTCGTTATTTGCGTATCTTTTCTTTGACTTATGTACGCCAACGCCACCTGTCGGCTGTTTTTTGAGTTTTTTTTCCTGTCTCAAAAAATGTCCCATGACCTAGCGATGCTAACCCTGCAAACCTTTTTTTATTTTGGTTATTTTTCCAGTTTATATGAATTTTTAAAGTTTATACGGACTTTTTGCCCACCCGGTGTATTAGAAATTTAACATCTATAGCATATCGGATAAGGGGCATATTATCATGATTATAGTCTACACTCCAGAGAAAGTTATTACAAGCGTTATTCAGTTTACAAAATGTCAGTGCTTGTTTAACTTTGAGTTATCATGCTTTATAAAGTATCAAATTCTTAATACCTTTCCTGTCAATTTTTTTTTCAATGTAATAGCTCATTGTTTTTAATGTGCGTCCAAGTTTTAAGTCATATTTCATCATAAGGCAAGCATTTGAAGATAAAATAAGAAAATTCAAAGAACCATCTTCGAAGTTGTACGGATATCTTAAAACCTACAAAAAGGAAAAATTAAATTAAATTAAATATATATATATATAAATTAAATTAAATTGAATTAAATATATATATATAGGGGTGATAGCTATTATCGAACTAATTTATTCCTTTATCAGACTGGGAAGCTCCAGGTGTGATTGTCCATGCTTGGAGCTTCGACCTGGGACATTCACAGCTGGGGACAAGGTAAACCAAACTGTTTGATATAAATAGGGGAATCAGGAGAAATTTCTAGTAGAACACCATATGAGGCGGTATCAGGCGAAGACATGCGAATCGGGAACTAACAGGGCACAAATCAAGCAGCATTCCAATAAAACAAAAAAATAAAGATGTTTTGATAAAGGTGATAAAACAGAACTGATATCAATTAATTATTTCCTATTCTAGGTTTTATTTTCTAGCCTATTTTCACAAAATCTTTCTTTCTCCCTTGTTCTTTTCACAAGCGTCTAACCCCTCATGTCTCGGCTTTTGCCGCAACCTCAAGCGGCATTCATTTTGGAAATTTCTGTTGCTTCCTCTGTCTTTATTTTAACAGTTTGGTGATCCTCGCTTTTGTTAATTACTTATAGTGACAGAAGCATAAGATCTTTCTGTTCCTAGGCCTGATGGACTAAATTAATTGGTCTCAAACCAGTTGCCAGTCTAAGTGCTTATTGCGCATATAAGAAGTTGTTTTCTTATCAACAGATATATAGGTTTTTGATGATTGCTGAATTTATCAATGAAATAGGGTGAAAATTTTATGTCAGTTCTTTAGAGTATAAACGTCTCAAGTTGTTGGTACATATATTTGAGTTTGTGTGTTTGCAGAGTAATTTGTTGCTCTAAAGTTATTGCAAATCATAAGGGTAGTGTACTGCATCTTTATCATAACATCAGATCCTTTGGTTGGTTTGTTTTCAGTAGATCTCAATGATCAGGAACGAAAAGTTATCCCCAGTGATGCAATGGCTTGTCAATCTATGTTTCTTTGGCAAATTTTGGCTCTAAAGGAGAGACAAAACGTCTCTCCTTTAGAACCAAGATAGTTTTAAATTATTTTTCAGAAGTTTTTGATAAAAGACATTTCTGTAGAAGCACATAATGGAAGATTGAAAGACTTGAGTCGTTTTAAAATGTAAATGTTGGCTTATTAATTTTAAAGTGTATATATACGTCTAAAATATAAATCCATTTTAACATAAAGGGAAATCAAATATAATGAAATGCAGTAATTTCGTCCTTATGTGAGAATAAATCCAAAGCAACTAATGCTTGGCACATTAAATGAAGTAATCAAAATATATGCATAATCAAATACATATTATTACCATACTTTACAGCGGCAAAAGCCATTTTGCTCATAATAGTTGAGATTTCATTGTGGTTTCTTGTCCGACTTGCAATTTAACGGCGAATAAGATACGTGAAATGTTAATATTCAAACCGTGTTGGTTTCTACTAATCAATATAGGGTTATAATTTCCGGCTGAGATAACAACTTGATCCCCACTGATTAAGTAAATGTTTATCTATCCTGTTTCAATCACACTACCATATCACGCGATTTCACATGTTCTTGAGCCCTGTTTGCGCTTATAGGCTAGATGATGTAGATTTTACAAGGTTTCAAGTAACTGGGACTATGCACAATTCTGCCATAAATCTTCTGTTTATAGGTCAGCGATCACTGCTCTGAATAAGAGACTGGGTGTTATGAAATATATCCATTTAATCTAATATCCTGGTCGTATGGCTTAAAAATTATTTTAAATCTCAAAATATGATGGTAACAGATTATTACTTTAACCATTATAATAATTTTATCATCACTGATAAACACATTTGGGCGACCAACTTATATAAAATGCGAATAACGATCAATAACCCCAAAAATGCTTTTCGGTGTTAGAGAGTTTCGATTAAAGGCAACTGCCGATATAGCAGATCATATATTTGTTAGAACTTGAATAGACAAAACTATTAGTAAATGCTCGAGGCTGAATGGTAAAGTATTAGAAAGGTAAATCATTTAGAAGTGAAATATTTTCAATTTTAATATTATTTTATTAAATATGTCTTCTGTTTATAATACAGGGTGTTTAAAAAAGAATCAGCCGATTTGAAATGAGTGTATTATGAAAAATATTGAACATAGAAACTTAAAATTAGTTTTATAATACATAGCTAATCATAAAGTTTTTTTACAAACCAAATTAAAGGTAATCAATATGCCCACTTATGGATGCACGACATATGCCTATATGGTAGGCAAATTCGTTCCAAACTTTTGCGAGAATATCTGCATAAACTGTTTCCACGGCTGTTATGCGTACACAGACAACCCGTGTCTTGGAATTGTTTATACCATCGCCTAATGCTCTGAGAGGTAGGAACTTCAATCTACCAGTGTTTTGTCGACTAAAATCAAGCTGAACAGTTGTTACGGACTCACACTTCGCAAACCGTAGAACACGAAATGATTTCTGTTGTGCAGTCGCCATCTTTACAAACACTGAAGTGTCGGGCGAAGGAAGAGCGTGAGCACCATTTGTCGGCAGCTACGTGAATCTCCAGATTTCCCTCTTTCTGCCTATACATTATTTGATCCAAACGAATTAAAAGATGAATAGTTATGATTTTTTTAAGTCGGATGATTCTTTGACTTGTGTTGTGTAGTCGTCATCTTTACAAACACTGAAGTGTCGGGCGAAGGAAGAGCGTCAGCACTATTTGTCGGCAACTAGGGGAAACTCCATATTTCCCTCTTTCTGCCTATACATTATTCGATTAAATGGATCAAAAGATGAATAGTTATGATTTTTTTAAGTCGGATGATTCTTTGACTTGTGTTGTGTAGTCGTCATCTTTACAAACACTGAAGTGTCTGGCGAAGGAAGAGCGTCAGCACTACTTGTCGGCAACTACGTGAAACTTGAGATTTCCCTCTTTCTGCCTATACATTATTCGATCAAAACGGACTAAAATATGAATAGTTATGATTTTTTGAAATCGGATGATTCTTTTTGAAACACCCTGTATATTGAAGAAAAACCTTTCTCTTCACTTACACCTAAGATAAGCTATCAGATTTGTATGCTTGTAATCTGTTGAAGGATTTATTCGCAAAATTACAAATAAACATAGTTGCATTGATTTCTCTCAATCTCTTCAACAATTAGTTTATAGACTGGTGCCAAAAGATGAGCATAATACATAAACTAATGAATGTTAAGGTATGTTCTTCTATTAACTAAGAAGTTAACGTTTTTCATATTTTCCTTTGGGGCAAATTATCCTGACTCAATTCTTTGATCAAAGTGTACTTTTATTTTGGATGAGCACACACACCTAGATTCTAATTAGAAAGGGTAACGTAAGCACGGTCCAACTTATTTATACAAGAAAATGTTAATTTGAATGTTAATTTGAGTGTTAAGTTGAATTTTTCTCATGCAGTCTTTGAGACTCTTTAGGTTAAGGATTTAATTTATAATGCTGAGTAACGCCGTTGTTCTTCTGCGAAGCCGTTCAAGCTTGCGAAGTAAATCGAACCACTGGCTAGGAAGATTTAGGGCCACGTTAAGCAAGTAGTTAGTAAAAGTTAGAGCGTTGGCGAAAAATCTGAATTCTTTGCTGATCTTTTGAATTGTGTGAGCTTCAATTTTTTTTTTCAGCCACACTGATATGAAATAATTCTGTGCTTCGTTGTATGTTGTATAATCAAATCGAGCAACAATGAATTTTAGTGTTTCATTTAATTGTATTTATCCCTGTTTTACTCGGCCATGTGCAATTCCACTAGGTAGAGGGTACGGAATATTTTTTTAAATATTTTTTAGCAAACAAATGTCTAAGTGGCACTCAACTAGCTAGCTATGCTTAAATGGTTGAGAATATCAATCAATAAATAAAGATTGCTTTTATTGTTTCTATTGTTCATGGTCAAGGTCTTACTTCTAAGCAACATACCACACCTAACCACTCCATTATATACATTGTGACGTATAAGAAGTTGTGTTTCTCTGTTCACGCATGCCCTGGCGGATATTACGAATCATTGTCAGACAATACTCTGGACCACCGTACTTTATATGAAGCCATCCTCCTGTAGAGTTTTATGAATCTATGCATTAGTCAGAAGGATTTGGGTATTGAAGAAATAGACGTCGTATCATCTGCACCAATGGAATGGGTCCAGTTCCGTGAAAACAATCAAGCTCATTCACATTTTCGACAACAGAAATTTCAAGCTTTGAAAATCAAGTTTTCGTCTGAAAATATCGTTTGTTGTTTCAGAGCATGTCTTCGTTGGTAAGTGATATCCTCTATTCTCCGAATGGAGTTCGCATATGCTCGATTTTTTGCAAAAATGCCCCCAAAAACCTGGGCTAAAAAAAGCATGGAAACGAGGGAGAACTAGCGGATAAGAAACTTTTGATTCTGAGGAATTAGTTGTTGATGATGAGGATCCTGAGGAGCTCAGCCATATTTAGAAGAGTATATTGGTCCAAAGACAAGGATGTTTCATCTGAAAAATACTTTATACGAAAACACAATGCTGAAAATGGCTCAAAGGAGAGCTTCAAAAAATTATGAAAACTTTCTTCCCCAGTATTGTAAAATACCAAAAAAAATTGTGTAGCAAATAATGTGTCCTTTCCTTTTGTATATTCGCAGATATAAGTTTCTTTATCGAGTGTAATGAATGAACAAACTTTTCCAGATAACAAAATGCCACTTGAAAAAAGCTTCAAGCTACTGCCAGCAAATGGTGCTATATTTATCCCAGTCAAAAAGAAAACATGCTGTATTAAATAAGTGTGAATCATACGTGGTGAACATACCTTTTCTGTGGGCTGAGTATGCAATCAAATTGTTTGTATTTTCATTTTAATCTATTTTTTTATTTTGGAAAAGAAAAAATAAGCCTAATTTTCTTACAAAATGGTTTATTTCTTGAAAATTATAATTAGTTACTGTTCAATAGAAGTAGTTCACTTGGTTTTTCTGATACACCACAAAATGTATCATCTGGTACGTACTTGTAGTGCAAAAAGCAAGCATGGCTTATGTTTTATGTTTCCTGCACCACTAGTCTCCTACAGGAAAACGCACTTGTACATATGAAGAGTGGATTAGAGTGCAAATCGTTCTTATCTACTAAGAAGGACAAATGTATTGGAACTTTCTTAGACATACGTTCAAGAATGGTAAGAGCAATGAAAACGATTTTTTTTCCTATAAAAATTAGTTAATGAAATAAGATATCTTGTATATTAAACATATAAAGACTGTGATTTTTCCTTGGTAAACAGTTCTGCACTGAAATACTTTGATAGCTGAAGACATATAAACAAAACCAATATATGTATAGTAAGATAGAAATATAAATATTTTTGTCTACTTACACCTTTCGCTGAAGAACAAAAGTTTTGTAACGAATGGGCCTTCTTTATTCCTCTGAATTTCAAGTAGAGAGACTTTTAAACATATTTCCTTGGATTTTGCAGGTTTATTTGATTGAGATTCACAGGTGGGGAATGCCAAATATAAACTATAATAGCGTTAGAAGTAGTTTATCTTTGCAATAAACTGAAGACATGAATGAAATACTAATTGAAAAATTCTGTCTGTAAGTCATGTCATGATACTTAATATGACATAAATAGATGCTTTTGTAAAATTAAAATAAATGCGTAAAGAATGTATGTAAGAAATTGAATACAACTTAACGTTGCTGAAATTTCAGAGTTCATAGATTATAAGACTGACATTGCGACTTAAGTATATTATTCTAATACACTGATTAAGAATGAATTCTTTAATTTCCTTATTTAAATAATCAATATATAGTTATTGTATACCTTTGTAATTAATAATGTATGACAGTGGTGCACAAACTTTTTTTGACTGAGACTCATTTTCTTTAAGTTAAAAATCACTCGACCTCAATGAAAAAATTTTTGGTAGTAGCCTTTTTTTTGTTAAGAAAATGTTATAAAAATAAAAAAAAGAAATAAACAAATTTTGAGAAACTATTTTGAAAATCAATGAATTGTATATTTTAGGTATATATTTACTTTGCATAAAATAACAATAAAAATATTTCAGGTAGTCTCTTCTTACGGAACTACGACGGGTTATTAACGTAGGATTACTTATCGTAGCTTACCTCTTTTCTTACGCATTTTGGTACTTTTCTGTTTAACTGTTTACTGCTACTGGGTTTGGTGCGCTGCCAAAATTATAACTCGCGACGGACTCTGAATTTTTTCTTTCTGGAGGACCGATATTGAGGAACATAATCTTACTTTAAAAATGTCTGCCTTACCTTCTGCACTTTTTTGTTAAACCTCGTGACTAAATCTTCATCTCTAAATATTAGTATGCATTGATATTTAATTTAGGTAAAAATAAAAAAAAAATAAATTGAAAAAGAGCAGGTTTTCAAAATTATTAGCATATTTAAAGAATTTTTTTAATTAGATAATTCAATATGATATAAATTTACTTCAAACTATCCGCGACCCCTCTACTTATTTTTGCCACCTATAGGGGTCGCGACCCATAGTTTCCGCACCATCATCATAATATTTGTCACGACAGCCCAGGGTGGGTCAAGGCCTCCAGTTGGAGATTCCTCCAGGACAGCCCATTTCTAGACTTGGAGCCTGTTCACATAGGAGTCCGTTGCGTTGCGTTAAGGAAAAGATGACGTTGAGACGAAAATAAACCAATAATAGGCCTCCATACGATTAGCAATGAAATTTTTAACGCCTATGATTGGTTTATTTTCGTCTCAATGTCATCTTTCCCTTCACGCTACGCAACGTATTTTGTGAACAGGCCCTTTGTCTGCCAGTTCCTCAATCCAATAACTCTCAAATCTGATTCAACGGAGTCGAGCCATTTTGTTTGGCCTTCCTCTTTTCCGACTAGTAAAGGGCATTGCGAGAAAAATCTTCTTTACTGATTTTTTTTCATCCCCCAGTTTCCGCACCATTGCTGTATAATCTATATAAAAAACAGTACCGTAACTGACTGACTCACTGACTGACATACAACGCACAGACCAAACCGCTGGACCTAAAGGGCTGAAATTTTGCATGGCGATTCTTCTTATAGTGTAGGGGTGCAGTAAGAAAAATTTTTGAAAAATTCTTATATTTTTTTTAAATTAAGGTATGTGACTACCCTAAAATCCTGGTTTTAGCGAAAATTTTCGATTTTTTTTTTTTTTACTGGTTCATTTTATAGGCCACACATTTAGGATTCTAAAAATGCTTTATTTTTGTTTTTACGATAATTAGAAGCAAAGTTATAGTATAAATAACAAACCGGAAATGAAATTTCGAATACCGGAAGTTGCATTTAAAGGGCCGTAAAAAATGTAAACAATCAGTTTGAACAACTATTTTCTTACTCCAAAACAATATAAATATCCAAAAATTTTTTTAAGTATAGATTCAAGTTTCCTTTATTTATTTTCTGTTGTTTTATTTGCATCTGGCAACTATTTCTTTACTAAATTTCAGTTATAGAGTGGCAACGTTAATTACCGTTTGCACGTTATTTACACTCTCTTTGCGATCTTATTATAGTTATATACGAGCTATTTCTTCATATTTTTCTTCTTGTTTCTTGGATTTTATGATATTTTGAAGTTTTTTTAGATTAAAAATCGTTTAAAAATGCCAAAAGCAAGGTCTAAGAAGGCTAAAAAACGTACCTTTTACGGAAATAGGTACACGAAAATGAACACTACTGCTACGCCTGAAATCATCAATGTTTCTACTGCAAGTTCATCAAAATTGAACAATTATGAAATTTTTGATGTGCAAGGAACTATCTTTCCAGAGTTAAAAGGAAATCGAATAATGGATATTCAAACATTGGTAAATATATTTTCCATTCTCTGCTGCCCAAACTGTTTTGCAACAGGATTGACACTGACTGAGGACTCTAAATCAGGACTGTGTTCAAACTTTACTTTAGTTTGTGATTGCGGATTCAGGACTGGATTTTCGTCAACCCCCAAAGAAAGTAAAAGTAGCACTTTAAATACTTTGTTGGTATTTGGACTGAGACTTATAGGTAGAGGATTTACAGCTGGCAAGAAGTTGTTGGGTACCTTAAATTTGCCATATATTTGCAATAGAACATTCAGAACTCATGAACTCAAACTGTTGCAAGCAGTACAGTTTGTTTCTGAAGAAAATATGAAGGCAGCTGCAAAAGAGGTAAAAAATTTAAAAAACAATATAACTTGTGGTGTGTCACTTGATGGCACATGGCAGCGGAGAGGATATATGTCACTAAATGCCTGTGTGTCAGCTATTTCCATTGATACTGGGAAACTTTTGGATATAGAAATAATGACTCAGTACTGCAAAATGTGTGAAATGAACTCTAAAAGTGACCATTTATGTTCAAATTACAAAGGCTCATCAGGAAACATGGAAGCTGTTGGAGCATTTAGGATTTTTGAAAGGTCTATGATGAAACGAGAACTGCAGTACACTGAATATTATGGAGATGGTGATTCTAAGGCCTTTATGCAAGTGAAAGACATGTATGGGGAGAACACGGTGACAAAGCTAGAATGTATAGGACATATACAAAAAAGAGTAGGCTCACGGCTCAGAAAATTTAAAAAAAAATACTAAAGGACTAGGTGGAAAAGGCAAATTAACTGATAAATTTATCGATAAATTACAAAATTACTACGGGATTGCGATTCGTAGCAACATTGGAAATTTGGAAAACATGCAATCTTCTGTAATAGCTGCTTTTTTTCACTGTTGCTCTAGAAATGAAAAGCCCATGCATGGACAGTGTCCAGTAGGGCCAGACAGCTGGTGTAAATATAAGCGAGCTTTATATGATGGTAAACAGTGTTTGGAAAAATCACCGGGTCTTCCAAATTCAGTTATAAAAACGATAAAACCAACCTACTTTGAACTTTGTGATAAGAATTTGCTCAAAAAATGTTTACACGGAATGACACAAAACAATAATGAGAGTTTTAACAATCTCTTGTGGACTATTTTGCCAAAAGAAACATTTGTCCAACAGAAAACATTGTTGTTAGGTGCACATATTGCAGTTTTATTATTTAATTCTGGCCATAGAGGACTGTTACCTGTTTTCAAACATTTAGAAATCTCAATTGATCCATTGATGCTTGAAAACTACGTAGAAATTGACAAAGAACGGATTCAGAAATCGAGCCGTCAATCACTACCTAGTACAAAATTGACCAGAAAAAGGCAAAAAGCTAAAAAAAAGTCAAAATTAGTTAAAAATGAAGCTAAAGAGGGTGTGACTTACAAATATGGCGAGTTTTAAGAATCTAGGAATTGTAGAATGGTAGGAATTGTAGAAAATTTTTTATGTTTGATTAAAATCTTTAAATGCGTTTTTTGAGAAACTGTGCTTTTCATTATTTTGGTGTGCGATAAATTTCATTTCTCAAAATTTTTTTAAGCTATTGAAATGAAATTTTGGCAAAATGTTTTAATAGTTCCTAGCTATGTTATAAACTGAAAATCTAACATTTCTTTGTTTATTTACTTATTTTAATGACTTTTTTTTTAAAAAAATAAGCATTTTTTTTCTTTAAATTGAGTTTTTGTGCTAAGTTTGGAATATTTCAATAAATTTTAGAAGTGCTGCAAATATTTTATCTAATGACACAGGTAAATATGTTATCTACAAATTGTATAAAGATTATTGAAGTATTTTCATTAGAATTTGTTATATGAGATGTAGCGTAAATGTAAATTTTCACTAATATTTACATTAAAATTACCTATATTTTGAAAATTTGTAAATATTTCATTGCAATTGCATTTAATTTAATAGTTTTGTACCCTATTTTAATAAAAAACATTTCGAAATCTCAATTGATCCATTGATGCTTGAAAACTACATAGAAATTGACGAAGAACGGATTCAGAAATCGAGACGTCAATCACTACCTGCTACAAAATTGACCAGAAAAGAGCAAAAAGCTAAAAGAAAGTAAAAATTAGTTAAAAATGAAGCTAAAGAGGGTGTGACTTACAAATATGGTGAGTTTTAAGAATCTAGGATTGGTAGAAAATTTTTTATGTTTGATTAAAATCTTTAAATGCGTTTTCTGAGAAACTGTGTTTTTCATTATTTTGGTGTGCGATAAATTTCATTTCTCAAAATTTTTTAAAGCTATTGAAATGAAATTTTGGCAAAATGTTTTAATAGTTCCTAGCTATGTTATAAGCCAAAAATCTAGCATTTCATTATTTATTTATTTATTTTAATGACATTTAAAAAAAAAATAAGAATTTTTTTTTCTTTAAATTGAGTTTTTGTGCAAAATTTGGAATATTTCAATAAATTTTAGAAGTGCTGCAAATCTTTTAGCTAATGACACAGGTAAGTATGTTATCTACATATTGCATAAAGATTATTGATATATTTTCATTAGAATTTGTTATATGAGATGTAGCGTAAATATAAATTTTCACTAAAATTTACCTTAAAATTGCCTATATTTTGAAAATTTATAAATATTTCATTGAAATTGCATTTAATTTCATAGTTTTGTACCCTATTTTAATTAAAAACATATATGTTTCATGAAAATTTTATGAATTTGAAAAAAAGTGCTCCGAAGGTAGTCACATACCTTAAATTTTTAAGCTGTTTTAGTAAATTTTTTAAAGTTTTCATTTAAAATAATAATTTGAGGGTTATAAAATTTATATCACGAGAAAGATAATAAAAATTCCTTTAAAATGAGATCTTTTACAAATCTTTACCTCCATTTTCTGATTTTTGGTGAATTTTTAAAGATAAATTTTTAGAATTTAATTTATTAAATGCTGATCACATGATTTCTATTTCTGGTACTTTAAATAAATTTATCGTCACGTGCATAACAACTAAATAGACAAAAAAAATATTTTTCTTTTCTTGCTAATGCGGCAGAGGATTGGACATTATCCAACAAATATTAAAATACTGTAAAATATGTGTTCCTCAAACTGTACTATATTAACTGTACTATATTCTTTAGTATGTCCTATTAGATTTAATTTGAATATTTTCTTCTACATTATTTTTTCTATAAAAATAACCATTACGATTTTTTATAAATATATTTTTTCGTTTTTTTTACATCAATTGCATACATTGATCGTTGTATTTATTTTAAATATATTTATACATATTTTTGGCATTAATTGCACACATTGACCGTTGTATTTAATTTGAATGTAGTCCGTAGAAAAGTACGGGTTTTCCCCTAGTACCAGCATAAAGCAGTTAGTACTGTGTCAGTGCTACATAATTTTTGATGTATCCTGCTATTAGTGTAAGAATAAAGGAAAAACAAGAGAATTTCCCCTTCCCTTTTTCATAGGACATTTAGATGCGTTTCATAATTTCCCAGTTGATATACTTTATATGTTAATCTACCTCATGAAACTAAATTAAACAGCGTTAAGTTTATGCATACTTCAGAAAAATTCTCATTGATGACATCAAAATTTTTCATTAAAATGCATAAAACTTTTGATTCTTTCACTCTGTTTATAAAGATAAAAAAGAAGTCCAGACTTAATGGCCTGCATTGTATTCTTTTATTCTCTTCGGGGCCCTTTTTTTTCAACTTTTCATTATGCACGGACTGTATGATAAAAATGAAATTATAATGCATCTTTAACATTTAATTTTCACTCTGGTACTTAAGTGATACCAATAGAAAACTATTTCATGAAATTCATTATTTCTGGAAATAGAATAAAGACATTTTATAGCTAAAGTAACAAACGGAGGTTACAATTCAGGCCATTTGTTCTGTGCTTGCGGAATTTTATTTACAACATATAAAAGGAATTTTTTTCTAATTTCCCTACAAGATTAAACTAACTCTTAAACTATTTAATAGGAGACCATAAAATATAAGCCTTTTCGGCTTTTTTAAAAACATATTTCCTTTTTCATGTAATGTTGTAAGCGCTTTAGTAAAGAATTACTGAAAACGTTTAAGGCGTTGGTATTTTTTATGAGAAGCACTAAGACTAGAGAAAATTTTGGTATACAAATTTATTTACATAAACTAGACTACATTTCCCCTTTGTCTTGTGTTGTAATATATATATATATATATATATATATATATATATATATATATATATATATATATATATGTATATATATATAATAGTTCCGTAACTGACTGACTCACTGACTGACATACAACGCACAGTCCAAACCGCTGGACCTAAAGAGCAGAAATTTTGCATGGCGATTCTTCTTATAGTGTAGGGGTGCACTAAGAAAGATATTTTAAAAATTTTCTTGGATTTTTTAAAATTAAATTTTTAAACTGTTTTAATACTTTTTTTTAAAATTTGCATTTAAAATAATAATTTGAGGGTAATAAAATTTATATCATGAGAAAGATCATATAAATTCCTTTAAAATGAGACCTTTTTCGAATCTTTACCTCCATTTTTTGTTTTTCGGTGAATTTTTTAAGATTAATTTTTAGAATTTAATTTATTAAATGCTGATCACGTGATTTCTTTTTCTGGTACTTTAAATAAATTTATCGTCAGGTGCATAACAACTGAATAGACAAAAAAATACTTTTTTTTCTTACTAATGCGGCAGACGATTGGACATTATCCAAAATACAATAAAAGATATTATGTTCTTCAAACTGTACTATATTAACTGTACTATATTCTTTAGTATGTCCTATTACATTTATTTGAATAGTTGTTTCTACATTATTTTGTCTATAAAAATATCCCTTACGATTTTTTATAAATATATATATTTTTTTGTTTTTTTACATGAATTGTATACATTGACCGTTGTATTTAATTTGACTCCGTAGCGAAGTGCGGGTTTTCAGCCAGTATATATATATATATATATATATATATATATATATATATATATATATATATATATATATATATATATATATATATATATATATATATATATATATATTTATATATATATATACAGTCGCGTCTCGTGTATAGGCACTGCGGAACTGCAGCACCCCCTATTTTCACTCAATAATATCGATAACTTTCAGTAGGTATAATGAGTCTTTTTTTCATTAATTCTTTAATTATACCGTATATAATCCTTACATTATGTAATCCGTACATTACATCATCCGTACATTATATAATACTTAAGCTAAATGTCGGTAGCCATCCCCTCGTTCTCGAAAAACGACAAAAATCCTTGTATGGAACTATGCTCTTCACAGTTCCAGTAATATCGTGTTTGGCTGTTGTGGGCATGCGTACGTCTCCGAGGTACTCTCGCTGGCTAAAGAAGCGTCGGCACTGCGTGCCGACACTGCTGTCCGAGCGTGTGGAAGTGTTTATTTTTGACTCGGCTTGTGTTATGCTTAAAAGCCGTGTACCATAATCTTGAATGTGATAAACTGTAGGTGACAATCAGCTATTCTATTTAATTCATTGTTTTTTTTGTTGCTTTATTGTATAGAAATTTTTAATAATTAACCATGATCTCCTCTAATCCCCAGGAAATAAATACTGTGACACTAAATGAAATTCAACAGTTTAAGCTTTCACAGTTGTCTTTCCATGAGAAAGTTACAGTTAAGATAGGACGCCGTTCAACACCTGATATTCGAATATCTCAGTCAGGAATAAGCAACTGCAAGAAGTATATTCGCAGCTTTAATTCTGAATGGTACCAACGGAAAAGTTGGCTCTGAGACTGTGAAGTGAAAAATGCATTGCTTTGCTTCCCGTGTTTGTTGTTTAGCGGTGATACAACGTGGACAAAAGACGGGTTTAGAAATGAAAAAAAAATTGAAAATGACAGAAAAACTGAAAATCATGAGAAGTCAAAGAAGCATATTGAAAATATGGTTTCAATATCACTTTTAGGAAACGAAAACATTAAGTGAGGAATACAGAATTTCATTCAATGAGCATAACATGAAGGTTAAGATGAACCGTGAAATTTTATTCAAAATAATACTGTATTTTATTTTGTGGAAACTTTAAAACTCCGTAGTCCTCATAGCTGAATGCAAAACAGATTTTTAGAACACACTCAAATCGTCATTATTATACGGTACATGTTTAATGAAGAAACATTTGAGCGTTTTTGGGGATTCTTTATTCCAAAAAATCAAACTGCAGATGGCATATCGAAACGAATTCTAGAACAGTTGGGCATATGGATATAATCCTTCAAGGAAATAGACAGAAGATAATAGCTCAGGCATTCGATGGTGCAAATGTCATGAAAGGCAAAAAAGAAAGAGTTCAAGCAAAAATAAAAGTAGTTTATAGCAATGCACATTTTATTCACTTTTATGCATATCAACTTAATTAAATAATGAGAAATTTTACACAATACAAATTTTACACGTTTTCCACAATAATACAAGAATGGCTAAAATTTTTCTCAAGCAGCACCCCCACTAATTTTAGCAACGAGATGCCACTATATATATATATATATATATATATATATATATATATATATATATATATAAATAAAACAGTTCCGTAACTGACTCATTCATTCACTGACTGACTGACTGACATACAACGCACTGACCAAACCGCTGGACCTAAAGGGCTGAAAATTTGCATGGTGATTCTTCTAATAGTGTAGGGGTGCACTAAGAAAGATTTTTCAAAAATTCTTCTTAGATTTTTTTAAATTAAATTTTTAATCTGTTTTTTAAACTTTTTTTACGTTTGCATTTAAAATAATACATTGAGGGTTATAAAATTTATATCACGAGAAAGATCATAAAAATTCCTCCAAAATGAAATTTTTTTTGAATTTTTACCTCCATTTCCTGATTTTTGGTGAATTTTTAAAGATTAATTTTTAGAATTTAATTTATTAAATGCTGATCACGTGATTTCTTTTTCTGGTACTTTAAATAAATTTATCGTCACGTGAAAAAAAAAATAGACAAAAACATATTTTTTCTTGCTAATGCGGCAGACGATTGGACTTTATTTTGTCTATTAAAATATCCCTTACGATTTTTTTATAAATATGTTCTTTTTACATCAATTGTATACATTGATCGTCGTATTTATTATAAATATATATATATTTATTTTTTTTTGGAATTAATTGCATACATTGACCGTTGTATTTAATTTCAATGTACTCCGTAGCGAAGCGCGGGTTTTCAGCTAGTATATATATAAAACAGGAGGACAAAAACCGGTAAAAAAACCGGAGGACACTTTAGGCGTGGTTCTCATTGGGAAAGTGCTCTACCGTGAAGTATCGATAATTGAAAAGTGAAGAGAGAAACAGTAGTTTTCGCTTAATTCACAGATTTGCTAAGTTTTGAGTGAATGAAGTGCACCTACTCACGCACTCTCTCAATCTGTCTGTTCGTTTATATATGTATATAACCAATGGTGCAACAGTCCATTGTGGACCAAGGCCGGTGGTGCCCATCTCCACTTTCTTGATCGTGGGCTGGGGTTGTTATACAGTATATAGGTCAAAGGCAGGTTCCCAAGCATGCTTGTTCCTCCTTTTATTGACCACCCAAGGCATGAAAACCTGAGTCGACCTTGCCCAGTCGCAATGTCGAACCCTGGACCTGTGGTGTGGCAGTTTTTAATCACTATGCCACCGGGAGTGTATATATATATATATATATATATATATGTGTGTGTGTGTGTGTGTGTGTGTGTGTGTGTGTGTTTGTTTGTTTGTTTGTGTGTTTGTGTGTGTATGTGTGTGTGTGTGTATTTGTTTGTGTGTTTGTGTGTGTATGTATGTGTGTGTGTGCGTATAATACCGAAGAATCTGACTACCCTAATTTATTCCATATACTCATCCTGGCCTACTAATTATCCTTGTAATTAATACATTTCTCAATAAGTTCTCACTTTGGAACGTACCGGGAAAGAATTTTCTTAAAACGTGGAATGTATTCATGCGTGTGTCTTTAGGTCTGTTCGTGTTCTAAATTATAGCGATACCCTCTAATTCTTTTACATTTGTTTGTTATTTGGTCTGCAGGGGGTAACAAATTCTTGTACAGGAGACAATAGCTTGTTGGAGGGTTGTTAAATAGAGGAAATGGTGAATGAGTTAAACATGAATAAAAAATACAAGATGGCACTGCTAATTCATTTTCGTAAAAATTGCTGGTTGAGTAAAACGCATTTTAAAATTAGAGTAAAGTGGTTTTCCCCCGGCATACCAAAACTTCATCGCTATTTTTGACGGATTAAACCCTTACATCGGCTCATCGGTCTAGGAGACCGCTGTTGCACCTGTTCTGAAGGGTGGGGTGGTGGCGATCGGACTGTTGAGAGTTTGTGAGTTCTTCAGTCGGATCCTGACCTTCAAGTACAACACATCGGAGATTTTTCGCCCGCTCGTATTTTGTCGGTAAATTTAATCTTTGTAAAACATAGTCGGTCTTTTGGACCGATGAGCCTTGAACTGATTTAAATTTTTGCCGGTCTGTATGACCGATAAGTCTTGAACCGTACTAATTATCTGCCAGTCAGCTTGCATTCTATTTCCAAGATCTTTGTTTTATTGTTGTAGCTAGCATGGCTCAAAGAATTCCTCCTGTTTCACAACGAACCAGACATTTTGTCTCTCTCGCACTATCACAGATTGAGGAATCGGATTCTGAAATTTTTGTTGAAAAATAAATTTTTGAACAATGAGAGGTGGCAGTAGTTTTGCATTAATTACTTATAACTGTGAAAAACTTATGAAAATAGGAAAATATCCTAATTTTATAACGTGGCGGTCTGTGAGACCGATGAGCTGAGGAACAGTATAAAGACAGATGAGCCGACGTAAGGGTTAAATTAGTTCTGCCTCAGATATGAATGCACGAGGTGTTACATTCTTTGAAAGCTACAAGGTGACACTGCTAACTCATCGTAAAAATGGCTGTAAAGTAGTTGTACCTCTTGACCCTTCTCATATATATATATATATATATATATATATATATATATATATATATATATATATATATATATATATATATATATATATATATATATATATATATACGGTGATACCCCGATTTTACGTTTTTCTTGGGACCAGCGGTAAAAAACGTAAGAAACAGGAAAACGTAAAGTCGAGGTTAAAAGAAATCGAAGCATATTATTCAAAAATTGACACTTATCGGTTGAACTATTGGAAAAATGTGTAATCTTTACTTGTTTTTCGCTTTTAGATACAATTTCAACTATAGCACGTTAAATGCTAACATTATTTTGCAAATTTGCTTCTTGGTTTACATATTGGGATATTTTAAAATTATCGGTATAGGCAATTTTCACGGACCAGCAGAAAATGACGTAGGAAGAGGTATAACGTACGAAACGGACAACGTAAACTCGGGGTTCAACTGTATATATATATATATATATATATATATATATATATATATATATATATTACTTTTTATCAATAATATTATTTTAGAGCACATTCATCTATCGGTCAATAAGCAAATGCATGCATTCTTTTACATTAAAAAGCTAGCGGACAAATTTTCTTTTAATATAATTTTAATTGTTTTATGTTTGTGAAAAAAAATCTCGCCTACAAATCATATCCATCTTGACTGTCTATGTATTCGTAGAATCCATGCTAAGGTACAGGGGAAACTCATAGAGTAACTAAACTTAAAATATTGCATGAACTTGAAACTCCTTGTTTAAAGTTCCTGAGATCGAGAAACTGTAAGGTTTAATTGTATTATTACCGAAAATATCTATGAACTATTTAAATTCAGAGAGAAAAGAAGTTTGCAAAAAAAAAGTTTTGCATGTTTATGATTTTATAAACTCAATTTATGATGCGAACAATTTAAAAGTTTTATCATATGATTTCACATTATAAATGTTTCGTAGCTTACAATAATAGGAAAATAATTTTAATCAATCCCTTTTCCATAACTTTAAACATAAGTCTTAAAATATTGTGTAGCATGTATTCTTGCTTATTTCTGCGTTATGCGTCTAGATAACTTTATTTACTTGAATCTCTGTGAAGATATGTAAAAGTTTCGTTGAGGAAAACTGCTTTAACGTCAAAGCATATTGCAATTGAAATTCGAGAACCTGTGAGCTGTGGATCATGTTTATCAGACATACAGAATACTAATTGCAATCTAGTCATATCTAGTTCCTCTGCTAATCAAGAGAGGGATGGAATGTCATACTGTAAACTACAATTCAAATCTATTCGATCAATCACTCTTCCCTTACTGTGAGATATTATTTAATTTCTGATAAGAAATGGAATATATACGTAAAAAATTAATATATATAAAAGTTTTGAATAATAGCTTCTAAGGGTTTGACCAATAATGTGCATGAAACGCGTTTTAATTCTGGGTGGCAAACTCATACCAGTGTTTTGGAAAACCAGTATATGCAAACTATCTTGCACCAATATTATGTTACACTAATATTCAGTTTTATATCATTTTAAAACTGAAATGTTTCATAAAATGTGTTAATTATTAGCTTTATTAAAATGAAACCGATGCTAATAACCAAGACTTTCTCATGAATTTACATAATTGTAATAATTTTATAATCTGGTTTTTTCTACATATATGCTAGTATTAACAAAACCTATTCGTGATTTGTTCGTAGAAAAAATTGAGATAACATATTTATTGGTCATATAAAAAAGGTCAATAAGAGAAATAAATAAATAAATCAAAGACAATAAATTTATTGGTCATATTTATTCGCGTGTACTCGGATTTGATCGTGCATGGCTGACAAATCCAGTGAATTTTCGAGATAGTTGGTTGGTTGGTTGACAGTGATACGATCCTATTTTGTTAAGTGCTCATTAGATCAGGATTTAGAGTTTAAAGCCGATTCCGAGAGACTACAAACACACATTCCAATAGTAGGACCACAGGATTTGTACTGAATGCCAATGCTGTACCACTCAGCCTTCGCCTGAGTCCCGAGGTGGAATTTTACCACGAGTTGTTTTCAGGAGATATTTAGGTTACAACAGAAACATTGTAGAATCAAGGCTCATTGGGATTTATTTATTCGCATATACGTAAGTTGTAATTCGAATTGCTGTAGTTAGATTTTTAATGTTTCCTGCTACGGACTAGTTTTAAAAGATTCATCTCCATTTTAATGCCAAATAAACAATTGTCAGTTGTTAACTACTGTTATTATTGTTCTTACTTATCAAACCTACTCCAAGTCAGTAAGAATTTGCAGTAAAATCAGTAGCGTATTTTTGACCACTTAAGATTTCATCTAGTCTTCATTAGAAGAGACTACCAGAAATTTTTTTCTTTCCTCAGTAGATGAGAGCAGTGCGATGTTTCGTAAAACCAACAAGTATTTAAAAAAATCCTTGTATACCTCAAAGCTGTTTAATAAAGCAATGAACTGCTACCATGTAGTTTTCCTAAAATATCACATTTTTCTAGGGTTTTTTTACGAAACTAATCACCAATACTCTTTAGTAGTTTTAACATTTATCGTGATGATACTCTGTTTTATTGGGCCGAATTCCCTCTGTTTTTAAATAGTTGTGTAACAGCGTAAGCATCAAAAAGAAAGAATATACACACACACACACATATAAATAAATAAATAAATATATATATATATATATATATATATATATATATATATGCGCATACACACACACACATATATATACTATATATATTAAGTGTGGGAAAGATATTCTTAAAAATTTGCATTAAGGATTTAAAGAATAAACTATTACTCATTTAACTGCTATATTCACTTTCTCTCTTATTCAGCCAACTTACCATAGCCGCCCATCATTTACATTCAGTTTGAAAGTAATTACTACAAAATCAGTAATGGTATTAAGGTGCATAAAGAGCTAACTATCGTGATTAATTCAAACTTAATCACTCCATCCAGTTACCCTGCTGATGTGTCTCATAGTTTCTGATAAACCTGCTCTCGCTGGATCTACTGCTTTGCATCACGCTATTTTCACCCAGTCTGTTAAAGTTAAATCGATATAATCTACGGATGGTAAATTTTAAGCTAATTTACCACGCGCATTACGAAAGGGAGTTTTAGGAGTGGATTAGAAGTATCTCAACATTCTATTTATGTAAAGACGTTAACATTAAAGAACGCTTTCATTTAGGACAAGCTAAAAACTAGTTATTTTATAAGATTTTGCAAATTTATTAAAATCGCATTTTGGTTTCATCACGAATATTTGGAGAAAATATCTTTGGCCCATAAAACTTGCCATATGTTGATGCGTTTAATTGAATGAATTATCTATTTCATAAAAAAATGAAATCGTAATTCTTATGCTCAAGCAAAATAAATTATAAATTTTAAACAATGTATAGAACTTACATCAGCAAGACCACTGTCTTTTAATTTTCTTATATATATATATATATATATATATATATATATATATATATATATATATATATATATAAATGTAGGCACGTCACGGGCGCGATTCAAATACTTATGTCATCGTAGCGGTATAAAACACTCGAGGAAAGAACAGGAATACACTGAAGAGCTGGAGTACTTTATTCCATGGAAATATACTTCAAGACATCAGAAAAGGTACACAGAAATAAATAGTTGAACGAAATGGCGCAACTTGACGCCATGATTTTTAACAATTACTGCAACGGACAACCCGGAGCTGTCGGGGTTTGAGTACCGAATAAGGTTACATCAAAATATAGTTGGAAGCAGTACGCGGAAAAGGGTCAGAAGACGAGAGAGCGCGAGCCAGAAGGCAAAAGTGCAAGGCAAAGAAGGAAGGGCTGAAAATCGATGCTCAACGTTTTTATACCATGGGGGCGCTAGGAGTTTATAGTAATTAGTATTTCAATTGGTGAGAATCGAATATCGGTCTTGACCATGTGAAAGTAGGACTCAATGCCGCAAGACATTCCAAACAGGTACGGCGTGGCGAGATAGAAGCGTGACGCTGGCTCATGTCAAAAAATAACTTTAAAGTTAGGCACGTGGCGGTTAAGGGAATATAATAGTTGGTTAGTTCGTTTATTCCTAGGTCCTCATTTGAAATAGGGCTTTGTTTTATTGAGGTTGTGAAGAAATTTAGAATATGGCTAACTTTTCAAATCAATTAATAGCGGATCCTCGATTGGAATGCTGAAAGGAAACAAATTTACTTTGTAATGTAAAGAGGAACCATCTAAGCTTATTTAATTTTTATTAGGGGAAACATATCATTGGATTTACCTAAATTGCAATGAATGTCATATTTACCTTATTAAATAGAAAAAAAAATTCTTATGACCTCCTGGATCTGTTTAGTCAAAAATAATTCGGAATGTTAAAAGTTTTCCCTTTTGAATACGAGGCCATGCAGCAGAACTCTATGTCCGTAAAAATACGAGATGGAGAGGTTAAATGTTTCAACGGAAATCCCCTTGGATCATGACTGGGTGCTTAGCATGCTAATTAATCTTCGGAACTAGTCTTCGGATTTGATTTTCACGCAGGCGTACGAATTTCGGAATCGGATTTCAGCTGTAAGCCTTGGTTAGTTTGTCTCTCGTACTTCGAAGGATAAACATACTGCTGCAAATCAACCATCCAAATCAAACACGTGAATATTCTTTGAAATTAAAGGATGGAATATCATATAAAGTGATTTTGAGACAGGAAAGTTGAAATACGGTTGAATAAAAAAAGACAGTTCGATGAGTAAGAGATATGACAAAGGAATTAAAGAATGGAAATTGAAATGATGTAGTTATGAATGTTTTGATAGATCGACAAAGAAAACTGTTCAACATACTAACAGCACACTTTTAAGAAAGATAAAGCAATTTATTTGCTTTATCTTTCTTTCTTAGAACAGTGTTTCGCAACCTTTTTCGAGTCGCGACCCCACTCAATGGTTTTTCTCGCATCCTTCCCTTCTTCATATTTTCATTAAAAGAGACTTTTAAAATAAATAAAAAATACTAAAAGGCAATTTCCATTATTTAATTCCAACTAGTTGTTTAACCCTTTAGCGGAAGCGCCAATTTTTGGAACACCAACAGGCGAGCGTGGCACAAAGTGCAATGTGTATTTCAACCTTAATTATTCCTTTTGTAATGAACTTTCTTTTTTCAAATTGAAAATAATAATTCCGCGTTCTATGAAAGATATAAAATGTTGATAATATTGAAATATATTTATAATTAAAGGCCAAAGAATGCGGATAAAATCTCCTTATTTCAAAACTGTCCGATTCATTGGATCTAAGGATAATTTTTCAATTGATTCTTATTATGTCCAAAAACCTAAAAAAACTACGAGAGAGTCCATCTTCGTGATATGCGGGATACCGTGTAATAGTTGCACATTTGATCGGATACATGAACTCCTGCTTTTACCGTATTGTAATCCAGTATAATCGCTGGTTTACCAAGGTTAAATCGCGACTAGAAATGAATGGAAAGGAATACAAGGGTCAGAAAAGCCGACCTGCATTAGATAGGGTATAGCTATAAATAGAAACTGTTTAGAACATTCAAACCTTGCAAAAACAAGCCATTCAAACTTACAAAATGCTGCACTTTGTACACGGGTGCGCCCGCTGAAGGGTTAATTTGATAAAAATGAAATTTGTAAGAAATGGAGGACATTGTGAATCATTCATCCTAAAGTCACCTATGCGTAAAGGCAAGAAAAGAACAGAACTTCAAGAAAAATAATGCAACTACCGTATGAATTCAAGATTATACACTCATGGACAAAAAAATTAGCGCACCAAGAAATAATTGCGGGATCGTAACGAAACTTGCAATGAAGGTACATGTCGGGGAGATATGCAAATTATTAGAAATGCAGCGTGATTGCGCATTACGTATAGAGGGTAGAGGGCGTTGAACATCGTACTCAGTGGAGTATAAAACAGGTAACCAAAGCTTGTTTGAGTGTGCTGAATCAGTTACAAAGAAAGAGCTGAGATAGACATGCCATTACGACGTGTTCGAAGACAATATAAGCAGTTGTCGCAGTTTGAGAGGGGGAGAATCGTCGGGATGATGGAAGCTGGGTGGTCAGCTAGGCGAGTAGCTCGTCAATTAGGCCGCTCTGATTGTGTTGTGAGGAGGTGTTGGGACCAGTGGACCCAAGAGATGTCATGTACACGAAGACCAGGCTCAGGACGCCCTCGACAGACCAGTCGTCGAGAAGACCGCCACATCGTAAGAAATGCACGCGTACAGCCAACTGCTTCATCGGCCGCCATCCAGGCACAGGTAGCACCTTCACTAGGGGCCTCTGTGTCTTCTCGAACCATACGAAGGCGCCTGGCTGAAGGACAGTTGGTATCGCGGCGCCCATTACGTGTGCTGCCCTTGACGCCCACCCATCGACGCCTCCGTTTGGAGTTTTGCCGCGCACGAGGAAACTGGACTGCAGCGGAATGGAACCAGGTCGTCTTTAGCGACGAATCCAGATTCAATCTCGGCAGTGATGACAATCCTGTTCGTATGTGGAGAGCCCGTGGTGAACGCTTCAATCCTGCCTTTGCTGTACAGCGACACATCGCTCCCACAGCTGGTGTGATGATATGGGGTGCCATTGCCTACAACACACGGTCACCCCTAGTGTTGTTCCGTGGCGCCATGACAGCCCAGCGGTATGTTCATGAAATCCTGCAACCACATGTGTTGCCACTCATGCAACGGCTCCCAGGAGCCATTTTTCAACAAGACAATGCTCGGCCTCATACGGCAAGGGTGTCACAAGACTGTCTCCGCACTGTTACTACCCTTCCTTGGCCTGCCCGATCCCCAGATTTGTCTCCAATCGAGCATATCTGGGATCATTTGGGACGACGAGTTGGGCATCCCACGAGTTTGAACGAACTAGAGGCAAGGTTACAGCAAATATGGAACGAAATGTCTCAAGACATCATACAGAACTTGTATGACTCAATCGTATCGCATCGTGCATTCGCGCTAGAGGGGGTCCAACCGAGTATTAACTCCTCCGTTCTTTTGCCTTTTTCTCTGAAATAAATTATCCTTTTTCTTTGATTTTCTCATCATTTACTTATATCAAAGTAGTCATTACGTATGTAAAATTTCGTTTCATTTTGACGACTCCTTCTTGGTGCGCTAATTTTTTTGTCCATGAGTGTATAACAAGAAAAGTAGAAAAACACTTATCTAATTAAAATTCCCTCATTTCGTTAAGTTAATCTACAATAGAAATTACAATCCACAGAGTGAGGAGAGACAAGCTGATTCTAGGAATTTGTACAAGGTACATTAAAATAACAATGAATTTCATTTACCACCAAATAAAAGCAGTGGATTTCTAACGACCTGTGTTTACGCTTTGAATGAAACTTTTTCCTTTAAAACACAACACTGCTCTACACTTAAATGGTAAATATATAATGACTACTTTTTGGATGAATTTCGCTGAAAAGTTATTCTAATTGAATGAAACCGTGGCGACCCCGAGAAAACACTTCGCGACTCCCTTGGGGGTCGCGATACACCGGTCAGGAACCCCTGGTCTAGACTAAACAACTACCCACTTTCAACGCGTGTGAATAAAATCCCCTCATGAGGCTGACTGAGCATTTCTTTCATGTTTTCTCTTGCATTATTTGTTTCGTTTACAGATGATAAAAAATAGAATTTTAACTCTTCAGCGGTCGCGTCTTGTATAGAGTGCAACATTTTCGCACTTTTGAATGGTTTGTTTTTACATGTATGTGTTGAATGTTTGAAGTAGTTTGTTTTTATAGCTACGCCCTTTCTAATACAGGTATGATTTCCTCAGGCCCGTTGCACACACGGTGTTTTTATCCGTCGCGAAAAAAGTTCGTCGGACGTCGTTCCAACTGTAGATCACAGAAGTCAGTTGGAGCTTGCAAACTGGGCGGAAAAAAAAACGATCGGTAAATTTTTCGTCGGCGGTAGCTTGTGCAGCTGTCTAGTGCCACTATGCGCCGGCGGATGTTTTGACCACTGTTGGTACGGATTTTTTCCGCCACGGATAAAAACGCCGTGTGTGCAACGGGCCTCACCCTTCTATTCCTTCCTCTTCATTGTTAGTCGTGATTTAACCGTGATAGACCACCGATTATACTGGATTACAATACGACAAAAGCAGGAGTTGATGTATTCTATCAAATGTGCAGCTATTACACTCTTAATAATTCTAAAATTTGGCGGTACACTAACAATAAGATAAATTTAAAAGAATTCAGATGTAATAATATATTTTGTAAAAATAGCGTAAGAAATAATTTTCATTGATGTATAAAATTTTTATTTAACTACAAATTACATTTAATGTGAAATTTGAGCTTGTTGTTTTTTGATAATTTCATTTATATTTGGGGGTAAAAATGATAAAGCTATTCTCATTTCGCAATCCAGATTTAAAAATCCTGTAAAAGGGCCCCGGGTTGCCCAAATTGGTCGGCAGATCTGCACTGTCCGTCCGGTGTCCAGGCCTATACTTCATATACCGAACAGGGGAAATCAACGTTAGGCTGAGTTTTCCGGACTTGCTATGCAGCGCCTGTCTCCAGTTTCACATTGTCGTATGGACTGTACGTCCTGGTCGACGTAACCTTTGAGATTAAATGTCCTATAATAGTCCCCTGAACTGTAATAGTCCAGAGTTACCAGTTACCAATCAAGAACTGTAACAGTCATGCTCATTGGTTCAGCCAGTCGCTTATGTACGGGTATTCGCAGTGGCGGTACACTTCACGAATCTCGCGGCAGACTTAAGTACCGCGGCACAGTGGTTGAGAATCACTGCTATAGACTGATATTTCTTATTTCCAGCAGTCGTCTTCAAACACAAATTTTTAACTCGTTAATTTAACATTAAAATATTAATATGCTCTCTAAGTAGTAACATGCGTTTAAAATAAGCGTCAGACTTGAACATAGGTAAAATTTCTAATCGTTTCTCAAAAATGTATTTCAGTCCTCCGTTCATTACGCCCACACACCGTGCGCCTTATAGAGCTTAATAAATTACTGCCAGTGGAATGTTAAAATTTCCGACAAAGACAACAACTTGATGTGCTTTGATTAAGCTAATGTTTATTGGTTTAGCTCATCTCACGACATTTTCGTTTACGGAGCATATTCAAATATTTAGACATCATGTTTCCCCTTGTAGGTTAATGTCAAGCAAATTGGTGTACGGGTTTATTGTGCGTAAGCGGTTTATCCAAGTGGATTAAGCCTAGCAGTAAAGTTTGACTCCATTATATGTGCTGCATTGAATATTTAATGAAGTTTATTATGAAAGATATTTTATGCATATACGGTAAATAGTTTCACAATTTGTGATCACATGCATACAATGTAATATTTGTCCATGCACTGCATGATGATTCCGCTTAGAACCAAGGTATACATTTCTTATATATATATATACATTAGCTGTACAAAATATTTATAAAAAATCGTAACAGATATTTTAATAGACAAAATAATGTAGAAGAAAATATTGAAATTAAATCTAATAGAACATACAAAAGAATATAGTACAGTTAATATAGCACAGTTTGAGGAACATTTCTTTTACTATATTTTAATATTTTTACCTGAAGTTTACCTGAAAACTGAGATTAAAATCAAAAGGGCAAAATTACAGAAAAGGAAATACAGTATAAATAAAAACTAAACACAACTTAAATCAGAACTATAAATGAAATACCCTGAAATAAAACTGAGATTAAAATAAAGAGTGCAAAATTACAGAAAATGAAATGAAAAGCATGTTTTGAAATTATAGAAATACAGAAACAAAATAAATGACTGAAAAAGTTTGCCTTAAAACTGAGATTAAAATGAAAAGGGCAAAACTAAAGAAAAGGATACACAGTATAGCCAAAGAGGACAAAACTGCAAACGTGGCCACTAACTGGCGTTTTATGACGGTACTGCTGTTTTCCACACCACGCTAGGCGTACAGCAAAGGCGCCTTATCCTCCTTTCGCAATATTTGCAAGGCGAGGATTCCCCAGTAGGGATATGTTTCCTTAATTATTTAAAAGCAATCAATTTTTATAATAGCAATCATTTTTTAAATAAAAAAAAATTAGTCCCTGCAAAAAAACATTAACATTATCTCCATTAATTTGAACAGAAAAAAATATTCAGACAGTGAGAAAAAAATTAATTATATAAATATAAATTAAACATTATTATACATTAAAGGCCTAAATACACTAACAAAAGTTGAAAGCTTTTATATATCAACATTTAAACCATTTATGAGTTGAAAAAATGTAAAAAGCAATCAATTTTTATAATATCTGAATCAATTTTCATGTCAACAAAAAATTAGTACCTGTGAAAAAACATTAACATTATCTCCTTTAATTTGAACAGAAAAAAATATTCAGACAGTGAGAAAAAAATTTAATTATACAAATAGAAATTAAACATTATTATACACTACAGGCCTAAATACACTAACAAAAGTTGAAAGCTTTTATATATCTACGTTTAAACCATTTATGAGTTGAAAATAATGTAAAAAGCAATCAATTTATATCTGAATCATTTTTCATGTCAACAAAAAATTACTCCCTGCAAAAAAACATTAACATTATCTCCATTAATTTGAATTTATAATAAACCACTAAAAGTCGAAAAGGAAAAATGTCAAATTGTCTTTAGGAAAGTAAGGAATTTTGAAAAGTAAAGCTGAAAAGTAAAAATGTCACTTTGTGGAATATTTGTTAAAAAAATGAATTTAAAAACTCAACACAGTATAAATAAGATTGAAATTGTCGAATGCTTGTTAACTAAAATAAATTTAAAAACTCAACACAGTATAAATAAGATTGAAATTGTCGAATTCTTATTAACCAAAATCAATTAAAAAAGTAAACACAGTATAAATAACATTTAAAAAAAACCATGTGAAATGTTATACACATCTCAGAATTTTAGTAGATTCAGCCTTTCATCATTCTTCTACTACTAAATGCTAAAAAGTTAAAATGTCAAATTGTCTAATGTTTGTTAACAAAAATCAATTTAAAAACTAAACACAGTATAAATAACATAGAATTAATAACAGTATAAATATCATAAAATAAATAAACGGCATTGCTCCTCTTATTTGTGTCTTTCAAAAGGCTGATATAAATTAAATCAACGCTTCTTGATCTGTGGCTTGTCCATTCATGTTGTTGGCTTGAATGCTATATTAAAGTATGTATAGCGTTTATAAAATTCACTTGAGTCTTCTTTCACTTTTCTTTCTTGAAATATCAGTTTAGAGAGCCTCGGGATATACTATTTTTTTTGTTCTTCCATTTGGAGCTAGGATGTAGAGATTTTCGGCTTTTCCAATTCTAGAACAACCCACATAAAGTTGACCATGGGAGAAACAGGGTTTGAGAATATCGAGTTCAACTACTTTTAGCGATTGCCCTTGTGCCTTGTTAATGATCATGGCTAAACTTAAACGGACAGGGAACTGAAGTCTTTTAAATTGAAATGGTATATCGGAAGGGATGATTGGTATCCTGGGAATAAATACGACTTCCTGTCATAGAGTGTCCTGTCATAATGGTGGCTTCAATCACATTCGGCATCAGATTCTTTACAGCAAGTTTTGTTCCATTGCAGAGTGAAGGTGGATGCAGATTTCTAAGCAGCATAATTGGTGCACCAATCTTCAGCTCTAATATGTGAGAGGGTACTCCAGATGGCTCCAACGTATTTAAAAATTCTGTGGTGTAGTGTACCGCTTCTTCTGTATCACAGGTGGTGTCAATCGATTTGTAAACTTGAGCTTTACCTGGCAATTCTTGTAAAAGCTGCTTATTGATGACGTTGACATCTTCGTTTCTTGGGGCAAGGATTGCTCTTTCGCACAGCCATGTGTGATCAGTGAAGTGCTGGGCCACATTTGGAAACACCGCCTCTTTCAGCTGTTGTTGAGTTGTCACAATCATTCCAATCGTTCCCATGGCTATACATCCTGTATTATCAGCAGTAATGGCTCCATTTCCAAGTTGTAGAAGATTATCTGAAAATTGCTGGGCTGGGGGATCACTATTGACAAGAACTCGCATGTTTGTTGAAAGACCAAATCTTTCGATGTCATTCCACACGTAAGACGATTTTAAGCAGGCCTGCCTTTCATCCGCCCTGGTTCCACGTGGAATAACCGGAAGTGCCTGTTGAAAGTCGCCAGCCGACACGATAGTTACGCCTCCCTTTCTGTAATTGTTACCTCTGATGTCCTTCAATGTGACATCGAGTGCTTCGAATGCGGCTTTGTGGGACATGGTGCATTTATCCCAGACAATTAACTTGCAATGCTTCAGACCCTTGCCTTTCCTGAATTTTTTTAAATGTTACGCTTAGGAGTCTCTGTGTTTGCCAGATTTAAGGGTAACTTGAAAGCTGAGTGAGCTGTCCTCCCTCTTGTCAATAGTGTTGCAGCAATGCCAGAAGAAACAACAGCCAGGGCAATCTCGTTTCTGTGTCGCAGTTTAGTCAAAAGAAGATTGATTAGAAAAATCTTCCCTGTACCACCCGGAGCATCCAAAAAGAATATGCCACCGTGACCATTGAAAACTGCTGTTGTGATCTTATCAAATGCTTTCTTTTGATCTGGGACCATTTTCGGCTCATTTTCCTCTATGCATGTTGCGAGTACATTCGTATCACAATTTCGCTCCATACGTTCTTCACTCGGCAGGACTGAATCAAGGTTTCGATTGGGTTGTGGAAGTCCAACGCTTTTTAGGTCCGATCCACCCATCAATATAATCTTGTCCACAATGTCGATAAGCGCTCTGTTAAAGATGTCGTCACTGTAGTCCAGATCCATATTCTGCTGCTGCATGCGTGCTTGGTGCAGCATGTCTTCGGATAGGTTCTCCTTATGATTCATCCATAACTGTTCGGGAGATGACATGGAGCATGTATGTAGCATTACAGCAAAGAGATTCCGTAAAACCTTTGGTGATAGAGATGCAGCCGCTTCTTCGAGTGCATTGTTCCAGTGGTCATCGTTCTCCAAAAGGCCTCTGAGCTGGCAGGCCTTTTTGTAAGTTTCACAGAGTCGTCCCTGAAATGTTTTCAAATCTTCAAATGATTTTGGGCTTGGAACTTCATGCAGCAGGAGGCGCAGGTGAAAACACTCTGAATTGATGATCTTAGATAACTCTGAATTGATGATAATCACTCTGAAATGAAAATCCTTTATCACCTGATCATGAATACAACTCAGTAGCTTATATTTTAATGAAATTTAGTGAAAAAATGACTCTGCAGAAGCTTATTTCTTCAGATTTGAATTCCTAGTCAGGAAACAGTATCCAAAAAAATGTTGTTTCTTCATCTGTGTTTGTTCATTGATGTAAAACAAGGAATTCTGAAAAGGGAACGGGCAAACATTTTAAATGATAAAAACTTGGAGTTTCTTCTTCACTGAACATATGTTTATTTAGATTTAATTTGCCAATGTTATATAAACATACGATAAAAAATCCCGAATCTATAAAAGCTGTTTAATTTCATTTACAAATGTTATTGTACCTGCTAGCTAGTAAAATTTGTAATGAATATATTTCTACCTTTCATTTTATTGCCAATTTAATGGAAATTTTCTCCATTAAATTCTGAAAGATTTAAATCTAATACAATCTCTATTCTTTAGTTGTGATTTCTCAAAGATTTTTCGATGGTATTTTTTAGTAACCAAAAAGCCTTTCTGCATATTTGACTAAAATGTCCTTGATTTGCAAGTATCCCAACTTTTTTTTTTTTTAACATACTGCCACTCTCTATTTGTGGTTTGGTGACTACCCTTCGTCAATCACATGTAAATGCTTTTTAGAATGTCCACATTTGGATTTCTTTATCGTCCAGCCTACATATCCAGCTATGCAGGATCTTGTTATACATCGGAGGAGTTCATAACAAGGGAAAAACCTAGGGAAAGTGCTGCTAGGTACGGTGGAGGTCATTGTATTTGAAATTTTGGCTTCTCTGAAGAGATGTATACCCGAAAAATTTTAACTTAACTCAATGCTAAGATAAATTTAGTTCTTTTTTTCGTTTGGTTCGAAATTTATTTAACGTTAGACCAGAAAAAAAATTTATGCTGTAGAAGCAGAAATTTTTTTTCCTGAAATATATGTACTCAAAATTCTGAGATCAAGTTTATTAAATATATTTGTTTACTTGCAAAAAATACCGCTTTTTTAGTAAGTTTGAATCTCCACAATTTGAAGCGATGTCATAAATATATAATATTAAAAGTGTTATTCCACTTAATACGCTTCTGTCTATGCATGACTTGGAATTCAATGAGACAGACCCAGACATATATGTATTATTTGTTGGAATATTATTTTCTCTTATCGCCTTGTAAAATGAAGTTTAGCAAACTAATGTTACTAAACAAAGCTAAATTAACTTCATTTTGCTTTCAATTATATTTGGTACCATTGTTTTATTTTGCCCCTCACGTCTTAAAATATAAAGGGAATGAAATTGTTTCTGCTTCTGGGAGTTATTTCTTGTCTTTGGACAAGATCAGTCGGTTTCTTTTTTTCAATAAGTGCAATTGATAAGTGATTGTTAGAAAATAAATTTTTATTTATGAAATCGATGAACTTCAGACAGGGCAAGTGCAACCATAAAATTATTTTTTGCAAATAGTATGAAAGGTGATTTAAAAATATTTAATTAATATGTTTAGGTTATAAAATAATAGACGTTATACTTTAAATATAATGACTCGGGGTACTAGGTGGTTAGTGTATCGAGAATCAGTGCAGAGGGTGCTCCGTCCGAGTCACGATAATTATTTAATACTTAAATTTTTAATGGGGGGGTTAATTTTCACTGCTTGCAGTACATAGAGTACTTCCTCTCAAAAATTTCTAAGTATATGAGACGATGGCCGCTGCTGAATTTCACGTACAAGATGAAAAAATGCTAAACAAAGTAGTAATTTCTCGATAAAACCAATGTTAATAATGAAAAAAATACTTTTTTTACTACAATAATTATATTAGACTGCACTGGTTATAGAGACAACAATAAGGCTGCAATCGTCACGGCCTTTCATGAACAATTTTATGTTTTGTCTAATGCAAAAATGGAGGAAAACTGCGTTTTGAAAAAGGAGCGCAGCTAGTTATTGGATCTTTTTCGAGTTTTATTAAAATTGATGTTGCTCATCTTTAAAACACAGATAGTAAATTTACACATAACAGAAAAGAGTTAAAAGAGACTAAAATATTGAGAAAGAGGATAGAAACTGAGATCAAACTTAATCTTTAAAAATAAACTCCTTGGTAACTTCATATCTTGAAAATCTTGGATTTTTCATACCGACGGATTTTAGAAATCAAAACAGCTTGAGCCAAGAAAGATTATTTTTTAGAAATTAATCTTATATACAGAAACAGAATGTGGGAACCTTTAGACAGAAAACTTTTACAGAAACAGAATGTGTGTTCCTTTTACACCGACTTTAAGAGTCGTTTTCTTATTTCTGGAGTGCAAGTGTTGTGGGAATGACTTTTTCTTTAATTTCCTTTCCTGTCACCTCTTTCGATATCTACAAATGTACCTCACTATATATTCTTCTAATGATTAATAATTGTCTTTTGAAGTACTTATAAATGCAGATCTTAATGTCTGGTGAGTGCACAGTATTCAATAATGTACCAAAAAAATTTCAAAAATGAGAGTAGTATAAAGCTTTCAGTAATTTAACAGCATGTGCTCACCACGGAGCTAAAAAATGATTTAAATTCACTCTGGTTAAATAAGTAATTTTTATATTATCAGTGTCTATGAAACCGCTCTAATTTATGTGAAAAAATAAAAGCTCCGTACTCACTGAATTGGGCAATTACTCTTTGGCTTCATTATTGTCAAGATTAGCCATTAATTTTCTTTTAAAGACATTAATATATAAGATTAATATGTTTATGCAATATTTACTAGCCTTGTTTGGCATACATTTTAGTAATATCTTTGATAGTTGATGTAATATAAGGCACTTATCATTATGTCTTTCACGCTTTCTATTCTCATTTAGAAAAATATTCCAGCAAGTTTTTGCCTCTAATACAAACAACAAAATGTAAAAATGTAACCTTTTTTTAGCTGTTTGAGAAGTTTTAATTATTTCCTTTAACTATACATGCATTTAAATACGACGGGAAAGAAACTGTTCTTGCTGCAGGAAATTCGTGAAATTTTTTTATATATAATGACAAAAATAAGTTATTTTAAAAACTTTAATTTACATTTTTTATTCTACATTGTAATATAAATTTAAAGTGTATCATCTAAGTTTACATTCCATGTTTTTTTTTGTTTTTTTATGTGGGTTTTATTTGCCGTTAGTTAAAACATGTAAAAGAACGGTGTTTTTCTTTCAACTGTGAAGTAATACAAAATGAATTTTTTAAGAGTTATTTTTTTGTGATTGAACAATAACAGAATGCGATTTACTGAATATTGTCTGCCACAAAGTTATAATTATTTCTCCTTTAACCTTTAGTTTTAGGTTTACTCCTTTAAGCTAGAGGCTTTATATATATATATATATACAGTCGAACCTCCATATATCGAACTTCCCTATATCGAAATTTTCTATATATCGAACTCTTGGCAAATCTCCATGTTCATTACATAGAAAAACTGTTTCTATATATCGAAAAAGTCTCTATATATCGAAATTTTTTTCGACATATTGGGAGATTTTATTCCACTTTAGAATAAAATTTCCCAATTTTCGGCGTCTGAAACAATACTTCGTGGATTCAATTCATGGAAAACATCCCTGATGAAGTTTTTAATGGACTGAATAAATGCGAGCATTTCTTTGATGAACTTCCTGCAAAACTGGCTTTTCAGCAAGATATACGTAGTTTTTTTAAAAGAATGTAACTGTGATCACTGTAACCACTAACTCGATTATTGTTTTTTTAAGGTATATAGTACTCAATAAATCTTTCACATTAATTCAATTTTAGTGATTAACTTTCATGTAATGTGATTCGCATATAAATTGGAAATGGAGTTTCGTATATGAAAATTAGCTTTAATTTTAATGTTTTAGGAGAATTATGATAAAACTAACATCAATTCTATTTATCGAAATTTCAATATATCGAATTTTTTTCCGGTATTTTGCTACTTCGATATATGGAGGTTCGACTGTATATATATATATATATATATATATATATATATATATATATATATATATATATATATATATATATATATATATATATATATATATATATATATATATATATATATATATATATATTCACTCTTGTGCCCGTATTCTTGGGATATATGCTATCCCAACCCGTAAGGAAAAGGTTAATTAAATATCGTAACAACCGTGTTCTCTACAACAAATGCAAGGGGAAGCATTCTTGTTTCGCTTTTACCCGAGATAGCGATATGACAACTTGTAAGAGACGCTTAACATAATGTTTCTGTTAGAATGTTACTAACACTTCCCTTATTTTAACAGTCATTAAGTATGAAGCTATTTTGTATAAGCGGATCCTTTAGCAAATGCATTAGCATAGAATTACTTGGGACTTACCTTCAAACCAGATTACTATCGATTATTCCCTGGCGAAATTAATTTCTGTAACTATTTCCTCCATTTTATAATTTAACAACGCTGGGAAAAACATCGCGCATCAGGGTTTAATTTACACCGGCCCTTCTTAATAAAAGGGTAGATGAAGTTTCTAACAGCGATAATAATTTCATTTCCCTTGATTAAACTCGAGTTTATTGCTTCTATCTCCCGAATATGAGCTTATCTCATAACTTTGAATATTCTCTTGGTCCATGTTTATGCCTGCAGCATTATGTAAGGCACATGACTCTGAGATTTACTCCGCTTCAAGAGCGTATCACTGTAGATTAAGTAGCGCACAAAGCCATCGCATTAACACGCTTGTCAGAGCAGTTATTTCGTCTTAAAAGACATCATTCTTGGTAAACAAGAAAGTGCACTTATTTTAGCAAAAGTTAGTTCCTTTTAAGACGGTGTTGTGTATGCGTTGCTGGCGTGTTCACTTTATGTTTGTTTAAAAGCATCCTCTCTGAAACTTAAACTCTGTCTGAGAGCGTATTCTAAATAGCATGTGGTAAATTAATTAAATTTTAGAAAAATACAATCATATTTACTAAATATTTCATGATTGTGAAGAAATAGTGTGTTGTGCGGTTATACAACATTAAGGTAACAATCATGTACCATAAAATTAAAAATAAATTCCTCCAATTTTAAAGTAAATTTATATTTAAGATATCGTTAAATAAACGTTGCCGCTTAGCTTCTGTAACATTGCTTTCAATGGGCATTTATTGCCTAAATTATCAAAAACTGTTTTAAATTATGGGTAATAATCCCCCTCATTACAGGAATAATGTATTCGAAATTTAAATTTAGGTATTTGAGAAATTAAGACTTGAAATATTGGCGGCATATTTTTACGAAGAATTGTACTCATTTAGTAAGCTCAATTACTTTTAATTTATTTTAACCTTTATTATATAAATAAATAATATATATATATATATATATATATATATATATAATACCAACATTCTGACACTTAATTGTTCTTTATATGGAAAGTAATCTCTAGAAGTATGTAAACTTTACGATATGAAGCAGAACATATTCTAAATCATATCGTGTTTATTGTATTACATCAATATAATGCAGTTGTAATTCATGCATACATATACACACACACACACACATATATATATATATATATATATATATATATATATATATATATATATATATATATATATATATGTATGTGTGTATGTGCATTCCCTTTATATACACTCATGTCCATAAATTAAGGATAATGCCAGCTCCGGCAAATAAAGGTTCAGAAACAAAACAAACGTGACTTATCATAAAGCCCATTTATTGAACAAAAGGTAAAGAACAAAAAAGATGGTGTATGTATGATACCATTCATAAAAACTACGATTTTTGCTCCCTGGAGCAATTGTAAAAAATATCTTTACAAATACTTAATATTACATGGTTGGTATGATGGTTAATATATGATACATTGTATGTCTTATGCAATGCATGTCTTCCATGCGATGAAATACAGTCCGTAAACGCTTAGGCATGCTGAGTATCAAATTATCGAGCTGATCTTGGGAAATATTACTCTACTCAGCAAGCAATGCTCTCCCAAGTTCTGGTACACATGTAGGAGGCGGTTGATGTGCTGCAACCCGTCGGCCAAGCATGTCCCACTCATGCTCCATCTGAAGTCAGGTGAGAATACTGGCCATTCCATACGGGTGATATCCTGAGATTGAAGGCATTCGTTTACGATGTTTGCTTGGTGAGGGCGAGTGTTGTCATCCTTAAACACAAATTCTGCACCCATGGCACCCCTAAACAAACGTACATGTTGTTCCAGAATGATGTCTCGATAAATGTGGCCGTTCATGGTCCCGATTTGAACATGCAGATCTGTTCTGGAGCCCAGTATAATTCCACCCCAAGCGAGAAATCCTGCACCACCGTAACGGTGTCGTTCAATGATGTTGTCTTGGTGGTAACGCGTACCTGGCGTTCTCCATATGAAAGTCCGACGTGACTGCAAGCTAAACCTGGACTCGTCGGAAAACATCACACAAACCCATTGTGACGATGTCCATATTGCCTGTTCTCTACTCCAGGCTAATCGCTGCCGACAGTGAGTTACAGTGAGCGGAACACATCTGACAGGCATGCGAGCATATAGGCCAATATTTCCCAAACGTCTGTACATGATTTTCCTTGAAACTGTGGTACCCGTGGCTGCAGACAGCTGATGAGACAGGTTTGATGCTGTGCTCCGTCTGCTTATTTTGACAGTTACTGCTAAATACCGGTCTTCATTCGGCGCTGTAACTCGGGGGCGACCTGTACTGTAACGTCTACTGACATTTCCATCATCTTGGAATCGTTGCCAAAGCCTAGAGATGACACTTCGGGCAATTCCAAGTTCCTCGGATACTTCCATCTGAGTACGCCCACATTCCAGGCGGCCGATAATTCTACCACTTAAAAAATCATCCACATGCGTCCTCTGTATCATAAGTATTCGGTTATGGCACTGAGTGGCTTCCAGAACGCTTGTGAACAATTTTACTTTTTTGCCACCATTCCTTATATACCCCTCTCTTACACTCTCGTCATTGTGACGTACTATCGGCGTCATCTGGTGACTTCCTGTAATTTGCATATTATTCTTGAAGATGTGTTGATAATTCTACAGGTTAAATTTTTAATCTAGAGTTCGATTTCCGTGTGATTCTGAATTATCCTTAATTTATGGATATGAGTGTATTTAGCAAAGTCGTACCGAATAAAGTATATTTTCTTGAAATGTACACTTACAATACAAGAACTCTAAATATTTTGTAAGTAATAGAAAGAAGTATTGAATTATTTACTTCGAGTATTTGATACTTTGTTGTTCAATTAGAATTTCATTTATTCAGTAATAGTAATCTGAGAACGTGCAGTTCTTAATCAGTAATTGCCAAATAACTATTACATTTAGATAAAAGTTAACGGAGTTCGGGTTACACCGGAAATATCCATTTTATATCATTTAAAGTGCTAGAGTATCTACACTGAGAGTAAGGTCAGACAAAAGAAGTTTACTTTACTGAAAATTGGTAGGCTTTTCACTCCCATTAAAACGACATGTAAAATAATTCTTGAAAATAATCATAGGAAGTGTAATAACTTACTACTCAATAATGTAAAAACGAACTGCTAACAGAATATGTCTTTTGAATATTGCTTTTGATAAAGCAATCACACATTTTTATAGCTTTTGCAGTGAGGTAGATAATTTAGTCTATTCTACATAACAGTAGGTATTTTCAGCTGAGAACTCAAAAATATTTTTGATTTTCCTAAAGTAATTTTATTGCAACATTTAAACATTTATTTAAATGGTCACAGTTTTCTTTGGCATGCTTTTAGAAATTATTTTGCCAAGTAACATTTAAATTCGAATGATTGTATCATATATGGTGATTATATAATCTGGCTCTCTGATTTTAACTTTCATATCATAGTGAACTTATGTCAGTCTTTGACTAACCATCGCCTAAATATTATATTTCAGCAGTTACTTACATGTATTGTAAATATTGTAATTCAAATATTTTATTGTTCTTATGTGTATATAGAATGTTATATATATATTTACACACACAGTATCTGATTAAAAGTATCAGGAAACCTGCGCAGTTTGGTTTTCGTGCACATAGGTCAGGTATTAATGTAGAGCGCACCCACCTTTTGCTGTAGAAACAGCGGTCTGTCTATCAGGAAAGCTGTCTACCAGGTTTTGGTACTTTGAAGCAGGAATATATTGTTATTTTTGCAGAAGAATAATGGTCAGTTCTATCTCCGATGTGGGGCAACCTAGCTCGGAGCTAACGATATTGATAACACAAGGGTTCTATCGGATTAAGAGCAGCGCAGTCTATTTCGACAACATCCATGTCTGTGCTGTGTGGACGAGATACCGATCATGCTGAAACAAGAATGGACTCTCACTATACTGTGGCCACAATCTGGGCAGCTCTGAATTCTCTCAGATATCAAGATTGGCCTCTCTGTTCATAGTTCCCTTCTCATAAACCAGGGAGATTCGGCCAAACCACGATAAACAGGCCCATGCCATAATGTCTCCCGCACCAAACTTGACTAAATGCATAATACAGTCCGGGGATAAAGTAGCGTTTATCCGGCATTCTTCGCATACAGACCCGGTCATCAGACTGTCAGATAGTGTACCTCGATTCGTCTCTCTAACCGACAAGTCATTATTGTTCAAGGCTCAAGTTACGTCGATCTTTATATCACTCTCAGAGACGCTGGCAAAAACTACTCTAATGTGCGGTTTATATACATCTTCTCGATCGTGAAAACCTAGTTCATGGTACTGACGTTAAATCCCGAAGCATTTTGGAATTCGTCAGTATAGTAATATTTTGTGTCCATGCCAAATGTTTCTGTATGACAACCCTCTTCAGCACTCTACGGCCCCTACCCTTCAGTCAACATGCGATCGGACCTGGGTTAAGCTGTAGCAGATCCTTACCACTTCACAATTACATCCTGTAGAGGGCAACTGGATACATCTAACACTCCGGAAATTTCGAGAACGGATTTTCCACAATGGATTCAGGCAAATACTTTATCCCTTACGAAATCTCTGAGCACGCGTTTTCCTCTCACTGTACGTTTTAAGGTTTGTAATGGTTTCCCCAAACTTGCATGTATCCTATTATATATGAGCCTGTGATTGCGCTGTTACGTCAGTGTTCGAATCCACTACTTTTGGGCGTGCCCGGATAATTTCGATAAGATAGTGTAAAATTATATATATATATATATATATATATATATATATATATATATATATAATATATATATATATATATATATATATATATATATATATATATATATATATATATATATATATATATAGAGAGAGAGAGAGAGAGAGAGAGAGAGAGAGAGATATGCCGAGCTTAATGCTCGTGCTTAAAATTCTCGTACTCCCTCTAAACTTGTTCCTACTAATATTTACTCTAAACTATGCAGTCAATTATCGTAGGCCTGTGGGATTAAATACAATTAGTTTACATATAAATCCTTTATTTAAAATACTATCAATTAGCTTGATTCAATCCGAGCCAATGTTCCGAACTCTCACCTCGTGACGCACGCTCCGCTCAAACCGAAATCCAATGACGCTCTACCAATTAACCCTTTGTTAAAACTTAGGCTCAAAACTTTCGCGCATGCTCTGTGATGTCTATGGAATGATCGGGAGGCTTCCATATTATGTAATAGTTTCACTCCTCACAAGCTCGTGCTTGCTCTAAATATAGATAGCTCGCCCGACCATTCAAGCGAATCGAGGTCATCTAATGAAAAGGGGAAATTCCCTCTTATTTCGCGTTCTATGCTGTATTAAACTAATGGCGTTCGCCACGAAATTAATCTATCCTGAAGCCCCCTTAAAAATTTTAATTTAGTTATTTTTTTTTAATTAATTCTTTACACACACACACACACACTCACACACACACACACACACATATATATATATATATATATATATATATATATATATATATATATATATATATATATATATATATATATATATATATATATATATATATATAGTTGGTGAGTTAAATAATTTAAGCAATAAGTATATCGTTCTCAACAGCAAAAACTAGTGATATTTTGCAAATAAAAAGAGATACAAAGGACAACTTTAGCACATTATTTGTGTTACATAACATTTTTCGCTATCAAACTTGTGAAAATTAAATAAGTTGTAAAGGAATTGTACGAAGAAAGTAAAATCACCTTACATGCTGTGGCAGCGAAGTGGTCAGGACGCTGGCTTCGCGGTACGATAATAGGAGGTTTGATTCATTGGCGGTAAGTACGGAAAAATATACTAAAAGAATCTTCTCCACAACCCTTAGTTGTTCAAGAAAATAACATCTTAACTACTTGTTATAACAGCTAGCAGGGGAGAATATAAGAACGAATGGTCTTCAGAAAAAGAAATTTCTTAGCGCGTCAAGTTTGCGAAGCTGTCAGAGTACCAGCTTCGACCTCTATCAGTCGTGGGTTCGATTTCAGCTCCTGGAAAGTGATTATTACAAAGACTAGTCATTGAGAAAATTTTGTTATATAATATAATATTATATTATATTATATATATATATATTTGACAGTTCGAAGTGCATATTTTATATTGTCAATTTCTTTAAAGAAGGATAGTTTATAAAGAGACATGTTTTGGGGGTCTTTTTCTCTCCATTAGACAGGAAGAAATATAAATTCAACTATGCAAGTATTTTTCTTATATTGTCATCAAGATCGTCTTTTTTATCCGTTTATATAATGATTGTGTTCTTATAACGATTAAGAATTTGTTTTAACAATCTCATCTAAAGTGCAATTGAAGACGACTGTAGTTAATGCTTTGAAGTTAACATTAACGCTACTTTATTTCAATTGAGTGTATCCATATGAGTACATGTATATAAGTATTTGGCGACATGGAAAACCCAATAATTGAAGATTCTTTTGTTAAAAGTACCAATATTTTAACCCTAATTTACAAATAAAAATTCATAGTACTTATTATGATCATCAAAAATTGTACGAACTACAAGTAAAAAGTATGCGCTGCTTCTAGGCATTAAAATTAAATCATTTCGTAGAAAATAATTTTTATATAAGCAATATAATGGATCTGAGCATTTTATTACTTATAAAGAGGCATCTCCAATTATATTTTCCATCTTATTAAGTCTATACATTGTAAAGTGAAACTAAAATGTTGATACTTTAGAAATGAATACTTTAAGAAGCATTTCAAACTAGCGTTGTTAATGAGTTGAAAGCTACATAAAATTATAAATCTTGGAAAACAACGTAATCTGAAAGCGATTATTCGTATTTCAAAAGTGAATCGTGTTATTAAGATAAAAGGGTATTTTATGAATATAAAAAAATAAAATTGCGCATTATGAATGAAACAATGATATTAAAAAAAATAATTTATATTTTACTAAGTATTTATATTTTACTAAGCTTTCGATTATTCCTATGATTTATCTCTGAAATTCTCTTAGAGGCTTCAAGGGAATATCCAATCCATTATGAGCTCTTTTCCATGTAAAAGATCTGAATATATTACTGAAAAGTGCTGCATATTCCTGTCAAACATTAGAGGCAGACATTTCTAAAAGTTTCTCCATTCAACCCAAAAATGGGTAACCGGTTGTAATATTTATTTTTTGGAAGATATTAAATTTTAGCTCCGCCGAAAGACTGTTTTATGCGTTTCCTCCCAAATATATGAGAGACGAGTCTAGACTTGTCTCAGATGTATTCCATAATGCGACGGGAATGGTTTCCCGCGAATGGTTTTCCAGGAATATCTCATATCATGAATTTAACCTATTTAATCCTTGCATTTAGAGAATTTCAGAATCTTAACAGCATTTAATAAATATTAGAATAATTCTATGATATCTCGTAAAGGGTGCTTTTACGGCGAATTTTAGCGGTAATAGTTTGTCAGATTAACGATTTATTAATAGTCTGGAGTATCCTAGCTATTAGAACGGGTCAAATCCTGACAAGGGTCACTGAATGTCTGGTATGAGCACCTAAGATCTGCATGCCGGAAATTCCATCCGTGTGGTCGTAGGGGAGGGAGGGTAGGAGCCCGCCAAATGTCTGCCCTGTGAATTCTCGGTGAAAAAGTGGTCTATTTCGGACTCCAAACTTGTGTTGTCATAAAACGGGATTCGCATACACGAATCCCTCGATTTACATGGTAGATGCGTTCCACGTCAAATCGTGTAATTCGAAACCGTGTAAAAGAAGACACAGCATTCATATTAAACAAGGGATAGGTGCAAGCCGTAGTTATGTTTATTATAACAATGTAAAAATGAAAACAGTTTATGCCGAAGAGAAGACAAAACAATTTAAGTAATATGCAACGATAAATTATTTATTTACATATGTGATTAAAAAATTAACGTCTAACCTCGTGTAGAACTGAACTAGGAATGACAATATGGAATCTACTTTAATAACGCCAATGCTAAACGCTACGCAATGCACTTAGATTACATAAAATTTAGAAACCATGTAAACCGAGTGCCGTGCAAATCGATGATGTACCTTCCCCGTAAGACTTCTATGGGCATGTTCTGGAATGTTCCGACCAATGGATATAAGCAACAATAACAGCAAAAACCCAATTGGGTCAATAAGAGGTATGTTTTATTTATACGATCATTTTTAAGAGTTAAAGGCGGGATAGTACAGTCCTTAAACTGCTTTATATATATATATATATATATATATATATATATATATATATATATATATATATATATATATACGTATATATATATTGAAGTCTGTAATGAAAATCCAACATCAATGTACTACAATCAGAGCTATCATACACAAGTTATATAATGAATATTTAAAAGTATCGCATCAAACAAGATGGGCTTAAGAGACATATATGACATATTTTGATTGATGGATTTATAATAATATTTTCTCTTAAGCCACTAATATAATGTAGGATTCTCTTTTGATCTATTGGTGTTATAAGTAGAGCAGGTATTTCCCGAGGGTGTGGTTAGGTTTGGTATAGAACACTACAGTCATTTTTTGCTACACGAGGGCTAATTAGACCGGGTCGAACGGCTACAAACATCCATGCCCAGACTAGGACTCGAACCTACGGACTGTAGCACCGAATGCCAGCTCCCTAGACATCCGGCCTTCGTCCGGCATATATTTGCCTAAAGAATTTCCTGGAGGAATTGATATCTTTTTAATGTATAATTTAGATTTTTACAGATTGAAATTGCTACTGGTGTTGAAGGAAGTAGAAAAGAAACACAATATTACTTTACACAACTTTCGATAAAATTTGAAGAATGCAGGCATCCAGAAATACAAACCATGATTGTGTGACCGTTTTAGTTGCTGGTGAAAAGATCTTCAGATTCGAGTGTTGTGGTATTCATATATCATTTAGTGGAAAAGCAGAAAACTAGTAATTTTAGTTGCTGATTGAAAATATCTTAAAATTCGAGTGTTGTGGTATGCATATACAATGTTGTTGACAACGAGAAAACTAGTTTTTTTAGTTGCTGGAGATAAGATCTTAAGATTCGCGTGTTGTGGTATGCATATACCATTTAGTTGTTCTAGGTATGTATAGAGCATATCATTTCATTGGACCATGTCAGACATTGCTCCGAAATGTTATTCTTTATTTGTGCGTGTGTTTGATTTGCTGCTTTTACTACATGTAGAATTTTCCATAGTCCAGAATAGGCATTTGAGGGAAGTATGGTTTCATCTGAAACCACGATTTTACCGTATTTTCCTCAACATGTTGAAACACATTATGATTTCGGATCGACATGAAATTTTCAGACTGAATTCCTGTATCATTTTCCTCTTGTGTATGAAGCTCTATCTAGAAGCGTATTGCGTTAATTTGCAAGCTAGGAGTCTTAAATAGACATTATACAATAATTAATTTTGAACTCGAAATATCTGAGAGAATGTTGCATTTCTGCTGTTCAGAAATAAACAAGTATTTCATCTTTTGGATTCAAAAGAAGGTAAAAGATAATAATTAGTTAAAATTTAGATCTATTGTTAATTTAAATCTACAATGTTTCATCAACATTTAGATTTGTCGGTAAGAATCATAGGGAATAATTAATCCCCATATACATTTATCCCTAAAATTTGGGAACCAGTTTAACGATTTAAACTGAAGAAACTCCTATAGTTCAAATGATTTCCTTTTAGCAATATATTCAACAAAAATTATGTATTGATATTGATACTTACTACATATTTCTTAGATATGTGATCACTTCTGTTTCAGGTACAATTACAGGAAACGTATTATTTGACTATTGTTTCATTTTAATGTTTTTTTCAAAAAAATATGTATCTTTATCAAATTAATATAAAAGCAAACTCATAGTATTGATACTTAGGACAGAAGTTTTAAAATTCTCTTTTACTTTTAAATTAGTCTACAATAAAGAGTTTTACTGTTTATTATACAGACCTCCAACTTCTAGTTAGGGTTATCTATATATATATATATACTAGCGGACCCGACAGACGTTGTCCTGTTCAAACGTTGTAATTCTAGCTGAAGTACCCGGCATTGCCCGGGATTTTAAGAATGTTTGTTAACCAAAATCAATTTAAAAATTAACACAGTATAAATAACATAGAAAAAATATATGTGAAATGTTATACACATTTCAGCCTTTCATCATTGTAGTACTAAAATCTGAAAAGTAAAAATGTCAAATTCTCTAATGTTTGTTAACCAAAAAATAATAAAATAAAAGCTGCAATAAAAAAGCCTTAAAAAATGCTGAAATAATAGGTCTAGCAAAACTTACACGACTCTGCATTCGAACCCGGGTCGATAGCATGGTACTTGCGCGACCTTCCGAATACGCCACGACGACACGGCATTCTACTGAGTAAAGTGAAACTTATTCGTCATTCGAAAGTTGTGGGCTGGTGATTATACATGTCAGAGAAGTTTTTAGTCAGAAATAAGTTAGCAGGATAGAAGATTAGTCTTTATCTCTTCAATAGACACAAATATATAGGCGAGGGGGATTGCGGTAGCGATTAAAAAAGATCTCGTGTCACTGAGTGTGGTTGATTCGAATTTTCCATCGCGTATCGAGAATATGAATATGCCCTTGGATCTGATGTATTTTAGAGTATAAAATCTGACTTGAAAGATTATTATTTTCATTTACTATTCTGGTTTAATATATGACTTGAAACTTTTTGATTTTATTTATTTTTATCTTTTCGCTCGCTGTTTGCTAACTAAACCTAACGTGGACGCCATTATCCAGAGGGGTGATTCCACAAACTGTAACAGTTTCCATTAACCGGACGCACCCCCTTATAAATTATTGGTTTTTTATTAATTAATTAAAAATATAAAAACATTTTCTATCGGATCAAATTGTGAATCTAAACCATTCTCGATTCAACTTAATCGCACACACAAAATTTCATAAAAATCAGTCCAGTCGTTTAGGAGGAGTTCAGTTACATACACACGGACAGAAGAAATATATATATAAGATAACAGTTCCGTAACTGAAGGACTGACTGACATACAACGCACAGACCAAACCGCTGGACCTAAAGGGCTAAATTTTACATGGTCATTCTTCTTATAGTGTAGGGGTGCACTAAGAAATATTTTTGAAAATTTCTTGTTAGATTTTTTAAAATTAAATTTTTAAGATGTTTTTGTAACTTTTTTAAAGTTTGGATTTAAATAATAACTTGAGTGTTATAAACTTTATATCACGAGAAAGATCATAAAAATTCCTTTAAAATGAAATCATTTTGGAATCTTTAGCTCCATTTTCTGATTTTTGGTGAATTTTTAAAGATTAATTTTAAGAACTTAATCTATTAAATGTTGATCACGTGATTTCTTTTTCTGGTACTTTAAATAAATTTATCATCACGTTCATAACGACGAAATAGAAAGAAATTTTTTTTTGTTTTCTTGCTAATGCGGCAGACAATTGGACATTATCCAAAAAATATTAAAATACTGTAAAAGATATGTTCCTCCAACTGCACTATATTCTTTAGTATGTGCTATAAGATTTAATTTGAATATTTTCTTCTACATTATTTTGTCTATAAAAATATCCCTTACGATTTTTTTATAAATATATTTTTTTACATCAATTGTAAACATTGATCATCGTATTTGTTATATATATATATATTGGCATTAATTGCATACATTGACCGTTGTATTTAATTTGAATATACTCCGTAGCAAAGTGCGGGTTTTCAGCTAGTTTCTTTATAAAGGAACAGTAAAAAGTTTATGAAATACACAATATATATATCAATATATATATATATACATATATATATATATATATATATATATATATATATATATATATATATATATATATATATATATATATATATATATATATACAGTGAAATCTCGATCTAATAAAAGACCGCATGGATCGTTCCTCGATCCATCGTTTTCCCGCAATATTCGTTTAGAATATCGCAGCTTTACATTAATTCATCGGATCGATCGTTTTTTCATAATAACTGAACCTGAAATATAAATAGCTGGATTGAGCTAGAATGACGCTCTAATTAAACAATGAGCAGAACATTTGAAATGCACGGTCTCATATTCTTGTTCTCTCTTGTTTCGCCTGGTTTTGCTTCGTTGTACCACTCCCATTATTTGTTCGTAGTTGGTGCTCCTTAATTCTTTAGCCCCTGGAGTACCCTATTTTCGGCAACTCATTCACCGACTATTCAACATTTCTGTTCTTATCAGCAATGGCTCACAGTCAGCTTTTTTGTTGGCCTTAGGATGGAGTCGCCCTGGTGTTTGGTCTAGTGTGTGAGAAGTTTCTGATTACTGCAGTTCTAAACTGGCCGATGAGTGTTTCACCCGGCAGCAGAACTTCCTGGTGGTCTTATGTCGAACCCCATCCAGTGCAATGGAATGGTTCCAGTTACAAACGATTCACGGCTGCCGCTTCTTTATAATCTCACACAATAACCGATACCGAAAAGAATGCAATTTTCAACACAAAAAAATATTGTATACTTGTGGAGAGAAAACCGCCAAAAAACAAACAACGATTAAGTACTTTTATTTGAATCAAAATTCCTGTGTATCTACGTGTATTTCTTTTTTTATTATTATTATCTTGGATTTCAGTATAACTTTGTAATTTTATCTTCAGTTGTACTACGGGTATGTATGTATTTATGTATGTGAGTAAATATATTTTAACGATATCAAACTTTAAGGTATGGTAATAATTTTGTATGTTTCCACATCTATCGTTTTCCCGCATCCATCTTTTAGTTCAGTCGGTCCCTTCGAAAACGATAGATCGAGATTACACTATATATATATATATATATATATATATATATATATATATATATATATATATATATATATATATTTATTTATTTATTTATTTATTTATTTATTTATTTATTTGAGAAAGTCATATTCACTTCCGTCCACTATTATTATAGCCTATAATCACAAGAAGCGCAACAAATTGAGCCTCACTTAATCAAACCCAGTTCTGTAATAAGCTAGCATTTATCACTCCCGGGCAGAGCTATCACGTTATCATATCGTACCATCACGCGATTCTATGTGATCACACAATTTCTGTTTGTCCCACTCTAGCTCTTCGCCCTCTGCACGAAAACGTCTCAGAATAGATAGAATGCCTCATGACCACAGTTCCAAGTTATTCACGCAGAGTTGTAAATCATTGTTGTCTTCATATGAAAAGTATAATAAATTTATCCTGAAATGTACGAGAAGGGAATTATTTAAAAGACTCTGACTTACGTCGTTGTGAAAGGAAGGGGGAAATGTGTAGGTCTCTTTAATAAGTATTTGTCGTCATCTCTTTCTACGAATGCGGATGTTGTGTTTTGAAACATACGGCATTGTTCTGTATATGGTATATGTTTTTAATTTAGGAATAAATTTAGATGTAAAATACAAATATTATGTCCACTAAAATTAAAATAAATGATTTCAAGGTAATAGTAATTCTAATAAAATGGTTATATATATATATATATATGAAATGACCCGAACGGTCATTTCTTGAAGAAACACAATCAAGGCCGAAATTAAATGCAATTCCAAATCACAAGGACAACTTAAGTTTTTTCCATGAAAACAGCAACATGTTACTCGCATCGAAGCCAACCCGCGTCTATCGTAACAGCGCCAAAATACAATTAGGTCAGAGAGGTTGCCATATTTGGCGGAGGAAGTTAGTGTGTGGAAAAGAAAGGCGTTTTCGCCAAAGAGTAGAAAAGTGGTTACCAGAACAGAGATAAAATTCAGAATGGGCGATTATAGGTTGTTAGTAATATTATCACACACACACACTATCGTAAGAGCCCCAAAATACAATTAGCTCAGAGAGGTTGCCAGATTTGGCGGAGGAAGTTAGTGTGTAGAAAGGAAAGGCGTTTTCGCCAAAGAGTAGAAAAAGGGGTTACCAGAACAGACATAAAATTTAGAATGGGCGATTATAGGTTGTTAGTAATATTATCACACACACACACACACACACACACACACACACACACACACACACACACATATATATATATATATATATATATATATATATATATACGCCTATGCATATGTGCCTGTCCTGCTTATACTTTAATACACTAGAGGTTTTAGGTGAAAATACAAGTCAAGTTTTTATGATTTTCTGTTGAAAATATTTTTAGTTAGACTACGTGCAATTTTACATATACACATTCTTTGAGCTTAATATTAGCTTCTGAACTTTAAATTTCTTCCTCAGGAAGGCCAAATAAAGATAACTGAAGAAGATATAAATTATCTTATATTTTCAGATATAATTTTTCATTTTTAGACAGAATTAAAATTTTTAAGCAATTATATTCACCTAAATATTATAAAACTGTGAAACCTTCCAACTGATTAAAAAAAATCTGAAGAAATCAGAACATTTACGAGGTATTCTTTTGAGTTTAACTGGATTACATACATTAACTGAAAAGAGCATCGCTATGGAAGATAGTGCAATTAAATATTGTTTCAGAGTAGGTAAATTACATTATCTACCTGATTACTGAAACCCAATATTTGTCGCTTTGTTCCGAAATACGGACACAAAACAAAATACTTCCATGTTAATCTCTAAAACTTCAAGCTAATTATATTTTAAGTGTTTGTTTAAATACGTACGAAAACAATTGGGAATAAGTAAAAAAAAATGTGTCACGAAACAACACAGAAATGTTTATTTCAAATTATTAGTGTGCTAAAACATTTGGTCTAATTTTATTAATGATGTCTCGTGTCACTTGAATGTAAACATCTACTCTAGTTACCTACAAATTACATGTAATTCTCTGTGCTAAGTAAATGCTGATATCCTTTCGCCCCCGGTGTTTTAGAATATCCTGCAGACTAGGATTCCCGCTGTCGCTTTCAGCTTAATGTCAGGTAATTTTAGATTTCCTGTTTAGTTTACCATGCTATGCGTATTTATTATCATAGATTAACTAAGTGAACAGTTCATTATCTCATCATATCTTCTGCTGTATAGAACTGAGTTCTGGATATACACAATATCGATTTCCATCAGTTAATTAGCCATGTATAGCTGAAACTGGTAAACTAAACTACCATGTTTATATATATATATATATATAATGTTACAAATTTTCTAAATATTGCATTTTGTTTCGTTAAAATGGCTTCTATAGAAGAGTTCCTATAGCTATATATTTAACATGGGAGTCTTTAGCGAAATATCGCCAAATCTGGCGATATTCCGCCAACTTGCCAATAAATCCTTTATAGAAGCTTCTAGAAATATCTGTCTGTGAGATATTTTAGAAGAATATTTGTAATTCTTCTTAGTTTCTTTTATTTCTTTTTTTTTGTCTGTTTCTTCTGTTTGCTTAGTGTTTTATACTTACCTCTGTAAGTCCCGTGTGATACTTTGTGGTACACGGAAATTTTATGTGTATTTTTTTTAATAAAAAAAAAATCTAGCTGTGAGTGACCTATAGAGGGCGCTTTAAAAATCTATAAATATACCTGATATTGGCATTGGAACTCAATTTCCTAGTGAAAATTGAATGTGTTGTAACTTCGTTTTAATTGGTGTGTATTGTATTGAAAATCCTGGTATCTTGACGTGTTTTTAGAATTTTCTGCTGTATAGAAGACAGTTGTTACGTCTTCGATACAGTATTTTATGTTTGAATTTTACAGTTGTTATGTTAGAATGTTTTGTTTGAGTTTTACAGTTGCTATGTTTGAATTTGTGTATATGCCTGACGAGTTTACAAAAAAATAAATTATTTCCTGGGAACTTTCTGAAGAGATTCTTATTCAATGCTAACAAACTAAGGAAAACGAAACAATATAAATAGTTTTAGCCTTAGATCACGTTATCAAAATTAATCATAAGGGGCCTTTCAAAAATACAATTTCTATAGAGAAAGTTTACCACAAATCTAGGCTTCATTTTTCCGTAATACTCGTATAAATTAAGCAATTTATCGTAACATACTAAAAGACTCTGCAATGCCGAGGAATATTTGCCACTTTATTAAATGAAGGTATCCTTAAACTGTAGCGTGTCTATTTGGCATCAGTCAACCTCAAAATTTTCTGTAATAAATAGTGTGTGACTCTTTAGTGCAAAATTACTCGAGACCCTTGCCGAAATTCCTGTGCAAGCATTGTTTCTCTAAAGCTACGTCAGTCGGGGTTCCGTTAATCAACCTGAATCACGAGATCTCTTTGGTCACAAGTACTACCGTCTTTTCTATCATCAATGAGCATATCCATTCAGAATTTTCGGATGACTATCTAACAAAACCATCGCTTACATTTTTGGTTTATACACTGCCCTTGTTCTTTGACGAAGTGTGGCTTTTCAAAAGAAGAATAAATCTGCTAATATCTTTCTTGGTACTTTCAAATTCAATGCTCAAATTTTACCCTATGACAGCTTGACAAGTAGTAAAAAGTACGTCCTGTCCCTCATTATTGGCAAGAAGTTTTTCAATTTTTGGCGACAAGTTCGAGAGCTTTCTAAAGTCCTTAGTCGATCCACAAGAGTTATCCTGGGGTTGAAAATATACACATTTGAAGTTTTTTAAATGATATAGGTACAAGAATATTGATTATTATTTGAAATCAGTGAATAAACAATTATTACATTTCAATACGCAGCAATATTACCTCAGACGCGATACTTATTGTTATATAGTGAATCGTGGAGGAAAAAAAAAAGACTCTAAATAAATTGCTTCTGCTTTAATCTTTTTGAGTATTCAATAATTATAGGCGGTTTTGTGTCGATTTCTGAATACCTTCTGCTTGCTTTATACTTTTGATTAATTTGAAAGACTGCTATGTGGCTGCTGTAATAACTTCCAAAATCATAATTCCAAAATGATGTCCCTCCAATATAATTTAAAGTTATTTTTACTTATTAGTGTTTCTCCTGTGGTAAACAACCGATGTGAGGAACCAGCCAATGACCCAAGAGTAAGTTTTTAAAGTTAAAAGAGGAATGGGCTTTAAAATAACTTCCTAAGAAAGGTAATTGGATGTTTAAAAGATAATAAAGATTTTACACGACTTACTGTCTTTACTGGGAAAAAACGAGTGGAAAAAATGTTTCGAGATTTTTCTCAAATAACTTTTCTATATCAGAAGTTTGAAAATTAACATATTTCAGCCAAAAAATCCTTGTGAACCATTCAACATGGATTTAAGAAGACAACCTCTACTTGAAAGCAAATTTTTTGTTGAAAATGACGTTATTCGACTTTTATTAAATGCTTTCGATTTAGCATGATATAACATTCTTGGTGGAGTACTCAAAAGGTACGGCTATTTACTCTTAGTTGATCTGCGATGTTAGATTAGTATTTAATAGTATTTTCCCAAAGGATTTAAATTCTTGTGTTTAGGATGTGTCTATCATGATTCAATACTGTTTCGGAGGGAAGAGCCCATAACAGTTCATTTTGATTTCGTCATTCTATTAGTTATCATGTAATTTCTCAATTCATCATAAATTTTGAACCAATATTATAAAACAAAACTTGGTTTTCAAGGGTAGGTTTAGAATTCCGTGCTCCAGCAGTTGGGCGAGCTTTTTTTTTTCCTATTATCTTAACACTTCCGTACTCTCCATTACATTCTCCATACTTCTTTTCACTAACTCTTAAATATGTACAGATAGGTTTGAAAGGGTTGAAAGGTTTGAAATAATATGTTCAGATAAAGGTCCAAAGCTCACGCAGAAAAGGATCGCACTTGATCCTCATCTGAGAAGTGGAAGAAGGATTAATTCTGTTGTTACAATATGCCTACATAACAAAAACTGGATTCTTGTACCGCTTCATTGATCCATGTACATGAACCCACCCTTAGGGTTCTTTAATGCTTGCTTACTCCGGATTCAGAGTAAGATTCTCATTGGTGTATTTGAAAAAGGGATAAAAATTATCACTGCAAAGAAAAAATAATGTGTAATTGTTCCTTGAACTGCAATGATAATTTATTTGCAATGAGATCATAAATGTGTGATAGATCACAATATTAAGTCACCAATGCACACTGTCAAGAAGCACTGCTCTAAATCATATTTTATGAGAAGAAGTTACAAGCGGATATTTCTTCACATTTCTGGTTCGAAAGTGGGGGGGGGGGGAAATAGACTGAAGATTTTACACATTTCGTAAAATTATTTTCCATTTGGGAGATTTGTCTTAGTTCAGTTACTGCTAAAATCACAGAAATTTGAGCCAAGAATCAATCTACTGAGTGATTTCTTCCTCGTATTAATATTAATTAATATACATACACACACACACACACACACACATATATATATATATATATATATATATATATATATATATAAATATAAAAACAATTTTTTTACACCTGGACACACATACTCGTATATATAATGCAGTAAAAAATTAACTCTACCACTACACAAATCCATAATTAATATTTAAAATCCTAAGTTTACCGAAATATCATTTAATTAGGACGACGTTATAATAGAATTAAATAAATTAAAATTATTAATAAATCCTATTGTTATCATAAATTTAAGGAAACCTCGTTTACAGGAGACGTACTAACTTAATCATACAGTATCTTGATATATTTGGACTTTGAAGCATACTGAGCGTTCACAAATAATGTTATTTTAATATTTTGCCCTTACGACTAACGAACATTTTGAAATATGAATAGAATAAATGCAATAAAATTTCAACATTTACATAATGGCATATATTCATTCATAGGCTCTCATGAAATAGAGAGATATTTTTAAAAATCATATTTCGTTTTGAAAATCAATAAAAGTACCATATCTGGGGAATATTTAAAGGAAAATAACGTCGAGAATCTGACGAATTGAGGTTATAACATTTATTTTTTTCAAAATAACATTCAAGGTTATGAAAGGTTTTAAAAATACCAGCATGTTAGGTATATTTTTATACTTGTTTAAGATATAGTGCACTATAATGTTTTATCATTAGTCATAGTCATGAGCAATAGTCAAAATTATATAGGAACTACCTATTCCCATATTTTTGATTTTTAAGAGGCTATATAAACATAAATTTATGCTCTATTAATTAAAAGTATGCTTAATTTCTTTGCAAATGTCTTTCCCTAGATGAAAACCTTAAATACATTTATATAAAATGAAAGAAATATAAATATATTACGTAAAGGAATTGCGAACTTTTGTAACGAGGTCAATTGAAAATGTACGCTATCTGGTTTCTGTACTTGGCAACGACTTGATAAATCACATTCAAGTTTTACTTAGCGTAATTGAGATGCTTTCATGCTTCTGAGAGATTAATCAGCAGGTACGAACAACTTTAAGTCTCTGCGCATGGCCAAGCACCTACGCATGATGGAAAAAGGTGACTGATATTACTGCATCAGATTTTATTCATTTCAGTGCCATCGATAGTGAATGCTATATAAGCAAAGAATGTTTGATTGAAGAGTATGTTCATCATGGAGTAATTTACCTTGGAATTATTTGAATGCAAATTAAATTATACTTATATATACTTCGCTATATTGCAGTATACTTAGATTTTATTGGTATCTTAGAAGGGCGCTGTTTATCCGGCTTTCCAAGCGATATATATATATATATATATATATATATATATATATATATATATATATATATATATAACTGATTATTAGCTATACCTTTTCACATCGTATGCAATATCTAAACCTTGTAATGTATTTAAATGTGAGTTTAAGCGTAAAATATGTACGTCTGTTTAAAGGTAAGAGGGGAGAGAATTTGAAAATCAGTTTCTCTAACTTATTCTAGCTATGTTCTCGTATCTAGCTAATAGTTTAATGATTCATGCGTACTCAGTTTGTGGTTCATTCGTGCAGATAATCGTAACCACATCTCTGTGGGAAAAGGACTGTAACAAGGTATATATATATATATATATATATATATATATATATATATATATATATATATATATATATATATATATATATATATATTAAAAAGTACTGTAACAAGGAAATCAAAGCCACTTACAGTTTCACAGCTTCCTGCAAATTCTTTATAAGTGCAAGTATGTAGGAGCATAATTTATAAATGCTAGATATATCTTTAAGAATACACAATTAAATGGAAAATGAAATACAATAATTTAAATTTAAATACTTTTAAGAACAAACGGGAATGTCTATGTTGTTAATATCTAGTTTGTCTGCGATCAAAAATCCAGAAGTTGATTTGCAGGGTTATAGTCGAATGCCTAGGACGCTGCCATTGGTATCAGGGTCTGTGGGTTCGAGTCACACTGTCGGCATGAACGTTTGTAGCTGTTCGAAATCGCAAAAATATGTCCGTAGCCCTCACAACCAACTAAAAGTTGACGTCGAATGTGTTGGTTTCATGGGTAAAATAAACTTTTTTTGGTATCGGAGTAACTTTTGAACGAAAAAAAATATTAACATGATGCATTTACAGAGATAATAACAAATGATATAAAATAATTCGAGCATCCATAATTCTAAGCAGCGTCATATACGAATATGTTTGACCGTTCACATCCGACGGTTATACGGCATATTTCCTCTAGACACATCGACATGACAGTAATCTTCCAGTCGGGACAGATAGGCAGCCCAGAGGGAGCAAATCTGCACCCAACTAGCCACCAAGTAAAATTTTAACTAATTTCTATTTAAGTTTCTATTTCATTCAGCAACATCGTAAAAATTTAAGCACTCGCATTACCAATGCTAAAACCTTGCAGCGTCATATAGTGATTAGAGATGTTAACTTCTATCCGGTTGGGTGTTTAGAGACTGGCCAGTTAGCGTCAGAGGCGAGATACCGCCATCTATCGCAAGTTAAGTGGTACTACGCAGAACGTTATTGTAGATTCCAGACGTGTCTGGTATGTTCTTCGAAACTTTCAGATAAATGTATTCTATTTCTTCATGTAAATAGTGTCGTTCTATGTGCAAACTAGTTGTCCCATGTCAATCTAAGCTGTGCTCTGTCTTATAATCTATATGTATAAAACAGTTCCGTAACTGACTGACTCACTGACTGACATACAACGCACAGACCAAACCGCTGGACCTAAAGGGCTGAAATTTTGCATGGCGATTCTTCTTATAGTGTTGTAGGGGTGAAATAAGAAGAGTTTTTGAAAATCATCTTCTTAGATTTTTTTTAATTAAATTTTTAATCTGCTTTAGTAACTTCCTTTAAGTTTGCATTTAAAACAATAATTTGAGGATTATAAAATTTATATCACGAGAAATATCATAAAACTTCCTTTAAAATGAGAACTTTTTCGAATCTTTACCTCCATTTTCTGATTTTCGATGAATTTTTAAAGATTAATTTTTAGAATTTAATTTATTAAATGCTGATCACGTGATTTCTTGTTCTGGTACTTTAAATAAATTTATCGTCACGTGCATAGCAACTAAATAGACAAAAAAATATTTTTTTTGCTAATGCGGCAGACGATTGGACATTATCCAAAAAAATATTAAATACAATAAAAGATATTATGCTCCTCACACTGTACTATATTAACTGTACAATATTCTTTAGAATGTCCTATTACATTTAATTTGAATATTTTCTTCAACACTATTTTGTCTATAAAAATATCCCTTACGATTTTCTTATATATATATATATATATATATATATATATATATATACAGAGGCTGTTCACACATTTTTTAGACGATGTATATTGTATTCACAAAACTAAATTACATAAAATTCTTGTGTTTTAAATGTTCTATTTGATATCCCTTATTCTGAACTATCTTTTGACACCGCAATTTCCAGAATAATAATGCCTTTTGAAGTGTCAGAAGAAGTATTCTATCCCATTCCTCCTGAACAGCTTTCCAGAGTCCTGTAAGGGTTTTGTGACGACGTTTGGATAATACAGATTTTAAAAGTCCGAAAGCACAAAAATCCAGAGGTGATACATCGGGAGATTTAGTAGGGATATCAGTGAAGGGTATGACCTTGATACCAGTCTTTTGTTCCATTTCTTTTAGGAAATTTACAGTGGATTTTGATGTGTGACTGCTAGCTTTGTCCTGATGGAGTCTCACAGATTGATGGCACTGTGGGTAAAGCGATGGTATTTCATTCCGAAAAATTCGCGATAAAATATGTTCCTGATAGTATTTGGAGTTAATCTTGACATTTTTTTCACTCTCTTTATTTTTAACTTGCCATTATAAGAAAAACCAGCAACAATCATGAATCCCTTAGAAAAACTTTCTTTCGATTCTTTGAACCATGTACTTAAATTTTTTTCTCCCCTTTTTTGATAATAAATGGCTCTTTTTTTGTTGCAGTCATTTAAATACACCCATGATTCATCTATTGTGACAATTGTTTTCCATTTTTCTTTGGATAAGTGTTTCTCATATAGAATTCTGCAGCGTGTCCCGCGTTCAGCGATATGATTTGGAAGACGATGCACATTGCGTTTTTTCGCTTTCTTAATATTTAAATTAACGTTTATCATTTTGTTTACAGTGGACACCGAACATTTTTATGATTTTGCAACTGTCCTTTGACTAGGGGGATTTTCTTTTAACATTAAACAACGCACCTTTGCAATAGTCGAAAATGTCCGTCTTTTCCATGGATACTTGCTTGGAATTTTTGTCCCACTTGAGGCTCCAATTTGACGTTTTTTTTCCTTTCTTGTTGACGATATTACCTATCGACGCTTTAGATATCACAAAACCATGACTCTCACATCGTTTTTGGATAACGGAGTATGCATTTTTCTCTTCGGAAAGAGCATAAATGTAGCCTTCGAACCACTGCTTTGTTAAAAACGCCATTTTGAATAAAAACAAAACTTTCAAGCCGCAGACAATAATTTTGTCTTTTAAAAATATAGTACAGTTGCAATTATTTCTTTTGTAGCAAACGAATTTTTATCACCGCTTACCAAAATCGCCTAAAAAATGCGCGAACAGCCTCTGTATATATATATATATATATATATATATATATATATATATATATATATATATATATATATATATATATATATATATATATATATACATATATTCATTTTTTTGCATCAATTGCATACATTGACCGTTGTATTTAATTTGAATGTACTCCGTAGCGAAGTACGGGTTTTCAGCTAGTAAACTATGTATGTTTAAAGAAGCAGACTTGTAACTGGATAAAAGCTGAATACACAACTCGGCAATCCTCACAGGGTGTGTTTGTGTTTTTTTCATATGGGGCATGTTTTTAACCTATATTGTGATCTCATAAGAAAGAAGCCAACCAAATTTGAGGTTTGGATGGGCGAAGGTCTTAAGGGAAACTGATTGCTGCGTTGGAATACAAAAAGAAAAGTAAACGAAATAAATCTAACTGTAGAAGTATGTCTTCCAACTGCTGTTTTTAAACGCATTTCGCAGTGTTATATATCTCAAAATATTTTTCTCATCATGGATATCTGAAAAATATAGCAAAATAACTTCAATACTACCATAAAGGGAAACTCGCCTTCAATGTAAAAATCAGATAAAACTGACTGATATCAACAATTTAACTGATATCAATAAAACTTCGAATTTGTCTTAATGGACCTACCAAAGTAAGAATAACAGTTTTATTTTTTGTTCTGTCATAGATATTTCAAAACTTGAGTACCGATAGCATTAAGGCACTATATGAGACAATTAATTTGCTTGAAACATTTTGCTGCTTAAAACACACATTTTACTTGCTTTAAAACTGAAGTGTATTATTTGAGTAAATAAAGGTTTTATATATTCTTAATAAATTTCAGGATTAAGAAAATTTTCAGAAAATTCCAACGTTATTATTCAAGTCTTCTACAATTCTCTTAAAGCTAAAATTAAAACTACTTGCATGATCTTTCAGTCATATAGAAACTAAATCAATAACTTTATATCAATAAATATAATACCTTTCATAAAGTGGACCCCTTGATATGAGTACAAAAGCATAATAAAAGAAGTTTTGTTACAGATCAATTTTTAAAAAAAGATTTTCGAATAATTAAATAATTATTGATATTTGCATTATATTTCTTTTCAATTCATAATTAACTTCAGGTGAAACTTAGTAATTTTTTTTCATATTCCAATACTAACATGGCAAAAAATATTGGTCTTAAGAGAAAATATGTTATCCTCGTATAAACGGAGTTAAATACTTATTGTAGAGTTAAACCGGATAAAAAAAACTGAAATCAGTTAAAGTATTTTGAAAGATGGCGTATTTAAGAAAAATGTTTTCATAGACAGCAATCTCTGATTGAACAGAGATATGTTGCATCTAAAATTACGGATATATTGTTGATTTCTAGATTTCAATTCTAGGTAATGAGAACAAATTTAAACAATTTAACACAATTCTTCATTTTGGAGGAGTAATTAATTTAATGTACAGATTAGTTAGAATGTTTCTATAATTGGTCACTAAACTGGAGTCTTTGTACAAGTTTACCATTAATTTCATATTATAGAATTATTTACCTAATTATTTTTGAGCGGGAGGCACAAAAACTTCAAATAAGAAAACAATTTTACAAGTATTATATTCTACCTTAAAATCGAATTTTATTTACAAGTATTCATATTTTAATTAATATCTCGAGTGCTTTTTGTTCAATTATATGAAATCCTGAAAATGGTATACAAAATCCCGTTAATGAACATTATCGCAGAATGTATTAGGCATCATCGTTGATTCAAAAAGGTAATTTTGTAAAAATTTCTCGTCCCATAAGTCATTTGATTTCCAAATGAATTCTAGAAGTCAGTTGCGAGCAATTATTGCATTCTCCTTAAAAGTCCCGCTATTATTTTGGTCAAAGCTTCATTAATATACTGGTGATTAATCGTGCGTTCGCGCAGCCTGATAAAGAAACAACCGATTCTCTTCCCAAGAGTCCAATAAAGACGCTCTCCCTGCCTTTAAATAAACTTGTTCGCGAAGCTCATGAATTTCGTTCTCTGACACGTGGGTATCTTTGCTGTTTAATGGCCGCGTGAGTTTTAAAAGTAATTAGATGGAATGATAGAATTAGTCTCTTGAATTTATACAAGTAGAAAATAAATTAGATGGAAAAATGCTTGGGATGGAAGAAATGTTTTAATTCTCCTTAAGCTTTCAGGACTCTGCTTCTTAAACTTTCAAACATCACGCACTAAAGCTCCGTTTTAAAATAGAGAGGGAAGAGGAGAATGTACTGTGAAATTGTGTTACTTAGTAAAACATTATTATACTTAACATTACTGCACTAAATATTATATTAGATATTACAATAAAGTTCGCGTGTACATCAATAGAGCATATATCTATCTATCTATCTATCTATCTATCTATCTATCTCTCTCTCTCTCTATATATATATATATATATATATATACACTCATGGACAAAAAAATTAGCGCACCAAGAAATAATTGCGGGATCGTAACGAAACTTCCAATGAAGGTACATGGCGGGGAGATATGCAAATGATTAGAAATGCAGCGTGATTGCGCATTACGTATAGCCGGTAGAGGGCGTTGAACATCGTACTCTGGGGAGTATAAAACAGTTAACCAAAGCTTGTCTGAGTGTGCTGAATCATTTACAAAGGAAGAGCTGAGATAGACATGCCATTACGCCGTGTTCGAAGACAATATAAGCAGTTGTCGCAGTTTGAGAGGGGGAGAATCGTCGGGATGATGGAAGCTGGATGATCAGCTAGGCGAGTAGCTCGTCAATTAGGCCGCTCTGATTGTGTTGTGAGGAGGTGTTGGGACCAGTGGACCCGAGAGATGTCATGTACACAAAGACCAGGCTCAGGACGCCCTCGACAGACCAGTCGTCGAGAAGATCGTAAGAAATGCACGTGTACAGCCAACCGCTTCATCGGCCGCCATCCAGGCACAGGTAGCACCTTCGCTAGGGTCCTCTGTGTCTTCTTGAACCATACGAAGGCGCCTGGCTGAAGGACAGTTGGTATCGCGGCGCCCATTACGTGTGCTGCCCTTGACGCCCACCCATCGACGCCTCCGTTTGGAGTTTTGCCGCGCACGAGGAAACTGGTCTGCAGCGGAATGGAACCAGGTAGTCTTTAGCGACTAATCCAGATTCAATCTCGGCAGTGATGACAATCGTGTTCGTGTGTGGAGAGTCCGTGGTGAACGCTTCAATCCTGCCTTTGCTGTACAGCGACACATCGATCCCACAGCTGGTGTGATGGTATGGGGTGCCATTGCCTACAATACACGGTAACCCCTAGTATTGTTCCGTGGCACCATGACAGCCCAGCGGTATGTTCATGAAATCCTGCAACCACATGTGTTGCCACTCATTCAACGGCTCCCAGGAGCCATTTTTCAACAAGACAATGTTCGGCCTCATACGGCAAGGGTGTCACAAGACTGTCTCCGCACTGTTACTACCCTTCCTTGGCCTGCCCGATCCCCAGATTTGTCTCCAATCGAGCATATCTGGGATCATTTGGGATGACGAGTTGGGCATCCCACGAGTTTGAACGAACTAGAGGCAAGGTTACAGCAAATATGGAACGAAATGTCTGAAGACATCATACAGAACTTGTATGACTCAATGCCCGATCGTATCGCATCGTGCATTCGCGCTAGAGGGGGTCCAACGGAGTGTTAACTCCTCCGTTCTTTTGCCTTTTTCTCTGAAATAAATTATCCTTTTTCTTTGATTTTCTTATCATTTACTTATATCAAAGTAGTCATTACGTATGTAAAATTTCGTTCCATTTTGACGACTCCTTCTTGGTGCGCTAATTTTTTTGTCCATGAGTGTATATATATATATATATATATATATATATATATATATATATATATATATATATATATATATATATATATATATATATAAATCTATCTATCTCTATATATACAGGGTGTCCCATAATGATTGGAACAAATTTTAAGGGGAGGTAGGGCATGTCAAAATGATTCAAAACTGCATAGCAACCCATGGTCGCAAACGTCAGCGTACGCCGCTCGGTGGTGTTCGAGCGGAAAGATCCCGAGGAGAAAAATCTGATTTTTCGTCATTCGAGCAATAGTCGCCTTAAGAGCATACAACATTATTCGAATAAGGATCTGGCAGACATGCATTTAGTGCATGGACAGGCCGATTGCAATGCACGAGCAGCTCAACGACTGTATCGCGAACGGTTCCCACAGTGAGATATACCTGACCGCCGTGTGTTTTCGAATGTCCATCACAATTTGTGTGAATATGGTTCATTCAGAGGTAGTAGGAAGAGTGAGGGTAAGCCACGAGTGACTCGTACGCGCTCCATGGAACAGAATGTGCTGGATGCCGTAGAGAGGAATCCGAGTACCAGCGTACGTGCCGCCGTTGCTGCCGTAAGACGATCTCGGAATACTGTACATCGTGTTTTGCAAGCCGAATCCTTATACCCATATCATCTTCAAAGGGTACAGGCACTGCTCCCCTTAGATCATCCTGCACGTGTGCGTTTTGCGAAAGGTATCTCGGCCAATGTGGCCAAGATGTAAATTTTCCATCTTAAGTTTTGTTCACGGATGAGTCATATTTCACGCGAGATGGTGTGTTTAACCAACACAATGCGCATTTATGGGCTCACGATAACCCTCACGGAGTGAGACTGCATGATGCCCAACATCGCTTTTCAGTGAATGTTTGGGCTGGTTTGGTTGGTGACTACTTGGTCGGGCATTGCCTGTTACCATCACCTTTGACATCGGCAAATAATCTCATCTTTTTGGAAGAAGTTTTACCAGGGTTACTTCAGTCTGCGCCCCAAAATGTGAGAAGAAACATATGGTTTCAACATGATGGGGCGCCTCTCCATTATGGAATATGTGTTCCGAGCCATTTGAGTGGTTCGTTTGGTCAACAGTGGATTGGACGTGGTGGACCGGTTGCCTAGCCCACACGCTCTCCGGATTTAAGAAGCCTGGATTTCTTTCTTTGGGGTGCACTTAAATGTGCTGTGTATGAAACACCTGTCGAGTTTGAAATGGAACTGGTTGCAAGAATTGTTTGCGCTGCTGCATATATCCAAGCAAATCCAGGTGTTTTCGAACGTGTCCGCCAATCCATGGTCTGTCGCTGTAACGCATGCATCTCTTGTAATGGTGGAAACTTTGAGCATCTTTTGTAACCTTTTCAAATGGTATCATCTACCACAGCTTATGTAATATTTATGGGCAATAAATATTTCTGATAATCTCTGTCTTGTATTCCTTCATTTCTTGTACCTCCGATACCACTTTCCCATGACGTTTGCGACCATGGGTTGCTAAGCAATTTTGAATGCTTTGGACATGCCCTACCTCCCCTTAAAATTTGTCCCAATCATTATGGGACACCCTGTATATATCTATCTAAAAATCTATCTAAAAATCTATCTATCTATCTATCTCTCTCTCTCTCTCTCTCTCTCTCTCTCTCTCTCTCTCTCTCTCTCTCTCTCTCTCTCTCTCTCTCTGTATATATATATATATATATATATATATATATATATATATATATATATATATATATATATATATATATATATATGTATATATATATATATATATATATATATATAATATATACATATATATATATATATATATGTATATATATATATATATATATATATATATATATATATATATATATATATATATATATATATATATATATATTTGATCAACTAACGCGTATTCTAAATTCCTTTCAACCTCAATAAAGCACAGTCCCTATTTCCAAAAGGAAATAACCGAATATTCTATTATCTTCAATGCACGCGCGGTAAAGTTATCTTTAGACATGAGTCAGCATCACGCGTCTATCTTGCCACGCCGCACCAGTTCGGAGGATCATACGAATTTTGACTCCTATAATACATGATCAGGGTCAGCAAATTAAAAGTGTTTTAGACACCTAGCGGCAGGGTCACGAAGCCTTGCTATAGCAGATCGAATAACGATGTTCCCGCACTTTTTCTGTACTTTTCCGTGCTATCTCGTCCTGTGTGTCGATCTGCTTTTTGTAGTCGACGCAGCTGCCCGTCCCATTATGTGGTGACCAGTATTTTCAAGTTCCGGCAGGTCCGGGGCTAGTTTGTTTGTGCCTAAGTGTCTAATTATCTGATGTAAATGTACTGTGCTGAAATCTCTTCTGCGGTGAGCTGTCTTCGGTATTCGGATTAATAAAAGTATTTCACTGACTTTGTGTTTCACATATGTGTTGTGCGAGCTCTCCAATATGTTCCTGCTCATCCTCGGTGACAACGACTGCCACCAACCGTAATGCCTGCTTTGAGTATTCGCAAATCTTGTGTGCACCATCTCCTCCGATATGAGAATATCTTCACATCGATATATATCTTCCAATATATATTTTATGACATTAACTGTAACTCTAGAATTAGTCTTATTACCATGTTTGTATCAACTTGCTTTTTTGTTTGTGTGTGTGTTTGTCCAGTACGAATCTTGCAATCGATTTTTAACTAACTTGCCGACTAGCTAGACATTTGAAACTTTCAGAATAGCTCAGAACACTATTACAATGCATTATTTTAATTCTTCTAGCCATCTTTAAGCAGGATTTGAATTCATTTTCAGTTAACTTTATTTTTTTGACTGGTGCAGCCATCTATCGGCCGGCACGGGAACGTAAGATTAAACGCAAGTTAACTTCCAATTAACTTTATTTTCTTTCAAGTTGATGAGATAATTTATCAAAAAATTGTAAAAAAGTATTTATTAATACATAGAATTGTGAAGTTTATATGATTCAACAGAACAATCACAAACATGGTATATAAAAAGTTCTTTTTATCTTGTAATTATTTTTACTTTAATTTTGAATATTTTTTAAGTGTCATCTGTGAGAATTAATTTTGAATATTTTTTAAGTGTCTCTTAAGAGTTGATAATCTTTTCTGTAATGATTACACCGGTACAATTGATTGTAAGATGTTATTTTTAAGCAGGACTTATTTTGTAACCGCAGTTTAAAATATTCCTTCATTACTTAAAAAAACTGTCATTCAAATTAAATTTTAATATCATCCGCACCTCCAGATCAAATTTTGTGTATAAAGATGTTTCTTTTAAGGAATCATAATAAATATTAAAATATTTTTATAGTATAATCATTAATAAAACTGAATTTCCTGTGATGCATGCAGTGTGATTTTAAATACAACGTTATAAACTTTCACATTTGACATGCGAAAGATTTATGTGCATTTTTATAGAAACTGAAGAAAATAAGCGAGAATATATGTTCCCCTCTTAAAATATGAAACTATGCGTTTCTCAGATATATGGCTTTGCTAAAATTTTTCAACGTGAAAATATTACTTCTTATCCATTTGAATATAAAGTCATGCCATTTAACATAATATTGCGATACAAATTCTTCAGACACTTAAGTATATATGATCTCGTATGTTACCTTCTATAAGGATTTTTCACACTTATTTGAGGTCTGAAAAAAACTACAGAAATATACTTTTGTCACTTCATTCAGTAGCAGATATACGGAGTTTAATTTTTATCATTATTATGAGGATTAAATCGAGAAAATACTAATTGCTTTCTACGTTTTAAATGGAAATGATGTTTAATAAAAATATTTTAGTAGAAATATTATCATGGCAAAACTACATTTTTTACTGAATTGCTATGTGTATTGCTATTATGAGCGTATAAAGGATATCAGCAATGCCTGGAAAAGGTTCCAAGCTAACAAAATTTTCGCTTTGCTGGAGCGTTTAATGGTTTATATGTTATATGGTATTATATTTAGAGTCATGTAGTATACACTATATGTTCATACAAATGACATCAGTTTCTAAAAAAGAGTAACAACTATTATAATTTCGCTTTCCAACGAGATTCTTGGCGGTTTAGACTGATTTTATTTGTTTTATAAAGAATTGTGTAACATATACATTGATACGATAAAAAATGTTATCTTGCATATGGAACATTTTCAGCTTCAGAAATAAATTTATATATTAATGTAAGTTCCCTTTAAGAAGAATTTCTGAGAATATTATGTTTCTTTAATGTTTCTCGTTAGAAACTGTATTATGTACCTTGCTATTTCAGTAGGTGTTGTTTGGAATATGCTATACTTTTTTACGAATATAAACAATTACCGAAAAACCGAATAGACTAGCATAATTTTTATTTTCAGGAGAGTATTCTTTCTGGATTTCGTTGCTTATTTTGAACTATGTATGGAAGAGTGTAACTTATACCTTGACATATTATAAGGTGTTGACTAGAATGCACAGTGATTTTTTACCATGATTCTGTTATGATGCGGATTTTTTTAGCTTTATATACCTTGCTATTAAATTACTATATTAAATTATTATATACCTTGCTATTCAATTAATTCACATTGTTTGTACCATTGATATTATCTAAGGTGTTGACGAGACTGCACAATAATTTCTTTTTTGTTATTCTGATACTAAACGGATTTTCTTAGATTTATATAACTTATTGATTTTTTTATCTATTAATTCACATTGTTAGTACTATTGGCATTATCTAAGGTGTTGACCAGACTGCACAATAATTTCTTTTTTTATTATTCTGATATTAACGGATTTTTTTAGATTTATATATCTTATTTTTTTCCAGTTAATTCAGATTGTGAGTGCCAGGGACATAATCTAAGGCAGGGGTATCAAGCTCAAAGGCCACCTTGGGCCAAACAAACAAGTTTGAACTATAGGTGGGCCGCAAAAAAAAATTAATATTATTAGAAACGTAGCTTTATTTACCTAATTACAGTATATTCAACATAAATATATGCATTTTGTTTAATAATAGAAAAAAAGAGTATCATTAAAAAAACATTTAGCGAATTATTCATATCTTATTATAATTTTGCGTCGGTTATTTTATTATATATTATTGTGTGCCAATATATTGGCCGTGCCGCAAAAATGTTCGTCGCGGGCCACATGCGGCCCGCGGGCCGCGAGTTTGACACCCCTGATCTAAGGTGTTGACTAGACTGCACAATAATTTCTTTTTTTATTATTCTGATATTAAACGGATTTTTTTAGATTTATATATCTAATTTTATTTCAGTTAATTCAGATTGTGAGTACCAGTGACATTATCTAAGGTGTTGACTTGACTGCACAATAATTTTTTTTTATTATTCTGATATTAAACGGATTTTTTAAGATTTATATATCTTATTATTTTTTCTGTTAATTTACATTGTGAGTAACAGTGACATTATCTAAGGAGTTGACTAGACTGCACAATAATTTCTCTTTTATTATTCTGATATTAAACGGATTTTTTTAGATTTATATATCTTATTTTTTTCAGTTAATTCAAATTGTGAGTACCATTGACATTATCTATGGTGTTGGCCACACTGCACAGTAATTTCTTTTTATTATTCTGCTATTAAACGGAATTTTTTAACTTTATATATCTTATTTTTTTTTCAGTTAATTCACATTGTGAGTACCATTGGCATTACCTAAAGTGTTTACTATACTGCTCAATAATTTCTTTTTTATTATTTCGATATTAAACGGAATTTTCTAGATTTATATATCATATTATATTTTTTTCAGTTTATTAACATTCTGAGTATGATTGACATTATCTAAGCGGTTGAATAGACTGCACAATAATTTATTTTTTATTAGTCTGATATTAAACGGATTTTTTTTTAGATTTAATATTGTTTTTATTTATTTCTTAGTATTTTTTTAAATTAATTCACATTGTGAGTACCATGACATTATCTAAGGTGTTGAATAGACTGCACAATTTTATTATTCTGTTATTAAACGGACTTTTTTAAACTTATATATCTTATATATTTTTTAGTTAATTCACATTGGGAGTACCATTGACATTATCTAAGGTGTTGACTAGACTGCACAATAATTTATTTTTTATTATTCTGAAATTATACGGAATTTTTCACATTTATATACCTTGTTATTTTTTCCAGTTAATTCATATTATAGGTAATATTGATATGCTCTTACGCGCTGATTAGACTGCACAATAATTTATTTGTATTATTCTGATGTAAAACGGAATTTTTCAGATTTATATATCGTGTTAATTTTTTTTCTTTTAATTTGCCTAGTCTCTCTTGCAAGCACAAGTAAAATCCCCTGCCCGTTACCAATACCAGTAATAAACAAAATTTACAAAGGGACTCGCCCTTCCCCTAAATATCACTCACTCTCTCCATTCACGCAAAAGAATAGGAGTGCCCGAGGTTCTCTCATTTAATAGATTAAACGATTACTCAGCTTCCCTGGAACAAAGCCAACACACGAACCCTAAAACAATGGGTGTTATTTACAGAGGGCTCGAGAAGGAGAGGTTATTCTGTGACTGATAAAAGATCCGTGCCTAATTACAAAGTGGGCGAGTTGGTCTTTGTTATCAGAGAACAAATGCAAGGAGAGAGTAGTTTTGTTTATTTCCCGGTAATTGGAACTTGTGACTGGTGGATAAGGTTTTATTGCGGTGGGTGAGAAAGTGATGAAGAAGGAACGCGTTATCATAATTTTTCGAGGAAAGAAGTGGGAAAAAAAGGAATGAGGAGCGGATGATAATTTGATTACCATTCGATGACATCTCTTTCCATATTAGGACATCGAGTACTGTTTGGCTTATGAGTTTTCGCAGTGATAGGATTGTTCTTAATTAATTAATAATATCTAGATTGGATGTTCCTTATAGGTACACCCTACAGGCGAGATTGGAAACTTTATTAGAATTCCAAACAGTTGATGTTGCAAACATTATTTTAGACTAATACTTATCGATTTGCTTTTCACGAAATTATTTATTTATTTATACGCATAAAAATTTAGGTATGCTCCACATTTTATATGTTCCAAGAGCAAAAGATTTAATATAAATAGTTGACTAATGTTTGGTTAATGTCTTGATAGAACATGAAATGAGTAATGTTGATTTAAAACTGAAAAAATTTTTTTTTATTTATTTGCATAAAATTACGTTTAATAAATAAATAAAAATTCAGTTAACTTTATTTGAATCGAATTAATTAAATTTTTTCCCCCAGTGGTACAATAAGAAAGCTCCTTCATAGTAAACCAAGGCCGACCAATATATTTTTTTAATTTGGGGGGGGGGCAGAGAATTTGGAGAAAAGGGGAGATGAGTTTTTGAAAAGTGGACATGACTCCTTTTCAAAATGACCGATTCATTTATTTCAAAGATTTAGGTTAAATTATACTTGAACTTAGCAATGAAAATCAAATAATACATGCCACGAAAAAAAAATGAAAAAAACTTATGTAAAACTAAATTAATAAAATCTCGTTGGTAGTTTTCTAGAAAGGATTTCAGCCATGAATTCAAATAGAATGAAATGGTTTTCAAACAAAAAAAAAATCAGGTTGATATACAGAAAAAAAACAATGACTTCTGAAACAAGACATGACTAAATTTCAAACTGATTAATCCTGTGTTGACAAAGGCTTTCAAATATTCTACACTATATTTTTTGTTGAAATGGATTTGTTTTTTACGGTTATATCTCATCTGTATTTTTTATTCTACATGAGCATTTTATCATTCTTTTTTGGAGAAATGAGAAGTAAAATATATGAAAAGTATGGGAAAAATTTAAAAGCCTTTTTTTCCGAAAACTTCTCCAAAGGCTTAGAGGAATTAAAATGCTTGATCAAAAGAAAAGGAAGTTGCACTTATATATGAATTGAAGTTAGGCATCAATATATCTATCTAAAAAGCAATTCTATGAATCATTCGTCATTAGATGACTTCCAGAACGTTAAACTTAATTATCGGAAATAGAAAAGATATCTATTTATGGGGACATATAAATAGTGAAATGTATAAAAAAGGGGACATGGATATATTGAAATTAATATACGTGTCTGGAAGAGCTCAAAATAACAGCAGAGGGAGTCAATGATAAAAATCAAGAGAATAAAAAGTCTATTACAAGGACTTATGCTCCCCCCCCCCCCAATGCACTCGCATACGAGAAACGCTAATTCTTCAGCACGGGAAACAATCAACCCAAAAAGAAATTCTTTTTGAAAAAATTAAATTTCCACACCTGTTTTTATGCACATTAAAGAAAGTTTTAAATGTTTTGTACTGCATAATATTTACCTATTTAGTACATATAATTTTACAGATGAATAATTTTTCAATTGAACTACTATGAAAGGGCATATAAGAGATACAGCTCTCAGGAACTGTATTTATTCATTTATTTATTTATTTTTAATGGGGAGAGGGAAGAATTAAGGGATAAAGGCTATGATTTACTTTTTAAGTGCGAAAAATTATTGCCTTTAAAATATATGTATTAATATTTTACTCTTCTCATAAATTTCTCTTTACTTACCGTTGTCCGGTGGAAATAAATGGTGACCATACGCTAATGCTCCTAAAAAACAACAGATTTTAACTTGGTTACAATCTTTCCATAAGTGTATATTCATTCAGTATATATAAGTATCATGAGAACAATTAGCCACATTTTGGTCTCCATTCTTAGGGTCTCCATTTCAGGTTATCACGATTTGCCAACTATGCACTAAATGGAGGTCAAACTGCTCGTGCTCACGATAGTTTCATTCTAGTCTACCTGAAGTTGTGCTCTTATTTGACTGAGGCTTTTCAAAGGGTTGAGTTTCTCAAAAGGCTTTGGTTCGTGTGCATCCGATAAGCAAGGACAAAGGCCTGAAAGGGTTAATTCATTGGTCTACTCCAAATTCTTTACTTCAAAAGAGTCAACAAAAAATACTTTTTCCCCGTCCAATGGCTTTGATAGGGTTGGAAGTCTTTTCTTTGATGTACCGACAGTGAAGGAACGTGCCGGTGCCCACGGTTTGCGTGACTAGGGCTTCTTGCACTGCCCCTAATGAGTACGTTTTGAGAATCTCTCTTGTCAAAAGGTCAGTTGGCCGAGCCCTAGTTATCAGGACGCCTCCTGCAAGGTAATTATTGAAAATAATTTGAAAAACCATCAGTACTAATATTTATTATAGCAAGTCTACTCGATCGACTATCAAACCACGAAAATATCTAGAGGTTCTAGATGCTTTCACATAGAGATTCAACGCTCATATAACATACAGCAAAATTAATGACATTTAAAGAAGTCTTCCTCCAATTTTTTGGCGATGTTCTACATCACTAACACTGGTTTAACACTTTTTGTGTTTAAGTTAATACTTTTTTTACGTAGTATTTAACTTAAACACAAGTTAAAAAAACTAAAGAAGTTGAAAGAAACCTGCATAAGTTCACTGAAACTAACAAAAGGCTGGATTTATATTTCGAAAGCCAATTAATTTTTTCCCTCAGTGGTACAGTAAGAAAGCTCCTTCATAGTAAACCAAGGCCGACCAACCTTGTGGCTATCAGCTGGAGTTACTTTTTAAGGCAATTCACTCTTGTGGATATCACTTGGATTACTAGAGTTACTCGTTAAGGCTATCCACTCTTATATATCACTTGAATAACTAGAATTACTTGTTAAGGCAATCCACTGTTGTGGATATCACTTGGATTGCTAAAGTTACTTGTTGAATATTTCGTTCATAGTTATTTGTTGTACGTCACAGTTAGATACGTATGTTATTGTATTAATTTCCATCAATGCATATGTGAATGTTTTTATGGCAACATGCAATTGTTCATATCAGTCTCACTGGCTAGTTAATCAGCATGAATTAAATATTTCCCCCTAAGATAATGAAATTAAGCAATATATATATATATATATGATAAGGAATTTTAACATATAATAAAAGAATTATTCTACTGTCATTATTTTAGCATATCGATCACTTTAAAAAAGAGACTTCACACTTGACGCTTTAACCGAACTTAATCTTATCCTGTTATCATATTCTCCAATACATTTATTAATAGGAAATTTCTACTAATCCATTGTTATTTCACTATTTAACAAATTTTATTGGAATTATAAAATAAGTAGATAACACTTTCAAAACAAAGTATCAGTATTTGGAATTTATAATTAATTTGCAGTTGTTAGACGACAGTCTTTAATTTAAATGCAATATGAGAAATATCTCGGAAACCTAAAGTAGTTTTTGTTCCAATTTATATCGATTAATGAGAAAATTTTTTTAAAATTAGGTACGAAATATGATGAAAAGAAATAATAGTTATGGTTAAATATAAACAGAATAAACTTTTTTATAAGATACATTCTGATAAAAATCTCTCTCATTCAAAATAATATTTTTCATAGGAAAACCATACTTTCCTTAGTGAGACAATTATCTTTTCTCATGATACGGTTCTAGAATAATATGGTTTTACTGCATTCTCGTTAATACTGAAAACTAGTTCTATGCGAAGTAACTAGTCATAAGCAAGCAGTGACAAATTATCTTTGTCACTGTTTGCTTAGCTAAATTTCAAAATATTATGAATTGATATTTAGCATAGAATTAATTTTCAGTGTAAATGGAAATGCATAAATTACCTTTGTATTCTTCAGTTCGAACGTTTTTCGCAGAGTCAGTATGCTATGCTGGACTAATAGAAAAAAGCCTATGTTGTGAGCATAGGTGTTTCATGACTGCACAACATTGTACTTTCAAAAAGCTTCAGAAGACTGGTGGTTTTTCAAAATATCTAATGTCAAAACTAAATATTCTTTTTAAGAGTTAACTAAATAGAGAAATTAACGGTTAGCATCAACACAAGTATTATTAAACAAAATCGCATAGGAAAAACATACCATATGTGTTTCTAATCACACAAAAGTACATTATTTGTTTAGTAAAAGACTATATAAAAACTGATACCATGAAAATTTCACTGTGCTTTGGAAATTCAACAGCATTAAAAAAACCTAAAAATTATTTAATCAGCTATTCTCTGATTTAAACTTCCAAAACTTCAAAAAGAAAGTCATTAGACAATATTTATGACGTATTTATCCCAAATATTTTGTTAAGAATTTTAATCTTTTTACTCTAAATCAATCCGTTTTTTACATAGCGAATGCATTCAAAACAAGTGAGTATTATGAATCAAATCCCAATATCTACATTTATTGGAAAATTAATAAAATTTATGACTTCTAAGTTTTTGTTATCGCAGATTATTTAGGTCTTTCATAATATAGTTTTTTAGTTATTACCCCGGCAAAATATCGTTGCTGTTCGATTGAATTACTAAGCAATTATTTTACTTCTTTTGCACAAGCCCCTAGCAAAACTTTCAGAGGACAATACAAACTTTATATTGGAATGTTCATAATGTTGGGCATTATATTAAATTCACGTAAGTTTTCAAATATCCTTTGAGAATAATTGAAAGCACAAGTAAGGCCTTGGAGGACAAACTGTGAGGAACAAATTGTGATTGGAAACGATAAAAATGGCGTTGCCAGGAGTGTTTTCCCTCTCCTGTTTCTTAAGTTCTTCAAAGTTTTCTTTTTTTATTATTTCCAGGCGAATAACTCTCCATGAGATTTCCAACCCAGGTCTGCAGTTTTTCTTGTTCAGTAGTTATGTCAAATTTATCTGCACTTTTCCTCAATATAATACTAACAGTGGATTTACAGTTACTTTTTTTTTCTGCTGTGGTTTAGAAGCCGTAATTTTTTAGACAATACTTCTTAATATCACACAATCGTTTTGTTGTATTTTATAATGAATGATAGGGAAACAAAGCTGAAGAAAATGTTTTTATAACTATCTTGGAGCATAAATGCTTTTATAAGCAAGTAGTATGCTTTGTGGGTTTTTTAATATCATATATTTTCCTTTGTATAAAATTGGTAACATCAAGGAAATTCATTAATGCGAGAAATTTTTTTAAATTAAGCATCGTGTTTTGTTTCAGATATTGCATTTTGCCTACGTTCGGAGCTAGTTTTTTTTTTAATATTTTTTAAGGATTTTTTGTTTTTTTATGGTAAAATAGCACTTAAAAATTTAAAATAAACAAAAACTTACCTGTAAATACCATGCTTTTTTATAAATTGGTCAATTTGAAGTAATTTTTAAGGAAATTTAGCTAAAACGCCTATCACTCTGCAGAAAATTCTAATGCTACTATTTTAATATCCTTCTTACATATGATACATGACAGTTTTCTTCAAAATGACCCACAATCTTAGAGAAATTTTAAAATGCAAAAATAATACATAGAATTTTATGTTCCAATATGAAAATTTTCCCCGAATCGTCATTCCTTTCCTTTTGAAAACAGTCTCAAATAAAAAAATATTTATTATACATCAATTATGTGTCATTTCATTAACAATAACATCTAAAACATTTCCTAAATATTATATCAAATATTATATGCATTATTATATGAAATATCACGATAATGGTGGAGATATGTATTAAAAAACATAATTCTGAGAAAAACGTATTTAAAGTTGTTTGTCACTTTAATTTTGTAGTAGACGATGTTTTTTTTTAAATAGCTATAACTCTGCTTCTAATTGAAGTACAATGAAAATTGAAATGGTTTTGAAAAGAGGAAAGATTGAATTACACGATTCTTGCAAAAAATAAAATTGACCAAAAATAGTCAAAAAATTACATTTTCAACGTAGGCAGTCACCAACAAAGACTTACAGCAAAATATAAAAACAAATGCAAGTTCCTATGTCAGAAAATTGCTTAATTTTGAGCCGAAAGTGTGAAACAACAATGATTTTACAGACATGTAGAAAGCTTAGTGGTTTTTGGTTGTTATGTATTCTTCTTTGTATAAGCATAAAAGTATCAGTAAAAAAAAAGTCTCATTTCACTAAAAATTATGACAGGAATATTTGCGATAAACGAATATGGGAAATAAAAACCTTATTCGTGCTGAAAATCTGAATGCAAATTAAGAAGAACGGAGGACAATTGCAAAATCACAAATTGAAAATCGCCTACTAAAATTCTTTTACATCAGAAACATATCGATATAGTCGTCATACGCTGCAGTATCTCTCGTCCTCTTTGATTTAAGTAAATTGCAGCCCAGATATCGATGGAACGAATTTTCTCCTTTTAATGGTATTCAGCTTCAGAAATTGCCGTCCAAAAATGACAGAGCCAAAAAAACTTTCATGAATAAGTTAGGCCTCGCGGAAGAGACGTGGAGTTCAATTGAAGGACGTCGTCTATTCAATAGCTTTCCGATGCTTACTACACCGCCCTATCCGTCTATGGATCGGGATTGAATTTTCTTAATATACGACTGCTCATTTTCTATTCTGATCAACTTTGGAGAAGCGGCATCTTTGTTCAATTTTTCTTTTTTTACATGCGCCTTCCGGAATCCTCACAGCTGATTACGTTTGATACGGACCGCGTTTTAAACTCGGGGAAAGTGCTACATATGAGTATTTTAGGATTTTTCACGTCCCATTTTTCCCGGGTATGGCTTTTCAAGAGAAATGCGTAAAAAAAAAAGTCGAAAATTAAGGCAGATGGGGGAAGATATTTCTGGGAATTTCGTTGCGAATGAGAAATGTCGCAGTGTTCGAATGAATACGTTTGCTCAAAATTTTATGCTTCTAGGTATGTTGGACACTCTCTGATTGATTACTTTTGTTGCACCGTGGGTTAATTCCTTTCAGGAATGAATAACTTATTATTCAAATAGCATGTTAAAAAATTATATTGTGAGTTACAATATCCCCCAATGAAAATTTTTATTTTGAATTTGGCCTTGTTTTAAATTATATATTTTCCCTTAAGCCTGAATTAGGGGTTTTATTCCTCATAAAAGAGTTTATGAACGAGTGAAGTGGCCCAGTTGGCAAGGGCAGTGGACTAGTGATCTGAAAGTCACTGGTTCGATGCTCGTCGCTGACAAAATCCACTGCCGTGTACACTAATGGCGGCAGGTGTACGTAAAATATGTCGGGGCCGCAATGTCCTCCAAGTTCTCAAAATTACCTCTAGAGGTGTGGGGTTATGGTCTCGTCACTTGACTCGGTTAAAAATTACGGGACTGGTCCTTGGGCCAAGCTGGACTCCGACCCATATGGTGCCAGTCAAAACAGGAGTCGCACTTTCTTCACCCATAGACTTCGTTACTTAATCTGATGTTGCTGTTGGTAAAGTGTCGTAAGCAACAACAACACAACAACAACAGATTTTCTGACTTTACATTGACACACATTCACGGGGTCACCCATATGAGTCAAAGTAAAATGGGAGTTATCTATCTATCTATCTTTATATATATATATATATATATATATATATATATATATATATATATATATATATATATATCGTTTATCTAAAGTTTGCAAATACTATAGCCATATGCATGGCGCAGCCTAGCAGCTAACACAAAAAGAACAAAAACATAGGTGCATTAGCACTCAAAGATAGAAATATAGAAATATAGGTGAATTAACACCCAAAAGACAAAAAAACAAGCAATTAGACTGTAAAAAGCTAAAAATATCAAGAAAAATACCAAGAAAATCACCAGTCTTTGCTTGGCTCATCAGCCGTGGGTAAAGCAAAGAAACATAATCAAACACAAGTCGTTTCGCCATGGTGTCATATTCAAAAACTTTTATATTAATATGGCTAAATTAGAAGACAAAAAAACTAAAAGAAATTATTATGACACGACGGTCGTAGGTAGGTGCTACAAAATAAAAAAACTTGATATGACTCAAGAAAATTCGAATTCGAATGAATTTGGAAACTATACATTTTTGTAAAGAAGTTTATGTTTTTTTCCTTTAAGCGTTTTTTTTTTTTTGGAAAATAAATGTATGATTAATGTGTTTTGCTGAAAAGTTCAAACCCATACCAAAATGTAGCTTCTTAAAATATTAATATTTTTGATCAATTTGTTAGGTAATTTATTAATCCTCCATCACCAGGATTATTTAATTTGTTAAATACCTTCTTAGAGGTTTGGAGACCTGGGTTTAGCTCAAATCCCGTATCAAACAAGCGGCCGTCATGGTACGGGAAAACGGCTGACAGCCATGTTAATGGACAGCTAGAAGACATATGACTAATTTATATTGTGAAAATAATTCATTTACACAGTAAAAATATATAAATCCGACTATTCTATGGCTTATTTGGATTTATTTATTTTTCTATTTTGTGTATTTATTTATTTATTTATTTTTGTCATTTTTTAGGAAAAAGTCGTAGTTTATTAGGTTTTATTTACTTTTCATTTTACTTTGGAACGATTCCTCATCATTTTAACTAGCTAAACTTATGTTATACGCTTTATAGAGGTCCATAATTGTTTTTCCGAGCGTTTGGCGCAACGTCCACGACAGTTTGCCATGTACAGAGTTTGAACCCTATCAGATCTTTAAGGTTCAAGACCTGTATTATACCAAATGAATAGTTTCTGTGAGAGAGGGACATGTTCAATTGCCTTCATTTGTCCCATAACATTTTTTCTGAGGCCAGTCGCACAAGATGGTGGTTCTAATATAATTGTTATATAGAAGCGTAGGCGGGTTATAGTTAGAGCAGTTGAAAAGATACAATAAGATGAATATAACATTTCCTCTCAGGATATTCTATTAAATTTTGGACATTTCCTCTCTGAATATATTATAAAATTTCGGGGAACTTGTTCATTACCCGGGCTTGAACTTCTGCCTGCTTCATGAGATTTTTCATAAAAAAATATGAATCCTTAACGGGGTCCGGTACACATTTAAAAAAAATTGTATTTGAGTTAAAATTTTGAATTTTTTTGTGATGATCAACCATATAATTTGTAAACAAAATCACATCATAAAATTTCTCATTTTTTTAAAAATTTTAATATTTACAATTTTTAATAAATGTGGAGTAATTTAAAATCTTTATAACTCGAAATATTATTTGTCGAATTTCAAAATTTTATTCATTTAATTAAAGAGAAATATATAAGTTTTAATTTTGATTCAGCCTTTTTTGAAATATTAATTTTTAAAGAAATTATAAATATTTAGATTTAAAATTACAAAAAAAATTATGTAACTTAATTTTAAAAAATCATCTTTTCAAAAGTAAATATTTTTTTCAAATTTGCTGGGTCAAAACTAAAGTAAAATAGTTGAAAAAGACATGTTTCAAGTTTCAACCATTTATCTTTAACGGTTCTTGACTTATAACAATTTAAAGACGAGAATTGGGGAAAAAAACCATCATGCATAAAAACGCAGTTGCAGGTTTAAACAACGATTGGCTAATATTAGAATGTTGCAAAAAAAAATAATAATAATTTTTCCTGTTCTAATTAAGATTGAAACATGATTTAAACGTCCTTTTAAGCGTAAAAGAACAAAAAAAAATTTAATGCAATACATTTTTTTTCAAAAATTTGAACAATTTTGTGTCCTGGAACCCTTTTAATGTAACTAGTATTTTCCTATTCTCTAGAGGCATTTCTAGAGATATTAAAAGGCTACCAAAATTTGAATACATGAACTTCAAATTATCGAAGTCAACCATATTCAGCCACGCCGCCAACTCGCTAACAAAACGCTAATTCCCTTTTTCCATATAGCATTTATCTAACAAACACTCGCAACGGTTGGAACATAAATCCATAGAGATAAATTACTTAAATACCTTAAGCCTCTACGAATTCTAAAATCCCCCCAAACTCCAAACTCCGGGATAAATAATGCGCGTTCAGGGGCAACCGCATGGAAAGCCGAGCCTAGGCAAGCAGCACAACCTGAGAAATGAATAAATGCATTAGACGGAAGGATGGGAAATATTTAGACTCTACCTATATTTAACTTCGTGGTAAAACTTTTGAGGTTGTAATGTATAAATCTACCACCTGTTACAATGCAATGCGACTTTCATTTTTGTTTCAAGGGACTGTGCGTTAAATTCGGAGTTTTGCCCAGGTCCAACACAAGAGAAGTTCTATTGATCGCCTCAAGTCTCTCTCCCGCTCTCCGCGAGCAGTTTTGTGTTCGGGTTTGTTCCGCACACCCTTTGTGCACTGAGAGGTTTGAAACTTCGGAAAAATTCTTTTCCGCTAAATTTGCATCTTTTTAAGCTGTCTCGTAACGAGGTTGCTAGTTTAAAGTCACGTAGGCGCTTGGCGACGAAGTTTTGCTGTTACTTCTGCGATTTTGTAAAAGTTAAGCTCGAGATTTAAGTAGAAAGCACATATAGGTAAATGAAAAGTTTTGATTATGAGGCAAATATTGTACCGAACTGGGGAAAAGCGCATAATTATTACTAGTAATTTCTTAAAATAGCTAATAATGTAGAATTTTTTATATTTTTGTTAATACGTAACGTGTCTTTTGCTCAGAAAGTACCAAGCCTTAGGTGTAAATATCCTTATTGAATTGAGATAAATATTTGCAACAAATAGATATACCATATTATCAAGTTATCCTTCTGAATGTTATATACCTAATCAATTGGCAAAATCTGATATAAAAGCATTTAAACTCTTCTCTTGAGAAATGTAACATGTTTTAGAAAATGAGCTAACAGTAATGAATTTTCTTTTTATTATACATTCTTGTATCATTGGTTTATTTAAAACCATTAAAACTTTATTGTTCTTCTGTCCATGTTTTAAAATGTCATCAAAAGACATGTTACCATGTAACATGACTTCTGTTCAGCAAGTACCAAGCGTGATACAAATTTCAAGGTGTAAATATCCTTAATGGATTAAATTAAATATTGATAAATACTTGCAACAAATAGATATAGCATATTATCAATTTATCCTTCTGAATTTTAATATACCTAAATAAGCGGTAAAATCCCATATAAGATCATTTAAACTCTTCTCTTGAGAAATATAAAATGTTTTAGAAAATGAGTAACAATAACAAATTTTCTTTTTTTATTATATAATCTTCTGTCATTGGTTTATTTAAAACCATTAAAACTTTATTGTTCTTCAATCCATGTTTTAAAATGTCATCAAAAGACATGTTAACATGTAACATGTCTTTTGTTCAGCAAGTACCAAGCGTGTTACTAATTTCTAGGTGTAAATATCCTTAATGAATTAAATTAAATCTTGTTCTTAATACTTGCAAAAAATAGATATATTATCAAGTTATCCTTCTGAATTTTTATATACCTAGGCAAGCGGTAAAATCTGATATAAGAGAACTCTTCTCTTAATTAATATAACACGTTTTAGAAAATGAGCTAACAATAATGAATTTTCTTTTTTACACCTTTACCTCGCTATACGACGGCTCTTTTTACAGCCTTTCGCTATAACAGCCTTTTTTAATTATGACATTTTTTCGATTTACGGCCCACGATGTTTCGTTATACGGCCACAACATAAGAAATTGATGATGGCAGCATATTATAGCTTAGTGATTCTTCATGTTAATGTTCGTCATCACATTAAAACCCTTTTTAAAGGTTTTAATTTATGTTTTTTATTATATGTATACATATGTGCATATGGTCTCTTTTGTTTTTGTTTATATGTTTATTTTTTTTAATTTATGTTTATAATTATATTGTTTTGTACTTTTCTTTTAATGTATGCATTTTTATAGGAAATAAAAATAATAAAATGCTTTACGAACTAGAAACTATATTATTTATAAAAAATTGGAACAGATCCAATTAAATTTGCATGGATTTGTATCAAAATAATTGATTCGTTATACGGCTTTTCGCTTTACGGCCAACTTTTCCGGAACGTATCTAGGCCGTAAAGTGAGGTATGGGTGTATTGTATAATCTTGTATCATTGGTTTATTTAAAAACCCATAAAACTTTATTTCTCTTCAGTCCATTTTTTAAAATGTCATGTAATTGTATGGTAACTTTTGACAAATAATCTCTAAATGTCTCTGTATGGGAAACTATAAATATTTTGAACATTTTTATAAAAGTTGTAAGTTTTATGCATCTCTAGCGTGCAGGTAACCTTGGACTTAGGTTTCTGGGTACAAAACTACGTGCACGGTTATCTACGCTTTGCCCTTGTTATGGGCTCCACAGAAAGGCATAACTGATAAAAAGGCTGAATATGGAATTTCTCTAAATTTTTACGGGTGACCGACAAACAGTCTCTAGTGCAGTCATTCACTCCACTTCAGAAAGAACCTTGTCTATCACGAATTGTGGTATAAAATTTAGAGGGGTAGAAGATGGCATCTCCAGTATATAGGTAGCCTTGGACATCGTGTCTCTTGTGTCTAAAAAATTACTCATTTCTTAACATTCTATGCTATTAGATCATTAATACTACATTAAGTTTTTTTTTTTTGTTTAATACATTATAGTCAAATTTTTTTGGTTAAATTTAGAGAGGTAGAAGATGGAATCTCCAGTATATAGGTAGCCTTGGACATCGTGTCTCTTGTGTCTAAAAATTTACTCATTTCTTAACATTCTATGCTATTAGATCATTAATACTACATTAAGTTTTTTTTTTTGTTTAATACATTATAGTCAAGTATTTTTGGTTAAATTTAGAGAGGTAGAAGATGGAATCTCCAGTATATAGGTAGCCTTGGACATCGTGTCTCTTGTGTCTAAAAATTTACTCATTTCTTAACATTCTATGCTATTAGATCATTAATACTACATTAAGTTGTTTTTTTGTTTAATACATTATAGTCAAGTTTTTTTGGTTAAATTTAGAGAGGTAGAAGATGGAATCTCCAGTATATAGGTAGCCTTGGACATCGTGTCTCTTGTGTCTAAAAATTTACTCATTTCTTAACATTCTATGCTATTAGATCATTAATACTACATTAAGTTTTTTGTTTTGTTTAATACATTATAGTCAAGTTTTTTTGGTTAAATTTAGAGAGGTAGAAGATGGCATCTCCAGTATATAGGTAGCCTTGGACATCGTGTCTCTTGTGTCTAAAAAATTACTCATTTCTTAACATTCTATGCTATTAGATCATTAATACTACATTAAGTTTTTTTTTTTGTTTAATACATTATAGTCAAGTTTTTTTGGTTAAATTTAGAGAGGTAGAAGATGGAATCTCCAGTATATAGGTAGCCTTGGACATCGTGTCTCTTGTGTCTAAAAAATTACTCATTTCTTAACATTCTATGCTATTAGATCATTAATACTACATTAAGTTTTTTTTTTGTTTAATACATTATAGTCAAGTTTTTTTGGTTAAATTTAGAGAGGTAGAAGATGGCATCTCCAGTATATAGGTAGCCTTGGACATCGTGTCTCTTGTGTCTAAAAAATTACTCATTTCTTAACATTCTATGCTATTAGATCATTAATACTACATTAAGTTGTTTTTTTTTTGTTTAATACATTATAGTCAAGTTTTTTTGGTTAAATTTAGAGAGGTAGAAGATGGAATCTCCAGTATATAGGTAGCCTTGGACATCGTGTCTCTTGTGTCTAAAAATTTACTCATTTCTTAACATTCTATGCTATTAGATCATTAATACTACATTAAGTTGTTTTTTTTGTTTAATACATTATAGTCAAGTTTTTTTGGTTAAATTTAGAGAGGTAGAAGATGGCATCTCCAGTATATAGGTAGCCTTGGACATCGTGTCTCTTGTGTCTAAAAAATTACTCATTTCTTAACATTCTATGCTATTAGATCATTAATACTACATTAAGTTGTTTTTTTTTGTTTAATACATTATAGTCAAGTTTTTTTGGTTAAATTTAGAGAGGTAGAAGATGGAATCTCCAGTATATAGGTAGCCTTGGACATCGTGTCTCTTGTGTCTAAAAAATTAATTATTTTTAATATTCTATGCTATAAGATCATTAATACTGCATCAATTTTTGGGGGGTTAAATACGGGAATTTAGATTTAAGAATATTTATTAAATTTTAAATCAAATTAGATCAAATATTATTCAGATAAGTTGCTAGACACCTAATCCTTTCCTTATAATTAAAAACTTTTTTTATAAGGAAAGCGTGGTGGCCTAGCTGGCAAAGACAATGAGCCAGTGATATGAACGTCTCTTGTTCTATGTGGTAGCTGATAAATCCCCCAACCATGTAAGCTAATGACGGTTGGTACACGAAAAATCTGTCGTGGCTGCAATGTCCTTAAAGTTCTCAAATTTACCTCATTAAGTACGGGGTTAAGTATACCGGTCTCGTCACTTGACTCGGATCGAATCCCGGCGTTGCACAACGAAAAATGCCTCCGGTTGTGTCATCCCTTCATAGGGGGTAATGCTGTCCGCCTGCATGATGGCCCCATAATAAAAATGGACAGTAAAACTGCGGCGTAGTATAGGCGAATGTTTGACGACAAGTGCCTCCGCATTGGTAAAAAATAATATATAAGCAGAAAATTAAGAATTTTAAGTAACCAGTACTATATAAATGTGACTAAATCATAATTTTTTTACGATCCTGTCCTATTGAAGTGAAAGTGGGAAAATATAAATGAAGATTTCTGGAATTCTATAATTGTTGCATTTATTTTCCATTTTGAAATACATTTAGATCAGAACTTGAATATCACCTTTTCATTCTATATAAAAAAAAAACCTTGTTCGAAACTTATATTATCGTTTATTAGTAAATGATTTCATTTATCAAATGTACCTGCAGAAACTTATTCAGCGATTATTAACTTATTTTTACGACTTTTTTACTTAAATCCTACTGAATTTTAGCTGAAATAAATGCGTTTTGTCACAAGTTTCATTAAATGTTGCTCTAGTTACCTTACCTGAGTTATGATGAAACAAAAATTAATATTTTGGCATTCTAAATACGCAAATATTTGTTTCCTAACTGTATGAGCCAAATGTCATACGTTGCACTGGTCCCAAATTTGTTGTATTCGAATGGACTGTAGACTAATAAATTATATCAAAACCATTGTCGACCATACTACACACGAATTAATAACAATTTTATTTACTTAAACGAATTATCTACAATACTAATGTATGAACAAAATCAATACATGAAACATGGACCATACGATGTGCGAGCGTAACAAACTTTTTAATGAAGCAAGCGATTTCAAACAAATTCTAATATCTTTTAGTTTACGATGCCAACATAAGAAATGAAAACTATGATACCTATATTTGTATTCTTTCAAGAGCGTGTTTGGCGATTGCCAACATAGCCATTTGCGTCAACACTAACAATGCTTTGGGTCGATGATGTGTTTCCTTTGCAATGCATATTAAGTTGTTTACCTGGTGATAATACTCACTTTAATGCCACATTGCACAGCTATATTGGTATTTGCAAATAACTTTTTTTTAAAATTTTGTTTGGTCGAATTAATTCAGTGTTTGGAAAGGTAAAGACTTTAAACTATTAAATAAAAAGCTATTTAATATCAGTATGTAAATCTCTACTAGGAGAAAGGCAAATTAAGATTTCTTCTTTTCTTCATCTCCAAAGCATTTTCGGTATTTAAATTTTTGCATCAGAAGCCTTGATTTTCAATTTATAATTTTCCCGTGCGAATGCGATGATCATTCTAGAGGTTATTTTTTCATGCTCTGCAGGTCTGTATCATATCATTCATTACTTATATCAGCTTCATTTTTCTTTCACATCTCTCAAAAATCTTCATTAGCAAATAATCTTCTTTCCCCAGCTGAATAAAATATTAAGCACTTTGCCAATTAACTTCCACATTCAAATCAGGTCGTATTTTTCTTCAGGAGAGTGGATAAATGAGCCTCTCTTCGGGATTTATTTAAAAGCATTTTATTTACATTTAATATTATTTATTCTGAACTATACATTCAATTATGGCGCTTCTTTCACACACAGGATGTGACACTGTCGAATTAATAAGCCAATTTACTTGAACTTTTCTGAAGAATAATAAAATGGTGTATATTAAGTCTCTCATTTCCAGTAGCTGTGTGCTAAATCGCATTAAAGGACCTCACAGGGAAAAAAAACTCCTTCACCTGGATCTGCTAATGAAGATGCTCCTGGTTATTGTCATTGAGGAAAAAAAACGAAAACTTTCGTACAGCGTATACAATGAGACCCAATTAATTTTAAGACAGCTATTTTCCTGCTTTAACACGCTGAGAATTAGATGCCTCAGAACAGAGAAAAAAAAAGCTCAGTGACAAACAGTGAAGGGAAAACCATAATAATTTGCTTTTATTTTTGGTGTTGAAAATTAAGTGATGAAGTGATGCTAATTATACTTTTGGGCTCCCTTGTGCCAGTAATTGCCATTCCTTTTTTCAGATAGTGAGATATTAAATAATCCTCCCTTCAACTCTCAGACGGGCCCTGCTAAACGCGTAATGCAATTATTTCGTCTTCGACAAATTCTGACACCAACAAACAAAATTCCGTTTGGACGTTCTTTCATGAATATCATTTTGTATTTTTTAATTGGACCATTTGTTGTTTTGACGCGAAATGCAATTAATATTATTTTCACTCTAAGCGATAGTTAGAAGGATAATAATTAACCATATTACTAATGCATGGGGTATTATTATTATTATTTATAAATGTTTTGTGAGGATATAAATGTTCAAACTTCAGAAGATGACATTCGCATAACACACATATGGTATTTTAAGTTATTTCTTCGCAATTTATAAACAACAGTAGTACTATTTACTTTGAACTACAAATTCAGCTGAGTAATTATTTTCGGGTAAAGAATGTGGCCTGCCAAATTAGAGAAGAATTTACGTGAAATTTTCCAAGTAATGATAAAATAGTTCATATTATGTCAATAAATATTAGGAATTTTGTGTTAACTTAAAGTGTAAAAGCAGTTATAATACTTTTATTTGCGAATTCCCGATCGTACTTACAATATAAAGTTAAATATAGTTTTAGAAATAATTATTAATATCGTATGTTACTAAA